>VZTX01013223.1:149-49618 GCA_013400915.1 Pardalotus punctatus
AGCGGCGAGGCGCCGGGGAGCGGCAGGCGAAATGACCAATGGGCTGCGAGCACCTGGGGAAGCTAACAGAGTGCGGGGCGGGCACAGCCTGACTGACGGGGCGCGCAGCCAATCGAAAGGCAGAGATGAGGTCATCGCGGGAGGGGCGGAGGGGCGTGCCCTCGCCCTTAAAGGCGCAGCGCCGCCCTTTTGGGCGCTGTGGGGTGTGGAGGTGAATTAGCGAGGCAGGGGCGTCAAAAACATGGATTATCCCGTGCGTGATGGCAGTTCTGCGAGTTTCAGGTTTAATGACAAGTCAGGAATATTTACCTGCCTTTCTCCCATGTTTTCGCCCAGCACCACCCACCCCTAATGGTAGGGATGCAAATGCGGGGTTCCCGACAGAGGCTGGATCTTAAGCGCTGGCAGTTAAATGCCGCAGGCCGGTGATTGTCCAGCTTTATCGCCGGACTGTCGCAATCTTAAATTGGAAGATAATATTCAGTGAAGCAAGTTTACTGGAAATCAGGGATCGGCCAGCAGAAATCTTCAAATGAAATGCCTCTCCAGCTTTTCCACACTTGCATGTGCGAAAAGCAGTTTCGGGGTACCGGAGTCTCAAAATCCCAGAGCAGCCAACAACGGGGGCTGTGCTGATGCTGCTGCCTGGCCTGTGGCTGAGCTAAGAATGCCTGGCAGGGTGGTCTGGTTCCTTGTCTTGGAGAAGCACGATGTGATGTGCTACAAAGCCAGGAAAATAAATGGTGCACGTGGGTGAAATGTCCATAATGAAAACTTCAGTTGACTGGGGAGGGGTTGTGGAGAAAATAGAGGAATGATGGCATCCCTAAGGAGCATAGTTAGACCGTTATAATAACGTTATAAATAGTCAGTGCACTTTTACCTGAAAAAGTTAGGATCACCTTTCAAAACAAGAGAATGAGGTGTACAATAACAAGTGATAAAAAGAAGGCATCATCGGCCTTTCCTTATTCTCTCATATAGTCAGAGAACTGGAGGACATGATATAACTGCAAAGCAATGTATGTGAAGTAGTTAGGAAAAAATGTTTGCGCCGTGTAAAATTAATCTGTGAACTTCACGATAAGAAGCTTCATGACACAAGCATGTTAAGAAGAACCAAATTCTTAGCCAGTTACTGCCAATCAGCCACTATCTTGCCCTAGTTTCCAATCCTGACATTTACAGCTTTTTGCTTTTCGTTCCCAGGGATCCAGTTCATCTTTGGCTATGCTCATAAATCTTTGAAGTAACATAATTCTTCTCCCTGCTCCTTAACAGGGTTACCCTCCAGAGGTAGTTTAGTGGAAGAATAGAGTCAAAACCACAAAACATTCCCATGCATGATGGTAATTCTGGGAGTTTCAAGTTTAATGACAAAGCAGGAATATTCACCTTCCTTTCTCCCATGTTTTCTAACAGCTCCTTAGGGGTCTGAGAAAAATGCTCCAAGTGAATGAGAAAGCATGGATGTCTTCCTGTCCTATATTGCCAATTTTAGCAACAATGGTGCATGGCTCATTCCTGAAATCGTTTGCTTAGGAGACTTGTTACTAGATCTGTTTACAGAACAGGGGAGGACAGATGATGTGTCCAAGGGCATTCCACAAACTGATGGCAAAGCTCACAGCTCTGCCCGTATTTCCAGTTCAGAAGCTGGAGTCCTACTCACTCTACCTTCCTTCAAACAGATGAACTTTGAAGAGATGGAAGCATTTCTCCTCATTTCTCTGTGTGTGTGTAGGTTTCACTGGTCGCTAGTTACTAAGGTCTCTACTGATTTACAAACTCTGCATGTTACAGATTGCTTTCAGTGTGTACTACGGTGTTTTTCTAAAGTTTTCAAAGGTGTTTACAGGCCTTTATAAATATACAGTAGGGAAAACAATAAAGAAATAATTCCTCTTGTCCATCAAACCTTTCTGTCTTCACCAGGAACAGTGACAAGTGAAGAACATGTATTACATACGAGCTATATTTTTTTGTTTCAGTTTTGAAGGCCTCATTATTTTCAGTAGCTTTCAATTTCATTAAGGCTCCTATTGAATCAATTAAATTCACATTTTATTAAAAAATGCATAAGAACATCTGCAGTATTGATAAAGGCAGCGAATCAAGTATATTAAATTACTTTGATTGGATTTAATGTTAGATGAAAGTTTACACTGAACAAAGAAGGCTCCAGTGCAGTATAACAGAATACAACAGAATTCAATACAATTACAGTGAGACTGATTCTAAGTGCAATTCTGAACTCAACTGCATAATTACAAAATCAAGTTATTTCTGGGTGCCTACCATGAACAACTAAGCTTGGAATCTTGCACAGAAATATTTGATTTTCCTGACCTGATGGCTTAGTCATCATTGACTTAGTATTGCATTTGGATTTCCTTTCTCCTTAAAGAAAAGCAGGTAAGAATGGGGGGGACAGACAATCAAAAGAGAACGAAGTAAAGGGTGTCCTTAAGACTTTTTCTAAAAATAAAGTTCTTAAAATGGCTCAATGCTGTGCTTAACATTAAAGGCTGGATGGCCTTCAGCCATTTAATGATGACTATGCTTAAAAGGTATTACAGAAGCCTTAATGACCCAACAATTCAGAATATGCCTAACAGTGTCTTGGCACTAGGCTGATGGACAAATTGTCTCCTGATGGAGAAAGAACCTTGTTGGCACAGATAAATGGTCCAGCTTCATTTTTGGTAGAGTAATGAATTCTGCTAACTTGGCTTCTAACTGGTAACATGCATCCTAGGAGCTCAGCAAGATCCCAGGCTCTCCAGTGGTTTGCACAGACCCCAGCAGCAGTGCTCACATGTGTGTGTGTGTACGCACAAGCAGGAGTGTGCAGGGACTCCCCAGCGCTCTGGGGAACCTCCTTCCAGAGGCACCTGGCCAAACAGGGATGATTGCCAGCCCTGGGCTCAGGCAGAGCCTGTACACCGGCTGCTGTTGCCAGGCTCCTGCAAGACACTGCCCCGGGCTCAAGGGAAGCCACTCCTGCGGTGCCTCTGCCCAGCACCTCTGGCAAGCACTTGCATGTAGATGGATTCTGCTTGGCCATAACTGCCTGTATCGGGCCTGGATGAGCCCTTCCACCACACCAAGCACTGTCCATCACCTGATCAGCTCAGCTTCCCTGTCTGGCCTCCAGCCAGAGCCTACAATTCCCTCACGGGCTGTGGGGCAGAGGTTGAGGAGGAGGGTGTGCCAGACAAGGCTGGGCAGGGAAAGGAAGAGGAGGATGCAGAAGTACTGGAGTTCAGGGGTGTTTGGGTATCAGGAGGAGGAGCAGGCTGTAGACACTGAAGATTGGGCCCCTCACGGAGAGCAGAGGGCTATGAAGACCCTGTCCTGCACATGGTCCAGCTCTGAGCAGGGAGCTGCTGCAACCCCCAGGGCAGTGCCACGGTCCTGCTGGGCTGGGAGTCCTTGGGAGAGCTTTAACAGAGCAGTTGGCTTCGGGGTTGCGTTGTAAAACTAGGAGGAGGTGGTGTGTTCTGAGCCTTATTTAATCAAGTCCTAACAAGCAAGAGTAAGAGACAACTGGGAAAAGTGCCTAACAAGATTCCTTGCCTTCAGTGAGGCCAGTTGCTTTTGCTTTTTAAATTGAACCCTGCTCTTTGCATGATTTCATTCTTACTTTCCATGACCTGCACATCAGTGGTTGGTTTCTGTCCTATAATCCCTACAGTGTAAGTGTCTCTTAAGAAAGGAGTTGGGCAAGGACATAAACATCTTAGAGAGGCAGCTCAGTGGCTGTTCAAAGTGTTAGAGACATTTATTGTTGTACCTTACTAAGGATTTTCTGTGTTGAAATGGGTCAGCCATTTCAGTTTGGTAAACACCAACATATTTCTATTAATCTAAGCTTTGCTGGGCAAGGAATCTACCTTCCTGTCGTGCCCTTTACAAGAAAAGAGGATTTTACCTGCTCAGCTGCTCAAAGAAAGAGTAACATGTAGGAAAAACAGAGCAAAGGAAACTGAAATCCTTTTTAAAATATGTCCTTTAGGCAAATACCAAGCACGAGAACTTCCAATACAGAAATTGTTTGGGGAAATGCTTGTAAAAAAGTTAGTGGACTAGTATCAGTGTCCAGGGTTAATAATTAGTGTCTTCTATCAAAGAATACATTAATCATTTACTTGAGGCTTTGACTTCCAAGTTGTGACCCACATAGACAGAAAAGCATTTACGGTAATAAACAACACAGTTTACAAACTCATCGGTTCAAAAGTGCAGGGATAACAATACATTGTGGTTTATGAGAAGAGGTGATGGTTGGCCATCATCTTTTGGTCGGAAAGAACTGGAACAGACACCAACTCGTTTTTGGAGCTTTGTAGTATTTCGCAGCTTCCCTTAGATGGAGCCAAACTCACATCCTCCAGCTGCCTGTGACTCACCAGTAGTGCATGCAGCTTCCCCAAAAATCAGAGGAGAACTATGCAGCAGGAGAGTTTGTCATAGGTCCCTAAGCCCCATTTCCTGCCCATTCCCCTAGACTGACTTCCTAAGACTGGTTCGTTGCCTCCCAGGTCTGTTCCCACAGTGCCGTGGCAAAAGACAGTGACACAAAAGCACTGATCTGACACTGACCTTCCCTTTCAGCTTGAGGGGAAATGTTTTTTCAGATGCTACAAATACTACCTTTCTAACTCACATTATATCGCAGCTTTTGCTACTGATCTATTCAGCTGCACATTGAATAGATAAGGCATTAGAAAGGGTCTTAGGAAGCATCTTTTGGAGGCTTCTTCCTTCCATGTTGCACTGTGATCTTGGGCAAAATTCTGATCTTGTGACTCTGGCCTCCCACTGCAAAATGTTTGAGATCTATTTGGTTGCAGTGCAATGACTTGTAATAGACAGTAGGAACTTCAGAGAACAGAGAGGAGTCTACAGCCTCTGCCACCTGTGAAGTGATAGCTAAATTACAGCAATTTGATCAAAAAGCTGCATAAGGAAGACAGACACAGCTATCAGCCAAACAAGGATAAGAGAATTACAGGGAAAGGAGTGAGCATTTCCAATCTTTGGGAGTAAGAAACCATAGTTACCCTCCTGACAACAACTCAAAGTTCTTTCCTCAATTCTAGAGCCAAGAAAGGCAGCTTCACATCTGTTTAGAAGACTGCAAAGCCACTCATGTCCCAGTAAGGGGCAAGAGTAAATATTTCCACACTGATTTTACTTACCTGGCAATGGATTTCATTACACTGGATTTGAAAGTGCTGTGGAAACATGTGAGGCAACTTAGACAGAGTGCCCTTTTGCTAGCCTTTTGTTTTCTCAAAAGACCATTACATTTAAAGGGCCTATCTTGTTATCCTGCTATTCAGTGTTCGGACTAAATCATGATGAATTGAAACACTGAGACTGTGTGTTGGTAATATCCCAGTGATGTAACTGTGCAACTAACTGGAGAAAAGATCTGTGGCCAGTTTTATATCCCTGTTGTTCTACACCACATCATGGCATTTGCAGAAGACATTTTCTCCCTTCCACAGGGGCATATGGAGTGCAGCAAGAGGTTGTGACAACCAAACAGTTGAGAAAGCTGGGCAAGGTTTTCTGGTGCCAGACCAATCTTTTGGATGGAGCCTGCTTTTCCAGCAGCTTGCTGGAAGAAGGATATGCAGCACCCACTCTGGTTTGGCACATCCTCATCAGGACTCTATTACTTCCCAGCTGCTGTTCCGACTTCAAAGTCTGCTGTCGAAGGAGTTATGTTCTCCATCTTTCATTGCCAGAGAAGGTGCAGCTGCAGGATTTGGAAAGAGGAGATTTGATCCGCACACAACCCCTGGGGGCTCCCCAGAGTGGTGAGTAATCAGCATGGAGAGAGGAAGTGTGTGACACTCTCATCTTTACTTCGTTTAGATATTTCCCATGAAGCAACAAGAGGATCTTTGGATTTCTCTTTGCAAAGCCCGGGTCTGATTTCAGCTGCGATGTCATCGTTCAAGAGCTGACTCATCCAGCAGGGCTGCGGTTCCAAGGAACACATGCAGAGGCTGGGAAAGTTCAGAGCTATTTTCAGAGCTTGGGGGAGTTGCACAGTGGGGTCCCACTCTCTGGAAGAGGTGCTGGACAGAGAGTGTGCTGTCCAAAAGGCTCTGTAAAACTGGATGCTGCCATGACCTCACAGGCTTCAAAGCAAACACACTGCAAAGGCAGAAAATAGTAGAGGGAAATAATTCCCATCCACTGGGAAAGAGTTCCTTTGGCATTTTGATCTGGCCAATCACCCTCGTATATCTTAGGTGCATTAAATGGTCTGTGAACCAGGATTTTGGCAGTGCCCAGACAAGGATGGACCATGGGGAAATAGTGCAACACAATGGCAGAGTACACTGATATTTACCAAAATGAATGCAGCCTCCTCTTCTGCCTCAGTTTACCTTTATCTGTTTACCTCCACTCAACTAACATGCTGGGTATTTCCAAAATTCTCCCTAATCTGGGTAAAGCTTGTTAACATAACATTCAGCCTTCCAGCCTTAATAACAAGATTTACAATCGTGGTAAGCAACATTTAAAAATGTGATTTAAAATATATATTAAAAACAGTAGAGGGGAAAGCTCTGGAGAGAAATTAGAGTATTCTGATTTATGTTTGAGAAAAGAGGGAACAAATGGAAAGGAAAGGAAAGAATGACTGCTTAATACTGTCTGGGGAACACAGCAGCAGCCTCTCTCAGACAGGCCTGATGTTCCTACAAAATAACCAATCCGGGAATGAGCATCCCAGATAAACAAAGCGGCACAAGCAAAGGAAGTAGGAATGAAATTCAAGCGGAGCTGCTTTCCCCTTGCCCCTGCCCCTGCTGCAGCACAACGTTGAAACTGAGCAGATGAATTTACTCCCAAAGAAAGATATCCTTGTGGCAGTTGCCTGTCAGACACCAAAAGCTCTTCCAGCTGCTGGCAATGGAGCAAGAGTGACGGGCTCCTGGCCAGGACTCTCCTGATGGAGCCCACGCAAATCGGGGAAGTGCCCGGGGGCGGTTTGTTCGCACTGGGGACTGCTCAGCATCTTGGATTCCGACACTCAGCAACTCCTTCTGCTCCCAGGGAGCCATTTGTCAGTTAAACATCTGGTTAAAGAGGCTGATGATAAGGCATTCTCATAGAGCTGATTTCTCCAGGAATGTGTATGATGCCAGTGTGTAATGTCAGGAGGCAGCTTTGCCTGAAATATCAGGGGGAGCCTGTTTCAAAAAAAGGATACTGGAGAAAGGGTGCAGGTTGGAACTGAAGGACAGATACCATTAGAAAGAGGGAGATACTGCTATGTTGAAGCCCCCTGTGGTTATTTAGTTTACAGGGAGACATTCAGAAAAGGGAACATCATGGAAAAGCAGAAAATATCGAAGTCTATAAAGGTGCTCTACTGTGCCCTGATTGCTCCTATACTAATTGAGGACTCATTGGACCCAAAAAGGGATGCATTTTGAAATAGGTAACAGGAGACATGTTTATTACAGAGTATTAGGTGTATATAGGAAATTTATTTACTACAGAATAATGTTACTTGTGAGACTTTCGCAGACCATCATTGACTACAAGAGTCAGCTTAAATCTTAAATAGGATTAGAGAGGGGAAAAAAGAAGATAATCAGAGGCTGTTACTTTTATTCTCTCTTTCATGTTTGAGGGATAAAATCCCACTAGCTTCAGGGCATAGAGCGACCTCAGAAAGCCCATGACTAGAAATAACTTCTTCTGTAGGCAAATTATTCTATTCTTCTCTTGAACTTTTCTGGGAATAATCTTCTGCTGGCTTCTGTCACAGATAGGATAGTAGCCTGCAGGGGTAATTTTTTCAGTATGTTTTTACTGCTGGGGTGTGTTAGTAAGGGTCTGAGCTGAGATTTCAAAGACTGTTTTCAGGCCACTTTCATTGGCAGAAAAATACCATGTGACAGATGAAGATAGAGGTCAAGTGACGGACATGTTTTTTCAACCACTTGGTTCTGTCCCAAATATAAGAAAAAAGATATTTTATCTGTATTTTGTGACTATGCTTCTTTTTTTTTCACAGCAACCCAGTCTTCAGAGAATCTCCTAGGTTAATATTGTCCAACTTTGTATCTTGAGCATCATCTATTTCCTGGACATTGTCAGCATCTCTTTTGCTGTTTCTGCTATAGCAAACAAATCCAACGTTCTCTGCAGCCACCGTGTTCCAGACATCTTAACCTTTGGAATCTGTCAACATGTGGGCAATGGGGTCTGGCATGTTGAGACACCCTGTGTTTGCTCCCCCTGCTCTGGATGTCAGCAGTTCTCCAGCAGCCCCGTTCTCACTGCTGCATACACAGACTGATGTTTAGCCACTGTTGGCCGATTTTCTCCCTAAGATGTTGCAAGTCCCTTCTTGCTGACTTGATCACTTGTGTTCTGTGGGCACATTACCCTGGTTTGGCTCCATGGCAGACTTATTCTGATGGTGCCAGAGGTTGTGGTATTCACTGTCCCTATTCTGGCTGTGTCCTGTAGTGACCTTCACTCCTCACATACCTGCATGCAGATATTCTGAAAGATTAAGTCTCTTCTGCCCCAGCAAAGTGCCCAGCAAAGAGCTGTCACTGGGTCTCTCTGTCAGGTCAGTGGCCCAAGACTGGCAGGGACTGACCGCACATTTGCCAAGAGGCAGATAGCAAGCCAAAGAGTAAAACTATTTTATCTGAAGGGGAAATAAAGGGACCTAAACAGGTGCCTGGAGTCCAGAAAGACTTCAAAAGGATGTTTGATTTTCCCTGGTGATTCCATGCTTTAAAATGTTTAAACAAATCCAATGTATAATTTGGTTGAATGACAAGTATATACGTAGAAGAGAATGGTGATAATAACTCAAGAAACTTTGGAGGATATAAATGTCAAGGAAGAGGAGTGGTTATGATGGTACTAGTGTGATAGCCAGGAGCACCCAAGTGAATTTGAGAAAAGGAAAATTTTGGCTCAGTACAGGGAACAAAAATATAAACTAAATAAAGCGACCTAAAATAAGTAACTGTACAAAGCCTAAGAAACCAAACAAACCCTTTCCTCCAAGTAGTTATTTTGGAAGAGGAAAAGTACCAGATACTCCATTGAGTTCTTTGCGAGGTTCACTCTTGTTGTGGGTTTTTGTAGGGAAGCCACTCAGAAAGTTATGGTGATGGTGGCTGCCTAAAATGGAAAGAGCCAACAAAAATCACTGTTTGATTTGAACAATCCCCAAAAGGGAGAGGATGAAATCCCTCAGAAGCAGTAAATTAAAGCTGAGCAGAAACCTGGCACATAGAGTAAATGACGCATACAGTGAATGGCACAATCTTCTGTTGGGCACTGCACATAGAGGACAGACACATCATGATTTTCCGTGTCTAAAATAAAAAGCCTATAAAAAGTACTTCTTCCCATTATGGAGACAAATACATTTGACAAGAGTGATTTGTCTTCTTATTACAGAATTGATGCTTTTTTCTCTGTCTCTCTTTTTTTTTTTCCTTTTTTTGTGTCCTCCTTTCCCTGGTGAGCTTTAAGTGCAGAGAAAAAAACGGTGTCTGATCCAGGTAACAGTCTGCCACAGATGGGTCTGAAACTGGGACAATATCACTGCTTTTCACATTCATAGTGCTCTTTCTTAACTGGAGTGTCCCTGGGGTTTAGAGGATGTGATAAAGCATGTTCAGTCCAAGTGGAGGAAATGTTAAAACTTCAGACAAAAATAGATATAGTCTTTAAATTTAGGCACTGTATTAGAAAATAGTAGCAGGAGCTAAACCAAATGTTTGAAGATGTCGAAATTTAAAGTCAGGGTAATAGTCAAAACCAGAGATCAAAGTTGATTTCCCAGACAGAATTTTCTATTTTTCAATTAACATTTTTTTTTAAATGAAGGCTAGAAATACCTGTATATTGATGGCTGTGCTTTGACAGATGAGTAGTAAAAGAAGGCTGGCCACTAGATCAGTGGGACAGATGCTGCAAAGGAGAACATCCTCTTCAGCTTTATGAAGCAGTGACTCCTGCGCCAGCAGGGAGGCAAAGAGCTGCTGCACCATGTTCACAGTCCATTAACTGCTGGCATTTTCAGTGCATACCAAACCCCAGATCAAATAACTCTGCTGTTAGATCACGCTGAAGTGCTCCACTGCTTATTTCTCTCTGTCACATCCCAGTTACCAGGCTGCAGGGGCACCGGTGAAAGTGGCATGTGGAAGCTTTAAACTATATAAACTTTGGTTCTTGAAACAAACAAACGTGCAATGAATGAGCACTCGTTGTTCCCTTGTTCTGTGTTTATGCTGTGGTGAAGAAGGCATAGGGATCCTGCTGGAAAGTGGGATGACGAGTTTAAAAGGACATGGGCACAGTGCCACACAGCAAGTCCCTGCATAACCCCAGTGTGCGTGGCCCCGGCAGGGCCCGGCTGTGCAGAGCCACCTCTCTTCTTCCTGCTGCCCTGGGTCCTGGGATGAAGGCATCCAGCTCAGTGCTTGCCTCTGCTGGCTTCTGGCCTGGGATGGCTAACGATTGCTGGTAGGAAGGAGGCAGGAGACAGGAATGTGCTGCCATTGCGGCACTCTCCATTCCCCAACGTGTTTTTGAGCTTTTGGGCATTTTGTTTCAAGGGCAGCGCTCTCCGGATGTTTTCATTCTCGTGTACTTGCAGATGTGACTCTCTGCCAAGTGATGTGCCTTTTTTTATCTGGGAAAATCCTTGGTGTGTTTTACGAGACAGACATACGAGGCCCAGGAACTACCAGCACATACAAACATCTGCAATCTTTCTGCGGACAAAGCCCGTGGGCCGGATTTTTGCCATCCCCCCGGGACAGCAGAAATCGGGTGTTGTTTGCGGGAGAGGCTCCAGGCTGGCCCAGGACCAGCGCCCACAGCCGCTCCCAGCCCTGGGCAGCGAGGGGGACGTGCCGGGGGTGCTCTGCTCTTTCTCTGCCCAGCACAGCAGCCCCAGGCTGACAGCACGGCTGATGTGCTGGAGAAGGCTCTGGGCTGCTTCAGCTGGTGTGGGGTGGGGGATGAACTGCACTGACCCCTCAGATGATAAAGCACACAGAGGCAGGTTAAATCTTCTCTCTGGTTTTGCCACCTAATCCTGCCATGCTGTCCCTCCCAAGCCCCATCCTTTCTGCTTTTCAGATCCTGTTTATTATCCTCTTCTCCCCAGATATCTGTCAGTGATTTTTTTCCCTATGGGTCCTGATTTTTGTTTGAACCCTTTTACCCGCTCTACTAACATACACCCCGATCCCACTTGAACACAAATAGTGGAACCGCTGAACATACCAGGGACAATGTGTTCCTAAGATTATTATCATTACTAATGTAACAGCATGTAATAATTACAATAATATATAAAACAGGCAAAATAATACCAGTGACATACTAGTATCCTACAGCTGGGAGGAACAATTCCCAGGAATGCTCTTCTCCTTTCAAGGATGGCACATGCTTTGGAGACATAGCCTGCCTGTGCCAAAGGAAATGTAGGAATCGAGACAGCATCACTCTTTGTTTTTATTTAAAGGCTTCTAATCTCAACAGGTATGGAGCAGAGGGTAATAGAAAGATTAACTTTATATCTGAAGTCACAGCTTGGCTGTGCTAGAGAATCTTTATGAAAGAAGATGTGGTTTTCTTTTTATGCTAATAAAGCTTGTTTCCCTTAGATATGGGGAAATTATTTGTCTTGTTTTAGCTGAAGTTTTCCTGAGACAGTACAGGTCACGCACAGACACCCAACACAGAAACTTTCTGCCCAAACCACTTATTAACACTATCAGCCACTTGAAATCAGACTTGGTAAGAGGGTCAGGTGAACTCAGCCATTAGCATTTTCCTCCCTGTGCCTCTTATAATCAGATGTGGCCTTGTTTGTCTTGCTAGGCCAGCGATTTTATAGCTAGGCGAGGCACTGGAGGAGCCACATACATGTGCCTTCAGAGAGCTGCAATATTTAGCTATTGTTTTGTTTTATGGCAGACAAAGCAATGTGAAAGGACAAGGGATATCCAACAGGATGACTTGTGGTGTGGAGGAAGAACACCTGCATCCTCTCTGAGCACCCACCTCCTTTAGTGCTGCTAGTGATGTGTCCATAACACCAATGAATCAATGGTGGTATTTGTGCTTGCCACTGAAAATATGACCATGGAAGAAGCTGGACATAGCCTAGGTCAGCATCAGCAAGAACAAATGTGACTGTATGTCTTTTCTCACTGTTCAGACATCCTTATCCTGAGAAAACCATGCACTGCCCAAAATAATGGAAGCGTTCTTGTACTTGCCATCTCAAGCGCTGTTTTATTAGTGATATCAAGAGGGAAAACAGAGATGTTAATGAGGCCAGACCATCTCAGTCCATGCTGATTTGTGTTTTGGGCTGCTGTGAGCAGAGCTCCATAACCCAGTGATGCAGACAGGGGGTTGTCCCTGGCAGCAGTCACCCTGTTGAGGAAGGGCATGGCACTGGGGGTCATCAGGTGGAAAAGACCCAGCACTGTGGCTTTATTTCTACAGCCTGTGGAGTTTAACTGGAGAGAAGTGTGAGGCCACCATCTCCTGATTCAGGCTCCGCACTAGCAATGCTTGTGCTTCCCCCTTACACCTCCAGCCATTCCTTCCTTCAGCTGCACCTCAGCACAACCACCACCTCTGCAGCACTGGTACAATGGGTTATAGAGCCGAGGGTTGAACCCCAACAGAGAACTGATCCAGGCTTAAACCCCAGTGTGGTAGGAGGAGAAGACAGCTAGGTCTCTTTAAATGGATGTTCCACAAAGAACCCTTCAGGAAAATGCAGCCCCTGGGTTCAGATGGCAGCCATGAGCATGACCAGTTCTCCCTGGGCACGGATGTGTGAGCGTGGAGAAACCTGTTGGTGTTTCTGCCCCACTTGGATCCACCGATGGTGCCTGTTCCCGTGTTCAGAGATAATCTTCACATGGAAAAAAGCAGGCCAATGCCTTTCTGACCCTCCTTTTTTCACTACTCAAAGATTTTTTAAAAAAGCAATTCCTACCTTCAAATTTTTTCCTCTCTGTCAGAAATCCAGGTCTCAGCAAGCTGGCTCCCTTGAAAGCTTCAGGTGATAAAGCAGTTGTGTGAGCCACCAGCTGCAGCAACATTCAGGGAAAATCTGAGGGAGGGGAAATGAGTTCATCGAGACCACCTGGAGCTCTGTGTGCCACCGAAAGGATCAACGGGGCAGAAAGCAGCAATGAAAGGTAAAGTTTTCAAGATATATATGGAAACAGTCATTGCACAGGATTTCTCTGGTCAATTCACTTTGCAAATACAAAAACTCCCAGAAGTGAATGTTATGCAGAGTGCTACACCCTAATTAAACCTCTCCAGCAAATGACAGCCACAGACCCCAATTCTACTTGCAGTTCAGCTTCCTCTTACATGGCTTCTGGCCTTCCCTGTGCTGCCAGAGCTGAGAGCTACCCCATCCTTCAGAGCCTCCTGTGGCTCAAGCTCTGACTATTCGCTTGGTGAAATGAGGTTGTCCTTTTGAAGTTCACCACTCACTGCAACCACAGCCCTGAAAGAGCTGCTCACATGTGGACGTGGCTGAACCCCAGTCAGATATTGTTGCTAAATAACTGGTGATAGTCAGAGCTCAGTTAAGAAGCAGGAGGCAGAGTAAAAGCATGACTGCAAGCTTTCATGGTGAAAAGAACAGTTAATTGAGCCTTAGGCACAATGTGTCTCTCTTACACTTAATTTAACACTCATTCTGACAGCACCTGGTGATGCAGACCTTTTATCTGCTGGCTGCAGCCTCTCCCACAGCAGTGACTCAGCCGGCCCTTTCCTACAAGCCTTGTTTGAGTGGGAACCTGTCCAAGAAGTCCCAGTAAAGTTCAGTCCTCTTAGAGCCTGCAATTCCTTACTTCTCTAGGAATGATAGCATGAAGAAAAACCTGGGAAGAGCTGGTCCCAGTCCTTGTTTGGGAAGAGGAGGAGCACTACTTCAGACCCAAGCTTGCTTCCTCATGGACAGGAAAGCACCTCCAGGCTATTGTTTCTCCTCCCAGTCCTTGTCATCTGTCCTTGCTGTTTTATTATATTAGTTATCCTTCAGGAATTGCATTTGCTACTCCGTTTCTGTTGGATTGGGGCAGGGGAAAACAAAGCTGCAAAGGCTTGATGGTGCTGATGTTCACCAGTCTGTTCAAACAGGTAGGAAGTTTGGTTGGTGATTTTGAAAATATTAATGTTTCCTTTGTAAACTGGCCTTCCACCCAGTATTATGGTCCCCCAGCCTCTCCCTCCTGGCAGGAGGGCTCTGCCACTGGGAGAAGCCAGACTTATTGTGCCACCCATGGCAACACTGCTGTCTGCTCCCATGGAGAACCAATCTGAGTAGGCAGAGTTTAGAAAAAATAAAATAAATAAAATAAAATAAAATAAAGCAGAGCTTTAAAAAAAACAAACAGGAAAGCTTTTTCATCAGATCTGCTCCCTGCACTGGCTCATTAAATGCTACAATGAGGATTAAGCCAGGGTGAGGGTCCAGTTTATTCCCATCCTTGCATTGCCCCTACCCTGACCCTGCCTGGCTGCTGGCCAGGTGACACAAAGCACTCAGGCAGGGGATGCCACATGCAAAATAAACCAGGTGAAATCTGGGAGGCAGGATGCCTGTGACCGGTTTGACCATGCAAATGCTTGGGACAGCTCAAAGTGGGGAATGAACAAGAGAGAAAAGGGGGGTGGTGCTGAGCTCAGCTCTGCAGGAGCCGGCAAATACGTTTCCTGGGATGTTTAGGGGATTTCTCACATACTGCAGGACAAACTGCATGCAGCCCTGGGGGTCAGGGACCTGAGAGCTCATTTGCTCTTTTTCCTGAAGTGCTGTGAATTAGAATCATAAAACCACAACTTCTCTCCAGCCCCTTGCCTGCTGCATTGCTCTACGGGCTGAAGTTGTTCACCTCAGCCTGAAGGTTTTCCAGGGGAGGACACAAATGTGATTGCAATGGATTGGCTGCCATGCCCCGCCTCCTGCAGCCATCAGTGTCCCCTCATGCAGCTGAAGGACTGCCAGGGAGCAGGGGTCCCACAGATGGTGCCCCTCCCTCCCGGCATCGCCCACAGCAGCGCATGGTGTGCATTGTGATGCACATGGCCAGGATGTGGAAGAGTCAACAGGGTTAAGGCACCTCTGAAAGGAATAGGCTGAAATTTGGTTGCCTGTGAAGCTAGCAAGTTTTCCCACCAGCTAAGGCTCTGGCCACAGCAGGCAGTACCATCCCTAGAGCCAGCAAGAGGCCAGAGGGTTCCCAGGATGCCAGCCCTGCACCACACTGGAGACCAGGGAAAACTCATTGTCTGTTGGGGAGACAAGGAGATGCCAAGGCCTCGGAGGGAGAAGGGACACTGGAGCGCTGGCTGAAGTGGTGCTCACAGGACTGGCCAGATGCCAGCTGTGGCTGAAGCTGCACAGAGCATTTCAGGCTTAAGAGGTCAAGGGAAAACTGTCAGGGAGGCTAAGAGCAGGGATGGCCACTGACTATTCAAAGCCCAGTCTGAAGCTCATAGGAAGGTGAATTTAGGAGCAGAGGGAATTGAGGTGATCCTATGCAGCTACCCCAAGGCACACACTCCCCATCTTCACCCCGAGCAGGAACCCAGAGCTGGTTTTGGTCCTGATTCAGCCACTTTGCTCCAAGCAGGAAACCAAGAAATGTGTTTATACCCTCCTCAAGAGGAAAATAAAACAAAAACAGAGCAAAAGCCTCCACTTGGGATTACAGGAATGAAAGATGGGCAACAGGAAACACTCCTTCCAGTCCTGGGAAATGCAGATGTTATGTCAACCAGCTGCTGTTGGCAGTCCCACATGTCATGATAAATGGAATTGGGCTTGGTGTGGAAGCCAGCTGGCCTGCACCAGCCAAATCCTTATGGGAAGAGATGAAAGCTTGAGGAAGAGTTTGCTCACACCCAAATGTGGGTGGCTTTGGAGAACCTCAGCTATCAGTGACCCAAATTTGCTGTGGGGTGGATGCTGTGAGCCAGCAGCACTCTGAAACCACCCACATGGACTGCCCTTGAGGACAGCAAGAGATTTCAAGGGAAACCTTTTCCTCTCAAGGGTGACCTCTTCTTTTCACAGAAAACCAACGTCCTTTTCAGCTCAGTCTGAGATACAATCAGGGAGCAAAAAAAGGAAGCAAATGAGCTAAAAGAGGTGCATGTCCCAAAAGCCCTGGGTGTGCTCTTGGACCCACTGGGAGTTTCCCTTCACATGACGCAAATGAAGAAAAGCCACTGAGAAACCCCTTGAACCGCATCTGAGCCAGCTGTGTGACCAGTGGAAGCACTGCCTCATTGACTTCTGCCAGTGACAGAGGGCTGAAAATCCCTGTGGGCACCTTTGTTCAAAAAATGATGTCACAAACACATTGGCTGTGACTTTTTGTACCAGAAATAGTGTGGCCAGCAGGACCAGTATAGTGATCATCCCCCCATACTCGGCGCTGGTGGGGCTGCACCTCAAATCTTGTATTCAGCTTTGGGCCCCTCACTACAATAAAGGCATTGAGGTGCTGGAGCATGTCCAGAGAAGGGCAATGGCGAAGGGTCTGGAGCACAAATCCTATGGGGACCAGCTGAGGGATCTGGGTTTGTTTAGCCTGCAGAAAAGGAAGGTCAGGGGAGACCTTGTCACTCTCTAAACTACCCGACAGGAGGTTGCAGCAAGATGGGAGTCAGCCTCTTCTCCCAGGTAACCAGAGACAGGACAAGTAGAAATGGCTTCAAGTTGTGCCAGAGCAGGTTTTGACTAGATATTCATAAAAATTTCTTCACAAAAATGGTTGTCTAGCAGCTGGACAGGCAGTTCAGGGAAGTGGAAGTCACCATCCCTGGATGTATTTAAAAGATGTGTAGATGTGGCAATTAAAGACATGGCTTAGTGGTGGACTTGTGGCAGTGCTGGGTTAGAAACTGGACTCAATAATCTAAATGTCTTTTCCAATATAGATGATTCTATGATTCCATGACGCTATTCTCTCTTTGTAGCCCCGAGAATATACCAATGGTGACTCCCCTGTTGCAATGCTGGCAGCAATCAGGACAAAGTGCAGATTTCTGTATCCCAAAGAACCTTTGAAGAAGCCAAAACTGCAAGTCCTATTGCAAAAGTAACCTTAAATAGTAACACTCTTGCAAGGCCCTCACACACTGATATAGAAGGGACTTGCATGCTTGTTCTAGAAAAGTGGTCTTTTCAGACAGGTGAACCACCACCCACACCTTCAGTTTTAAATAGATTTTCTTAATAAAATTATGAGCTTGTCCCTATTTTGGGGCTAGTCGAACCATGTGATTACTCAAAATTGGATGTGAAGGGGTTTCTCTGATGCATTGAAAGCCAATATGCCAAGCAGAGTGGCTTGAGAGCAAAAACAGCAACTTAGTCCGTTTCTAAATGTTGGTGACAGTATCTGATGCAGTGGTGACAATGTGCCTTTAAAAAACAGAGGACAATTATTGTGTCCTTCTGTCCACACCTGTGTTTTCCAGCCTTCCAACCCAGCCCTTCCCAGGAGACAAGGGAAAGGCAAAGCCCACAGCAATCGATTTAATTGGCTTCACTGCCCTGTAATTTTTACCCTCTACTGTACAGCTGGCATTTTGTTTACATACTCCTGTATTCAATACAAATTAATGATGTTTAAAAGGAACAGGAATATTGCTCTCAGATGTTCTAGATCTTGCCCTCCCCATAAACTCTAATTTCCACAGATTAAGTTGTTTAGAAATCTGTGGATGTAATTAATATCAGTCAAAGGGCAGGAGTATTTAAGCAAATAACAGAAGGGAAATTCTGTGTGAAATAAGCTTCAATTTTATTGTTAAAAAGATGATTTAAATTAATATATTCAACTTCATCAGTGAAGTCATGGCTAAAATTACCAATAAATAAAGTACAGAACCCTGACAAACTCTCTGCTATTGTCTAGCTGCTCCAAGGAGGTTTTGCCGTCCCATGGCAGTCACCCCAGTAGAGCAGAAAAGATAACTGGTTTTGGTCAGCAGGTCCTCTCCAACAACCTGGCCCATAGCTGCTCCCAGAGGAGCTGAGGGAGCAGAGGGGATGCAAAGGAGCAGCAGCTTGGCTCCCAGAGCACCTCAACCACCCCAGTCCTGGTGAAAAGAAGGCTCTGGGGAAACCTTATTGCAGCCTTTCAGTACTTGAAGTGAGCCTTGAAGTAAGATGATAACAAACTTTTTATCAGAGCCTGTTGCGATAGAACAAAGGAGAAACTGAAGGAGGATCAGTTTTGATCAGGTACAAGGAAGAAGTTTTTTTACAATCACGGTGGTGAAACGCTGGAACAGGTTGCCCAGAGAGGTGGCAGATGCCCCATCCCTGGAAACATTCAAGGTCAGGCTGGACAGGGCTCTGAGCAAACTGGTACAGTTGATACCCCTGCTCATTGCAGGGAGGTTGAACTAGGTAGTCTTTAAATGTCCCTTCCAACCCAAACCATTCTATGATTCCATGATTTGAACATCCCAGAGATTTTGGGAACTCACAGAGAAATCAAAGACCAGTACTGACTCCCTGTAGGGACCCCTAAAGCAGAAATAGGTCCCAACATAGGGGCAGACACAGCTGGCACTGCAGCCTGAGCTCCTGACAAGGATTACTGAATCAGCACAAAATTAGCTGAGGGAGAGAAAATGAGACAGGGTGTGGAAGCACAGATGAGACGAAGGGAAGAGCAGGAGAGAAGCAATCCTTGCCACTGGTCCTCACAGCACCTCTTCTGAAGGGCTCTGTAGGCTTTCACCCACCCACCCTCACATGTGTATTCATAATGAAAAGTGATCTATTGTACAAAAACATCACTTAGTTTCCTTCTTTCCTGTCACTAAGTCTTGGCTCGGTGCCTTCCTCACCAACAGCTTTTGTGCACAAAGGATGTCTGACACCTGCTGAAATGGAGCTGGACTTTTCTTTAAGCACATCCCTCTCACTGGCTGCAGGGCTGCAGGCACACTGAGGGGGTGAAGCTGCCAATTGCCCAAGAGATAAAAATTTCAGCACAAAGCAGAATTAGCAGGAAGGTGGGTTGGGATGGAGGCAGGAGGAAGCAAAGCCATATGGGCATGAAATGCCAGGGGCGGTGAATGACGGTTAGGATGGGTGAAGAGGGCTTTTGTTATTTAGCACAACTAAAAGAAAGGGGGGCACCTGTCCCTGAACTTCAGCACCCAGAACAAGGAGCCCATCCATTTGCACCCATAACCCACCCATGTGTCTCTGGGCCACCGGTGGATGTGCATGTCTGCGGTGTCACATTCCAAACTTGAAAACAACCGGCACCCCTCGGGTCGGGAGGGAGCAGCCAACCAGTGAGAAATGCCGTAGGCGAGGGGCAGGAGGCTGTGGAGCACAGAGGAACTGGGAATTGATGACACCGACACAGGCATGAGGTGGACACAAAGTCCACCAGGAGCAAGGTCAGTAAGGGGAAGGAAGGGAAGGATACTCACACAAGACTCCCGTGCAGTGTTTTTGCAGGCTGATCACAAAGCTGCTCTAAGAGGCTGGCATGCTAATGGACCAGGGCACAGGAAGGAAATGATGATGATGATGATGGTGATGATGTGCCAGCCTCTAAGCCTTGGAAGGGCCTCTGGGGTGAGACAGGAGCTGGCAGGTGATGGCAGCAGCAGACAGACAGCGGTACAAGCAGGGGACAGAAATGGCAGCAGGTTTGGCCACAGATTAGCTGCCTGTTCATCCCCAAGGCAGCACAATGAGCCATTTCTGCTCAGCCCCTCTCTTCTGGGAGGTTCCCAGCTCGGATGTAACGCAAGGCTGTGGCTCAGCCTGGCACCTGTCCCTACTTGTGCAGGAGACGGTGTCACTGCTGATTTTTTGTTGGTGGCATTAGAAATCAGTATCCAGAGCTACTTTGGTTCCCTTCCACTCTTTTTATTTTTCTGCATGTTTGAATGTTTCCAGGAATATTTAGGTTAGTTTGGTTTGGGGTTTTTTTTCATTTTGGGGGCTGTTTGGGTTTTGTTTTTGTTTTTTTTTTTTACACTTGGATAAAGAGTATGAGCAGTGAAAAGAAAGGCCCTAGAAAAAGGCAGATGTATCAGCAGCAGAAGGGCCTCTGGCTCTCCCTGCTGAGGGGTTTTCAGCCCCTCATGGACACATCTGCCTGCAAGAGAGCTGACAAGAATTAAAGAATAACATGACTTAACCTGAACAGCACACGTGGGCTCGCCTGTTCCTGCAATTACACACTCAGGAAATTAATTTTGATAACTGCTCCTGAATACCTTCCTGTGCAAACAAAACCTGGCCAGATTTCTTTCCTCTTCTATCACTGGGGAATCTCAAAGGGGATACTGAGAGGCCCTGAAAGCGCATTATGAAACCACCATGAGGCACAAGAACCTTCACACAAGGAAGAACTGGATCCTTGCCCATCCCAGCCGGGAACACCAGAGACTGCTCTGTCTGGACATGCTTTGGCTCACAGGGATGTAGTGACAGCTTCTCCCACCCTGCCTTGGTGAAGCAGTCTAGATTGTGAAGGGAGGTGGAAATTTTATGTGTGTGACTTGCCACAGTAATCCTGTATTTCAAAACTACTTAAACCACCCAGCATGGATTTTGTATCAGTGATCTATACACAATCTTTAATAAGAGGTTTATTTTTTTCAGTGACCTACATGTGCAATTTGATACGAGATGTGTAGCTGCTGTCTGATTTCAACTCAGAGACCTGCCTGGGAATTAAATCAGAACAAGAGGTATTTGCTTTGAAAAATCAAGCCTCATCCCACAACTTTTCTCAATCAGCATCACAAATTGGAGCCATCCAGTACTTTTCACCAAACAGCCCAAATTTCTCAAGAGTAGCTCTCTCTCCAGACAAGGACTCCAAGCTCCTTGTGTGTTACAGAAGAAGCCACAGATTTACTTTTCTTTTGTTTTCTGATGCACACATCAAGTTTTAGAATTCAACCACTGACCCATGCTAAGGGTTTGCAGATGTTTCTGGCTGTGGCCCGCCTTAGGGGCAAGGCTTGCCTGACAGCAGTGGAAGGAGGCAGGAAAGGTGATGGTCCCCCTCCCTTCAGGAGAGGGAGCTGCTCAACTCCCACCTGCAGACAACCTGCTCCACTGTAGCACAGAGAGCCCGGGTCACCTGCCCAGCTTAGCCTGGGAGGAAGGGAAATGCAGTCAATGTCAGACATGAAACATCAGTAGCGAGCACAGGGAGGTGGCAAATGAAAACTGTCCATCAGCTGCTCATGAGTGCTCAGAAGCCTGAACTTGTTCCCTGGCTGCACACAGCGGGGTCTTCCCTTTGCTATCCTGGACCGTATACTCTCACCTTGGGAGAAGCAGGAACACCCTGCTGCTGAGAACTCTTGGGCCAAAGTCACCCCTTGATTCATCCCACTTGACTTATGAAAGATCCAGCTAAATGACACGGCTCCCTCGAGTGCTGTGACAGTCCAGATAAGGACAACCACAGGAAAAATGCCAAAATATTTTAGCTCCCATGTTTTTTGTTTTCTTTAATGAATCTACTATGAAAAAGGACAAAGGAAAAGATTACTCATTTTCTGTAAAATTATTAATTCTCTCTTGAAGATAATTAGTTCCTCCAGTTGACTCCCCCTCATCCCAACCATGCATCTTGACTGAAAAGAAGAGAGGAAAAATTACACCCCTATTTTGCACACATAACTCCAGCCACTGAGAAAGAACCTGTTTTCCCACTATCTGTGTTTTCCCCCTTTTTCTGCCTAGTATCAATCCTAGCAAAGTGACACACGGGAAAGTAAACCAGCAACTTCACAACTGCTTTCTCCTGTAAAGTATTTAAAGCATAAGTTTCCCACCTATTACCACGCCAAGAAGGTGTTTGTACAGCGAAAGTGGAAAGAGGAAAGGAAGCCCTTCCTCCCTTTTTGCTTGCATCTTTTTACATGATTGACACTAGAGAGAATTATAAAATAATGGCTTGATAGAGACTGTCCTCATTCCTGCCAACTCTTTTCTGAGTAAAAGAGATAGGAGAAAGGTCTCTGATGTCTTCTGCAGGATTAGTGTGCCAAACTCACCTTTCCAGGATTCCTCTACAGAAAACAATTGTGAGTTTCAACCATACTTGCATTTCTTACATCTTTTACCTATATTCCTTTGTCATGATCACTGTAACGACAGACAGAAAATACAAACTCACCATAAGATGCAGCACCACACAAAGGACAATCAGGAGGAGACCAGGAGGAAGGCAGCTTTCATATTCCCATGCTTTTTGGCTTCTCTTACCAGACTCCTTGCAAGACAGGGCAGGAATAAATCATTATCAGTGGTAACGGTGCTGGTACAGTGCAGCTTCCTGTCCAGACGCAGCTGATTGCATCAAACAACTCTGCCTGGCTCATCAAGGCAGAAGTCAGAAGGGGAATTCCTGTGCTTATGACATCTCTGGGCAGAGTTGTTGAGGTTCAGGTCTCCAAAAACGTCCCCCACCAGCTAAGAGGTCTCAGTGCACTTCCCCAGCCACAAGCTGCCTCATGGCCAAGAGAAGATGTTAAACTTCTGTCCTGGGTTTTTCAAAGCCTCTCCTGGTAATAACCCAGAGCTTTTCTAAGCACCTCCACCCTTCTGCAGCTGTGTCTAGATTTGAGCAACGCATTGTACGTGAGCATCAAGCTGTAATCCCTGCTTGATCTTATCACGGAATCATAGAATTGTTTAGGCTGGAAAAGGCCTCTAAGATCATTGAGTCCAACCACTAATCCAGCACTGCCAAGGCCATCAATAAACAATGTCCCTAAGCACCATGTCTACACATTTTTCGACCACTTCCAGGGTTAATGATCTCAACACATCCCTGGGAAGTCTGTTCCAATACTTGGACACCCTGCCAATGAATAAATTTTTCCAATATCAAATCTAAACATGCCCTGGTGCAACTTGAGGCCATTTCCTCTTGTCACTTATTACCCGGGATAAGAGACCAATGCCCCACTGTATACAAACTCCCTTCAGGTAATTGTATTATCAGTAAGGACTACCAGGGTGCTGAGAGCAAACCTGATCTGTAAGCTCTCCGAGACAGACCTTGTTTGCCTTATAACCTGCCCTGAACTTGATTTGGCCATATCTCTGCAAGCTGATGGTGCTGTGTCAGCAGTGATCACTCCAAAAGTCAGCTTTCAGCCAGCTTACTCTTCCATCTTAAAAACAAGTCACATTCACATAGCATTTGCATTGACCCCAAAGCACTGAACAAGAAAATTACTTTCATAAAGGTCTCTCCTCTCAGGAAGGGGGGTCAGATGTTAACCCTGTTTTACAGATCATGAGACAGACAGACCACAATTTGCTGTAAAATAAACACATGTTCCCTTTTCTATTCAGCATGAGACACCTGGGAAAGGTTTACAATATGATCTGAATCACACTAAGAAGCTGGAGGATCACAGAGCCCATGCTGTTGAGTTTGGTAGCCCCCAGACCTTTGTGAGGAGCTACTCATGGTCTCTTCACACAGAGCAAACTGCACTGTATGCCCTGTGCTACAATTTGTAGAGACTGGTGGATGTTGGACAGTGCCTGCACCCACTAAACCACATGGCCCAGCTTGCACACAGCCACCAGTCACTTCCTGGGACCCATCATCCTCACGCCACAGGCCACAGCTTCACTTCTGCTTAGAGTGGACAAGAGGCTCCAGAGTACCTCAGCAAAGAGGGCTGCAGCCAGGAATTGTAGACAGCAATTCATCTCACCTATGCTGAGAGGTGTCTGGGAAGGAGAGGGACCAGGAAAGAGGCCCCCCACACAGGAGAACTTGCCCTGGTGTGCCACAGCTGTCCCCCTGGAGCCGGTGCCTCTGCTCTTGACGACAGCTGGCTGAGCAGAGCCTGGGGAGGCTCTGCTGGGGCGTTGCTGCTGCCATCCCCTGACAAGGGCGGCTGGATGTCATTTTGTGTGGCATTGGAAAGCTGAGCTTCATGCTCAGGTGTCATATCATACATCACATTAGCTGCTCCAGCAGCTAGGAAGGGACAGTCAAGATTCATTAATGCTGTTTTAACATTAATTATGTTTGTAGAGCAGTGCTGCAAAGATGCCTTTTGACAAGCGTGTCCTTCCTTGGCTACATCAACTTTCCTTTCCTTTGCCTTCCAGAATTACACAGTTCTTTCCATAAAGAGAAAATGACAGAGCATTAAGATCTGTCAGGACAGAATAAAGGAGTTCAAGGTCATTATGTTCCTCACATAAGAGATGACTTTTGACTTTTCCTCCCCATTTCTTCCAGTGTATAGAATATTAGATCTACTGCCCTGTGGAAACTAGCCTGAATTCCTCTCTGAAAGCAACTGGAGAGGTGGCTGCCTGGGACAGTTCTTGTTGCAGAGTCAGTGTGCCTAACACAATGCTTTGAAGTGTTCGTCACCCCAAACGGAGGAAATCGGCAACTACAGCTACTCTACCAAGCACCCACGCTTTTACAAGTGAAAAAGTGTGTTTTCCACAGGTATTGGGCCACATTCTCTCATTCACCTTTGACCTTCTAATGCAACTGGAAAGGAACTCCTCAGAAAAAAAGAGGAGTGTATATATAGGCAGGATGAGAGCTGTGGTGAAGTCACAGCTGGGCAGAGGAAGGATGGCTCAAGGCTCAGGTCATTGGCAGGGACTCAGTTGCACAAACCAGAAAGCAGAGACTGAAATAATGGATTTTGGGGGCACTGTGAAATTATGTGGTGATATCGTTAAGCCAAGTGCTAGCAAGAAACATGGGCAAAATGCAAACAATCACACATACCAACATCTACTTTTGTCAGCTGAAATAATTCACTGCATCTCACAGAATAATGTCAAATCTATGAAATAAACATGACAATAGCAGGTTTTGGTGTTGGTGGCAGCAACATGAAAATTCCATCCCACCACATCCCTGGGATGGCCTGAATTCAGACAACCTTTTGCCACAATCACAAATTCTTCCTTCTTGCAACTTCATTTTTCCATTTCTTGTAACTCCATGGGTTTCACCCTCCCCTCTGAAATGTTTTGCACTGAAACACACTACTTGGCTATTTCTTTTTCTTCCCACCAAACTGCCCCTCACTTTTATTCAACACATATTTTTCAAACTTGAGAATTTTTTTTTCCCCAAGGGAAAAAAGGCAATAGGCAATTATTCAAGGCAATAGGCTGCACATTCAATTCAATAGTGTTCTGACACGGCAACAAACAAAAATTTTGCCTGGATTGGAACAAAGGCCTGAGGTTCACCTAAGGTTTTAGTTTACTGTAATGCTATAATGACACCAAGAAAAAAAATTAACCTCATCAATGTGTATAAGCAGCAATGGATGCACAAAGCACAGACCAAGGGCAAGCACCCACCACCCAGCAAGGAAATACAACTTTTGTGTACAGAATGGCATCTCCTCCTTTCCAGCTTCTGGTGTGCCCTTCCTCCAGGCAAAGGTTCCAAACCTTCCAATTGTAATTTGATTTTTTTGGCTCACAGAAAAGTCTCTCTGCCTCAGCCCCTGGCAGTGAGGGAGAGCAAGGCAGGGCAGCGGGGCTTGGCTGCCACCTTCTGGCGTCTGACCTCCTTCTTCACTGGACACACCAAAACCCACAGAAAAAAGAACACATCAAAAATACAAATAATGTCGACACTGCCCTCCAGCTCCTCGGGTTGAGCCCCTTCTAACTCCACAGAAATAAAGCAGACTTACCACAGAGAAGGGGTGTGAGATAAGTTGCTGAGCTTCAGGTGCTGAGCTTCACAAATTAATATAGTTTTTATGTCTACAAATATGTTTATAGTTTCTAATATGAAAATTTGTGAGACACTACAGGAGCAGTTAACATCTTGCACACAGGAGCTAAAAGGTCTCCAGAGTCAGTTTTCATTCCTAGAAGGCCAGTCAAACAAAATACACCTTCTCAACGGTGAAGACAATGTGTTCTCTGTTACAAAAAAGCTTCCATGAATGTTTCTCTCCTTCAGCTTTAGAAAAAAGATACAAGTATTTGTTCCAGAGAAAAGCAACAAAGAAATAACTAAGTAATTATTTTTCCATTTCTTTGTTCTCTTTCCTGCTTATGAGGAAAATAGCATTTTTTCCCATTTTATCCTCTAAATGCTAAATATATCCACTAAACACAATATTTCAGTTTTCTTGGGACATTCTACTTTATTCTTCGTAGATACTTTAGGAGTTTTGAAAGCATCATATGAAATCTCCAGCTTGTATCTTTCAAAATTCTATAGGAAGAGTAAGATTAAAGGTTGTCAAGAAAAATACAACAAAACTCTCATACATTGGCTTCTGTAATC
Source organism: Pardalotus punctatus (assembly GCA_013400915.1). Lineage (NCBI taxonomy): Eukaryota > Metazoa > Chordata > Aves > Passeriformes > Pardalotidae > Pardalotus > Pardalotus punctatus. The sequence continues at coordinate 26,546 of VZTX01013223.1, forward strand.
CTGGGAATTTTGAAAGTAGAAAACTGTGGCATCAAAGTATTCTTGATTCATGGCCACAAAGCAAGCCTAGGAGAAATAATTCAAAAGAAATTAAGACATTTGTTTTGTATGCAGCAGATGACTCTGAGGTTGGGACTGCATGGACACGTGCACGAGGAAAGATCATGAGGAAAATCCATCAAATTAGTTTTCTCACATCAGCATTCATGAAAGACAGCACTTCACAAAACCTTCACATCAGCAAGTCACCATGGCTCCTCAAGGACATTAAAAGAACAAAGAACTTCCCAAAACAACAGGACAAAAAATACTTTTTTTTGTTCAAAACAGCAACTCGGGGCCTTGATGTGCCATCACTCAGCTGAGACAATGAAACAATTATGGGAGACCCTATCACATCTTGAATCTGCCCAGACATGCTGAAATCTTCTGCCCATCACAGGTGAAGATCAGAAAGGCCAAGCCAAGAACTGCAAACTGACAGTTTTCAGCAAGGAATCCACAGTGAAGCCAGCCAAAGCCTAGCCAGCATTTGTCTCTAATTCGAAATAAATCCTATCATGAAAAAAGCCCTAACCTCATCCTCCATATGTGGATGTAAGCGTACAGAAGAGATTAGCTGTTACTAAGAATAAAACCGACGTGCGCTGTGACGACAGCTGGGTAACGAGCACTAACAATTGCAACTCCCCCAGTGTGCACTGAGCACTGGCTGAAGTCAGAAAAATGTGTTTTTCTATGGATAAACCTGGGCTGATCGCAGGCCTCTTCTGCATAGATATCCCTGAGCTCAGCACATGGGAATCAATCTAGTATTTGGCATTTTTTATAAAGCTACAAATACAACACCATGAAGACGATTTCCCTGTGGTTAAAATCTGCCTCTCTGAGGTTCGGTTCCCAGTGTGACCAATAACTGTCTGTGCCTTTTAAGTCCTTTCCAACTGTCTTACACTCCAGCATATTGCCATTCTTGGGAGATCTTCTAAATGCCTTATGCAATTTTGGCAGCAAATCCAAATGAAAATACCAGGAACCTAGACACACCTATTATTTTCTTCAGCTGGTTTGAAAAGTCTTAGGAAGCAACACAGCAAATAAAAAGCACTGAGTAATGGGGTATTCTGCAAGAAAAATATCCAACTATCCAGACCATTCCAGCTCCAAAAGAATATACACCCAAGTTTTCAGTCAGGGATGGCAGAAGTGAAGCCTCTCACTGCTGGTACAGCTGAGACGATGATGTGAACTCTTGTAGTTCATTAATGCTGCGACAGCACCCCCATGAGCCGGGCTCCACTGTGCAAGCGCTACACCAGGATCTGTTAATGTGCTGGAGAATCTCTCACAGCTAGATTCTGGCCTTATCACTTTACATTTCCATTGCTGCAAGCTATGGGGACTCTTGTCTTGCTGGGCTTTCTGATCTGAAGCACCAGCAAATTCCTGCTCTTCCCTCTCCTCCAGCTGCAGTAACTGCACTGGCACTTCCCCGACTGCAGAGAACAGAAATAAATCCATCTTTGCACAAGCTTCTGCCCCTTACCTTGAAGTGGCAGTGCTGTGCTCCAGGCTGCTCTGGCAGATTCACTACATTGCTATGAACAGCAGAGAAAAATGTTGTCAGCCAATAGAAAGGTGGAGAGATCTCTTTTTAGTTATCATTTTCCAGAAAGTTCTGGAATCCATTTCTTTTAAACACAAAGCAAAAGAAGAATAAAGAAGTTAAAATAACTCGGTGGCATGCAGTTTACTGCATGGTGTAGTGCCAGTTCAAAAACGCTTTTTTGCTGTTGTTCATTGAATCCTAAAGCTATCCTCTTTTATCTAGTGCTATCAAAACCTGTGAGCTATGAATATTATGTAAGTAATATATGATGTTACACATTAGTAAAATTTTACACTAGGTCAGCATCAACAGCCCTGCAGAGACCATGTGGTTGTGCACAGCTTTATTTGTGCACGAGATGGACCTGGCCCCTCTCTGTACCATGAAAACTTCCTTTGAAGAGGGCTCTTCAGCCCACATACACCATCAGACCATGCCCAAAAACCTCTCTGTTTCTTCTGTGAGAGACTGCAACTGCAAGAGACAGAGAGAGGTTTATAATGCCTACAAAGTAGCCTTTGCAGAGAGAAAATTCAGCTTTTTAGATTAGGTGATTAAAAATTGCATAAAACCAAGAGGTTTAGATATCCATCTTCCTCATTACATCATCCTCATTCTTCTTTTCTTTAAACCATATTGATAAACAAAAAAAAAAAAAGAAGACATAAACCCCAACAATGGGCATAAACACTATGGGCCTCCCACACAGCTCCTTCTCTCCCAAAGGCCTGTGCTCTCCTGGTCCATGCAGGAAGAAATGTTTTTCACATGTGGTGTAAAAATGATTCCACTGATGGCAATGAATACCTTTTTCAACAGATGACTGTGCAAGGAATATCCCAGTTGTGAAAGCTCACCTGTTTTTTCCTGTGAATGGACTGTGTTTACCTGCCTTTACTACAAAAGATCAGCACGGAGCAGCGTCAGCACTCCCCCTTTTCCTTCCTCAGAGGGTGAGCAATGAGACATGTAAGGAAGGATTAACCTGGAAAAGAAGCTTTGCAGCGCAGCACGCTGTATTCCTTTTGGTCAGACCAGAGGCAAATCCTGTTTTTCTTCCCACAGAGGGGATGCACCAGCTTTCAGGTTTTAATAACTTTCTTCAGTGCAGGCAGAAAAGGAAAATTGTTTGATGGAGAGACTCTTCTGGCAAAGTACAGCCAGCTCTGGCAGCAAATATTGTTACTTAGCAGCACTCAACACTTCAACATTATGTAAGACAAAAAGAACACGTACGCTATCAGTTGTCCTCCTCCTAATTGAGACTTAGTGAATAACATTTCTGTTATATGCTAGGATATATTGAGAGATATATATCTCCACAAGAGATACATATATGAGATATATATGCATATATATACACAAATAACAATAATGAATAAGCTAAAATATGTTAAATACTGCTCTACCATACAGGCAAACAACCTATAATGGTAAGAAACACGGTTTGGAGTACAAAATTGGAGCCGAATTCATCCCAAGCATCACAGATACCTGAGAAGCCACTTGCTTTGCAATCTCTAAGATGCCACAGGGGTTTCCTACCTTCAGTCCAAGTGTGGGGTGGGAAAGGGAAAGAACAGCACAGGATTAAATTTAAATCTCCTAAATTGAGCCAAGTACAGAATTATCCATGACGGAGCTTGGCTAAGACAGACGATCCTCTCTGCTGCTGTCTTTTGTAATCATCTTTCCTTTCTCTTTTCACTCAGAAACAGTATTAAAAAATAGGGAAAAGGTCTGTTTTTCACCTGAGGATGAAAATATTTTCTGTTAAGTTCTCTAGAAGTGAATTTACACAATTTTTGGATGGAACACACAGTTACTACTGACTGCACAGCAGCCAAGGCTGTCACTGCAGGTACTTGTGCCTAGAGCTGCTTCTACCACCCCACCTGATACTCTGCCTCCATGTTCCATTTCCAGCTTCAACTGCCACAGCCATGTCCAGCAGGAGCCACTTGTGTCTAAAAGAACATTTGTATGTTTTGTTCTGTTTGACGGGAACTGTGTCATTCGCTCTCCTCCGTTTTTCTCCAGTGAAACGACCAATCTACAAAGCCAGATTAGCTAGATCATGTCTTTACACCACCCACTGAAGCTGTCATTTGCTTGCAAGTGGGACAGCAGGAAATACCAATTTATGTAAATATATTTTAAAATAGAGCAAAATTATTTTATCTAGGTTTTATTTCTGGACAGTATTTATCTACAAAGGATGAATTACAACTTCAGTACCAAGATTAAAAATAGTCTTTCATAGTTCACTTTGATAAAGTATGGGCTTTTTAATCTCAAAAACACTCACCTATGCCTTTGAAGCCTGAAATAATTTTAGACATTCTAACAGAAATGTCATAATCTGTTCAAACTACATCTGAGAAAACTCAGGCAGAGTGTCTTAGGTTACATGGAAGGTGTAACCAAAAGCACATATTCTTTTAACATCTTGGTTAGCTGGTAAAACAGGTGGGGCAGTGGTCTTTATCTTCAGTGTGACTCAGCCCTGATAACAGGGGGGTTTATCTCTGCCAATGGGCCAGCAAGGTCTCCAGGAATGGCTCATAAGATCACATCATCCCATTGTGGGATGCCCTGCCCAGAGGGGAGGAACTGAACATTCCCACCTGCATATGAGCTGAGACTCTGGAACACTGGCCTATGACTTGCACTGGATTCCCAGAGGAGAAGAGCTCGAGAGACACCACTGGACCTCCAGAGACCAACCAGACCTTTCTGCAGGATCACCACTTACACAGGACCACATCCATCATTCTGGTGGGACTGCAGCCACCATTTAACCAGACTGCTGCCATCACCCTGACCGACTGGGTGATGTGTTGTATTCTGACTTTGTCAGTTTAAATCGTTGTTTCTGTATTACTGCCTTGTTAGAAATACTAGTAAAGAACTGTTACTCCTGCAACATGAACATTTGCCTGCCAATTGACCAAATGGCGAAACAATTCCTCAACCGCCTGCATTTTGGCTCAGTCACACAAGGTTAAGCAGTCTTTCAGTTATTTCAGTCTAATGTCCAAATCAACACTGGAAAATGCACAAGCAAAACAAGTTTTAAATGCCATTAAAAGGAGACCGGAGATGCTCCCACCATCAATAGCTTTTGCTTCCATTCCTTTATAAAACTCTTTTATTACAATTGGTCAGCAGAGCCAAGCAGAGAATTTAGCCCAAAATGTCTATTCCAGGCTTAATGGTAACACAGACACAGCCAAGGCCAGCACTCCTTTACATGGGGCTTCTGTATTCAGCTTTTTTGCAAAAAGGAAATACTGTATCCCTTTGGAACCATGCTGGCAGGTAGACAAGTATTTTTTGGCTAGTAAATGCTTGCAAGAATTTACTTTCTTATAGGTAAAGCAACAGAAAAGTATTTCTGCAGGAATTGCTCCTTCATGCCACAGACCAGAAAAGTCTGAGGCACTGAACTCCAGCTCCTGGGTAGCCATGCAGATTTCAGCCAGACTGGAACAAGAACCACTTTGCTTCCCCACAACAGTTCTGACAGCAGGAATTTTGAGGTGAGGTAGCTTATCAAGAGCCATACTACCAATTCCAAATTTCTTATTAAAAACACCAAAAAGACAGCAGACTACCTTTACACAGGGCACCTCATTTCAGTAAAGAGTATTTTTGTTCTTTTCCAGTGGTGAGGTCTCCAGTCTTTCATTTTCATCCTCTAACAAAGTATAATTACAGCTCATTGCACTTTTTCATTCTTACCTGTCTATGTAAATCGTACTTGCTGAAAGTCAACCAGCATTGAATTAAGGGCATTTCTCCTGTATAGATACTCTCAATACTCTTAAAAGAAGTAGCTGATGTAAAGGCTTTTATTCTTTTTCAAAAGACATTATTTGTAGAATTGTTTTGCAATTTCATACTTAAAATTGACTCAACTGAGACTCCAAAAACAGGTGCCATTTGGCAATTTGGTGATGTATTTCCTGCAGCACTTAAGTTTTCTCCCAGACATTTTTGGTGCTAAACTGCCATGAAATTTTTCAATACTTCAAAGAGAAAACTGTTCTTCAGGACAATCCTACTGCCACCTTAACAATGGACAGAGCAGGATTTAATTTGGATTTTATGGTCTAGGAATACTGACCAAAACTATGCAAAAAGAATACACACATGTACATTAACTGGGACAACAGTTACGACTTTTAAGCTTTATGGCCTGGGAATATCAGTGGAAAAATAGACAAAGCCCATTTTTGAGAGGGCATAGCACTTCTGAAGCTTAGGGCCGTGCCCCCTGTCTGCATGAGAATAGCATGTGAATTCACATTCTCCCAAGGAATGGGGTTACAAAACTTCATGTATTTCAGTGTAGCAAACCCACTTTCTTGAGGCAGCTTGAAGTACTCAGCTGGAAAAAGCAAGAGGTTATGCTCCTCCTATCTAGCCAGTATCTGCATTCAAAATTATCAAGATTCAGAACAGTTGGATTCAAGAAGACAGAATGCCCACTCACTTGTAATATCCATTCCAGCAGTTCAAAGACCTCACCACCAGGTATTTTGGGCAACATCACATCCTGTGCCACAAACATACTTGAAGGTAAAGGAAAACCATGCCAAAAATGTTATTCCTTATGAATTATTTTAATGAGACCAATATGAAGTGACAAACACAGGTCAAGAAGGAAAATAACACAAAACCAGCCCCATCAGTTGCTGATAGAAGGTAAAGATACAAGAATAGCTGAGGATGATTTGAGGGCAAACAAGAAAGCATAGTGAGAGATAATCAATCTTGCCAAGAATATCAACCAAATCGATTAATAGTTTAAATTTCATGTCAAATGCTTAAATAAGGTCTCTGGTTTGTTTCTTAACACAGTGAGTCCACAGAACAATAGGGAATGGGCTATCCCTGAATTTGTGGCAACAGGTCCTATAGAGCATATTCCAGATTTCTCCAAATAGTGGAGATAAAAGTGGCTAAAAAGAGAAATAGAGAAAGTGAGGACCCTTTGTTACCCAGCCAGGTCTCAGAAATGGAATGTGTTTTCTAGACCCCATAATCTTTGGCATAGGTCCCTTTTCAATGTCTGCGTGAGTGCTTTAATCCCATGACTGTGAAGGTTGCAGCAGTCAGTTTTTCATACACCAGAAACATGAGAGCAGCAGTAAGGACTGTCTGCAGGAGCTTTGCTTCAAGGCCTTTGTAGAGTCCCACTAACCCAAAACGCCTAAGGAGGAGAAAAAAAACAAACAGGAAAACAAGTATGAATAGCTTTCTGTGAGTAAATCAGTACACTCCAAAGAAGAATCAATACCACAAGTTAATAACAACTGTAGGAATCTTAAATCCATTCTTGATCTCAAGCCAGTTATGTTCAATAAAATTTTAAAGAGAAACTTCTGCAGAAATTTAAGGTCTTCTGTGCAAGAAACCTGCTTCTTTTCAAGATGAGAGGTGAAATGAATTGGTATCCATATGTATCCTTGATGCCACTTACTATACAGACATTTAGGAGAATTTGGGTTTGTGGGCTTATTCCACAATATATTAGAAAAACCAGATTGACTCTAATGTCAAGTTTAAGCGAGGCAAAAGGAAACAAAATCCAGATCCAGCAACATTTTAAAAATATTAGTAATACTCAAGTCTTCTATATCATGGTAGGAGAAAAAAAATTGGAAAGCTCACCTCACTCTCTGTTGAAGAAGGTAAAGAACATTTCTAAGACTGCCCAGTGTTCGGTTCTCTGGGTTCAACCTGTGGCGTCCAAACTGAAAAAAAAGGAAGAGTATTTTGCTGTACTATTTCCCCACTGTGCTTGGCAGAGAACACAATACATGCATGGTATCTGGAGAGTCTACCCTAAACCTCTAAACATTTTCCACGTTATATGGCCATCAGCAGAGAACTGAGGCCAAAGCTCACACTGCAGGCATTAAAACTGTGCATACTACTGTAATTTGTTTTGGTTCCAATATGGATTCTAACAAAGGCCATATTTCCTCTGTTTCAGTTGTTCTAGAGGAAGCAGTTTTCAAGATCTTAAGCATGATTTGCAGAGTCTTAGTAGGAATATGACATTCAAAGCAAGTTCTTTCTGGCTTTCCCTTCACAAAGGTTCAGACCCTCACACATTTGCAAGCCATACTACATTGAGATTGCATAATTGAACACAAAATTTATCTGCCCAGCAATGGTCTTGGAGCACACACTTACGTGTGACCTGCTGCGGAAGAATTCAAAATTGTTTGATCCACCTACCTGGCCTAAATAATATTTCTCTTTTACTCACTGGACTTGCTTATCCCCAAGCCAGTTTTCAGTAGGCAGGACAGCTGCTGCTGTAGTTTTATGCCTCAAGAGTTAAAATAGCAATTTCAGCAATTCCTTTTCTAGCATTCATTGATACTTTTATCTGATATAGGTTGATAGTACTGTCAGCAAGCTGTAACTATGAATTATTAATATACAAAAGTTGGCACACTTGTAACAGCACAGCCTAATAGCTTTTGAAGCCTGTATTAAGCTTCTGTGCTAAGAAAGGTGAACTCGAGCAACTGCATGTGGATGAGGTTTTTCCCAGAACTTGCTCAGGCAACTGCAACTTCTTAGGTGTAAGAAATTACCATTGACAGTAGGTAAAGTATGCCAGCTGATTTAGGCAGCTCAGAAATTTTAAGAAAATGCTAGGATGACACAAGTTCCTTTACTATGTGTCTTAATAACTTGGATGGAAACAGCAGCAACAGAATGCTAATGGAAATCTCCCTTCATTAGGTAAACAGACGCTCAAAAGCCTCAATCTTCTCATCAGCAACTACTCATTTGATACTGATAAATCAATGTTAAGAATTATTGTCAGACTCAGACACACCCCCCAAAAACTTGGTAACTAGGTTCCAAGTTACAGTGTCAGTCACTGCCCAGATTACTTACAGGCTTCCACACTACACCCCAATTAGGTGCTTCATTCTCTTTTCTCCAGCACTGGACAATTTTTGTACCACAAACAAAGGTTCATCAAGAGAAAAAAAACATTAATTTTTCACTAGGATGTTAACACTTCAGTGTTTACTGCAAAAGACTTCCCAAGAGGACTAGCATTCTTTATGACAGAGAAAAGAGACTTTAGTTTTAAAGACAACTTTTTCATCTGGGATCACTGAGAACACTAACAGCATTGTTGTATCTCCAGAGGCAAATTTGACTTATCCGCTCTTTACTGACACATAGGCTAAAGAACAGTTTCACTGCACAATAATAACTCCAGTGCCACATAGTATAGACTGAAAAGGAGAAAGGCATACAAAATGGCAAGGCTGGAAGCTGCTACTACTGTCAATTACACAGGATAACTGTTCACTATATGACAGCAAGAAGAGACCTGTGCCAAAGAGTTGGAAGCAAAGGTGTGGAGACTTTATTACAAAGAATAACTTCCTAATAACTTTCAAAAAAGAGTAAGTTTCTAAAGGTTTATGGTTAAAAAGAAAAAGTCCTGCACTTCTACTTTGATGACAGAACTTAGTTATGATGTGTAAGTTTATATGACTTATATAGAGCTTGTATTAGTTTGTGTGTAAATCTGCTAAAATTGTTTCCAAAAAAACCCTGCAACTATGTATTTTTTTTCTCAAGGAGAACATTTGTTCTGAAAATACTAAGCCTTTACTCATAACCTTTTTTTTTTAACATCACTTAGTGTGAGTGACAAAAACATCAACTTGAACAATGCCAACTTTAGACTAGAAAACACATCACAAAGTAAAGCAAGTCTGAACTGGACAGAACAGATGTACAGATGCACATTTCTGCTGTCCTCGACAGATGTGTCCAGGGCTCCTGGATATTCTTTCATAGAGCAAGGGGACTGAAGTCAGCCCTAGTGACTGCAGAACTAGAGACAGGGTCCTTGTGCTCCCCATCATCACAGGGAGAGGATGGACTGCACTTTTTTATTTTAACTCTGTCATCAAGAGACAGAAGAATTCTGTTCAAAAGGAGACAGAGAAAACATGAAGCCGCAAGACGGAAACCACCTCTCTGGGAACCACGAAAAGGAACGAGGGGAAGCTGTTCTGTGGATGTAGCCCCATGACAGCTGCACTGCTCTGCAACACTTAGGATAAAACAGAGCACTCCCAACTTTCCTTCCAGCTCTCCTTCACACCAGGAGAAAACACATCACAAATTAAAAACAGACTGATGTTGCAACTTATCCAAACAGAGCTACTTCTGCTTAAAAATTTTCCTGTATCTACCACTCCAGGAACAGAAGTCTGTGTTATTAGTTTAGCTACTGAGAAGTATCCAGGCTGTTAAAATAGGATAAGACATTGAAAGAAAGCATGAACTCAGCTGATCAAAAATCATGAAAACTTCAGAAAAGATGACCGCTAACAAAATTACACAATAAATATATTCAAGTCCTCTTGCTTTGAAATATAGCATCCCAACTATCTCTTTACAGGCCATGAAAAATCAAGATAGATTTATTCCACTCTAATTAGAGAGTTACAAATTACAAAACTTGCTTGAAAATTACTTTTTCCAGATGAACAATTAACAAGAAAATTCTCCTATTAGAGAAGTCTGAAAAGTGATACCCTTAGCATGGAAGGCTTGTTTTCAATAATTCAACTAATTCTCCAAATTTGTCCAAGTTTTAGAACACACACAATGGCTTTACCATACAGGCAAGTTAAGGTTTCACCTTACATAGGAAAATACATTTCACGTGGAAATACCTATTAATATTTAACTGTTACAAAACATATTTTAAAGCATAGAAATTAAAGTTCAATATGCTTATGCATGGCCAGGCCTCCTTCTTCCCCCCTACCCCCCAGTTTTGTCGTGTCAATATTACAACAATACAGGTACACACTGAAGGCAGCAGCGTTATCCAGCATATATAAAAATTGTAAGTGAGAGTAAGTGTAAGTGTTTCCATTACCACTACAATTACCCTACATGGCCAGGCAAGTGGTTAAAGATATTATTTATGAGGGAGGTCAGCTTCCCCTGATGAATCACATTCTGAACACTGGCAAAGTCAGACCATCATCTGAACAACAAAGCCTGTGAACAGAACTTTTTTTCTTATTACCATAGGTCATTGGGAAACAGACTGGTTTTAGAAGATTTAATTTTAACTTCCCACTTGACACATTTTCCATTTATATTCCAAGAAGTAAATGTACAGTTTTGTAGTGCCTAAAAGCAGCACAATGCATCAGCTTCTGTGAGACACTGTACCAATACATTACACTGGCAATCCTACCAGCTACTTGAAACAAATGTGCACCAGCATACCAAGTCTGATCAAAACCAAAGAGGAAGGACATTCTAATCAGTGACCTGCACTGGGCAAAATACCTCCCAAAATGATGGGTCCATTAACACAAATAAAAACAAGCCATGTGAACAAGGCTGCACGATAAGTCAGAGGCAGAGTTATCCTGAAATGAGATCATTACTTACCCGCAGAATTGACTGTACTGTCTGCAGAGGATAAGTGAGGGTGGTGGCAACTGCTTTGGCTATTGCACCAATGACAAAAGCATCCAAAGACGTGAGCTGTCCAACAGATAAAGAACAGATTTACTTCCATGTACTACCAAAACAGCCAATGACCCATTTATATTTGGGGATTCTGTATTGCTGCCTGCTACCAGATTATCTAAGGATCTTTGGTGTAAAGATTTCATGAAATCTCAGGATCTTCTCATTTTAAAGAGTTGGCTACAGTTCAACTAACTTACTTTCCCACAAATTAAGTTTATTTTTGCATTTCTCAATATAATTAGACCACTTTAAAGCACCAAGCACAGACAAAAGGTAAGGAAGCCCATACCAAAGCAGGCTCAAAATACATTCTAAAATCTATTGATTGCAATCACAAATATGCTCACACATGCACATCTTAGAAAGAGTCAACCTGATACATTTAAGAAATGGAAAAGACCAAATAGGAAGAAAAATGTTGTCCAAAATAAAAATTACCATTACTAGGTGAAAAAAAAATGTATTTCCTCTCTTCACTGATCATGGACAAAGAAACGCCCTAATTTAAGGTGGAACTAAGTAATTTAAAAGAAACACAAGAAATAAATATATAAATAAATGTTATTAGCCAACAGGAAAATAACAATGCAGACAGAAGCTAAGCTCATCATTCAAAAAATGTATTGTGCATAACGTAACCAAGTAGATCCATCAGGAACAAATGGAGTACTACAGATGCAGTATTAACTAAAGACAGTAAAAAACCCAAGCCTCACTGATGATGCAAAATTTAATGTAAAAATAATCTCACTATGTCTTGAGGAAAAACAAGATGGCTTGGTAACGCACCAGTATGACCTAACATTCTGAAATCACAAATTAACAGCAAAGCACCACAGCTTAAAGATATGTTAAGACATCATCTGAAAATGTAACACAAATGCTGTTCAGTTTGCCGGAACATAAAAGGAACATGAGTTCAGCTGAGATGTTATATCTGATATAGAGAAAAAAGAAGGAGGAAGAAGAAGAGGACTATACAGCAGGGACAGAAAAGTGATTGTAACTCTATTTAGAGAATCAGGAAAGTATGGTTGTAATGCTATGTTCAATTCTAATGTCCATCCTTGGAAAAATTATATTGAAAAATCAAGGTCTTCAAGAAAAGAAAAGTTATTAATTATTGCAAAAATGGTTAAAAGCAGGCTTCAAAACAGTCTGTACATAAATACTGATAAAATACATACTAGAATTGAAATCTCTACTTTAAATCTCTACTCCTACCTGTGAACATATGCAAACAAATGTGGACAAGAGGTGCAGTTTTATTTTTACAGGTAGAAGAATTCTCTTCCCTACGGACATGAAAGATTCCCATCTCATTTCATGATGCTGGATCCTTTTTAGATACACTAATTCAAAAAATCACTCAAAAATACAAGAACCAAAACCAAACCTACACTCTGAATTTGTTCAAGTGATGCAATATCAACAAACCTGTCTTGTAAAAGAGCATGTTCATCATCTGGCCTCAAAACATACTCACTTGCAGCTGTTTTTTCAAAAGCTTTCGTTTAAAGCCTTCATAAAACATGAACTGTATGGCAGGATTGAAGACCAGCAGCAAGGAGGGGAAAGTACCATTCCACAGAGCTAAGACTCCTTCATCTCGTATTATCTGATGAAAGGCATCTGAGGCAAAACGTGGGGGCAAAAATCATTAAAAGTTTGAGTACAAAACTCTAAATATAAAAGATACAAGAGGTTACACTTAAAGCCTAATATTCAAAGTGTATAAAAATCCACTGCAGTCTTTTATGCAAGTATTTTTATCTTCCATTTTAATCCAGAAGTTAACAGAAAGGCAGTGACAAAGGAGGTTCTTGCTTGCATCACCATTAACATAAACAAAACTTATCATCTGCACAGACAGCCCCCTCTTTCTTTTTCAAGTGTGGCATCAACATTAAAGTCTTCCAAACCTTCTTCAAAATTACAATAATATTTATTTGGTTGGTTGGTTTTAAAAGGAAGACAGCCTAAACACATGAGTGATTAAGAGATTAAGGTGAGTGAAGTTTAATTTTCAGACTCTGTCCAAACTCAGACTCCCAGCTACCACCTCACAAGGCTCACTACTGCTCCATTATCTGTATGATAACATATCTGCCCTTGCAAAAGGTGTTTTAGTTACAGGAGTGCACACTGCAAACTCCTAATTATCATCAGAAATAGCCAAGCCAAGTTTCCTGTAAAACTCAATGACTGCAAAGCAAGAGGGTAGCACAGAGATTTCACAGAGGGTGAAATCAGTTACATGAAAAAAAGTGTTCAAAGTCCTTGATATATTCAATTTCATTAACTTCTCTTTGGTTGAAGACAACAAGAGGTGCTTACCGATTATGCCTCTGTAATTGGTTGGTACAATGTCCTCATTTCTGAATTTTGCTCCTTGCAGTTTCAGGCGTGTGTTCACTACCCAGAGAGGAGTGGTCAGGAGTACATTCACTACTCCTAATGCAAAACACAGCACACAGAAACTCAGCAAGAAACAGAAGATTTCAAATGTTTTCTTATCCCCCTTTCTCCCCTGATTCACATGCTACTGAAATTTCTGGTAGGAAGAAGGTAAAAATAAAAAAAAATCAACACAACACATGGGAAAAGTAAATGACAATTTGTACCCTAATTCCTGTAGCATTGGTTCCAAAATATAATTACATGGAATTTTACCACAGACATATAGCCAACTTAAGAAATTCCTTCCTTACTTCCACCAGCTGTTCAGCCAGTCCTTAAACCTACACTGAAAGTACAAGAAACTACCAACTCCCTCCCTGCCACCAAAAAAAACCCCAGAGACCTTTTTTACAGGGTTTTTTAAAAATCAGCTCGTTTCTATGAATTAGCATGAGCAATGGCCCCTGAAGAATATTACTGGCAAACACAAGGCACACAGTGGTAACTTTTCACACTGGATTTGCTAGAAAAGTCCCTAATGTTATCATCCCTTCAAAGAAGGCACGGCAGCATCCACATAAGAGGATGGATTAAAAAAGAACATATGGTCCCACTGGACCTGTATATATATAGGAACCTCCTGGCACTTTCAGGTGACAACCCAAAACCAAGTCTGAAAGCAGGCACCCAAACACTTACATTAAAATTTCTTCCTTACTGTAACTGAAATTATTTCAAAATTGGCATGTATCTTTTCCTCTGAAAAAAACCCAGCTATCACCTCTCCCTGCCACTTGTCTTCAGCACCTAAGTGATGCTGCTTAGCATCACACTTCACACGGGTAAGCACCACACCAGACACAAATACCATACTATGACACAAGAGCACCGTGCTTTGCACCAGAATTCACAACAGCAACAGTTTATGCACCTCCTCGGCAGGTGGGGAGGACACTGAGGAGCAATCAGAAAGAAGCAGCTCTGCATACAGGGGGAGGTGTGAGAACTCAGTGTGACCTCCAGAGAACTTCATAAAGAAAATTATTAGATGGAATATAACAAAAATACACTTTTGACAAAATGGAGATTTTTAAGTATTACCTGCAACCACCCCAAGAACCAAGTCTTTTCCAGTGGTTGAATGCTGACCTTTGACCCAGAGGGCTTTAAGACTATTAAATGTATAAAAATAAACAAAATTGGAGCAGCAAAGGCTGGAGATAACAGGGAACCATCCTCGATATGGTGCCAACCTAATGGAGAGCAAAAAGTCACAGTAAGGATCAGGTGGAGGATGCCAGAGATACAATGCTGTATACTACATAGACTACTAACTGGATAGATCTTTATCAACAGCGGTAACAAACCACACTTAACTCCTGAATAAGGAAAAAAAGTATCTGGATTCTCAAACAAAATTTAAAAATTGACAACTAGTTACAGAAATTAATATACTCCACCGAGGAGAGTTTTGCAAAGGATGCAACCTGGGCCACAAGATACACAGGTGGGAAACATTTTTAACAAATGCCTTACAGTAACATCTACAGCAAATCAGTCAGGTAAGTGAGGAAAATTGAAGTTCCTAGTTAAATTTAACTAGATTAATGACAGATGAACACCTGAGTATCATCTAAATCTGCCTTGATTTAGGAATGATTTCATAACAGCTGACTAACAAAGCTCCCTTCTCCGACAGGCCTGATGATCCTGTAAAACAGGGACACCTCAACAGCTGTCCTACATTCCCAACATGTTCTACAACACATCCAAAAAAAGATAATGATACACACCTTCACTGGAGCTGCACAGAACAGGTAGAGAGCTGGTATCATGTTAGAAGCATAAGAAATCTCCCCAACAGCAGTAATTATGGAGGCCCTTCAGTATTCATTAAGATACTGGGAGTATATAGAATTTAAGGATCTCCAATTAGACTGTAAAAGATGCAAGGCTGGTAAACTCAGCATCTGGCTTTTCTTAAAATTAAAATGCTACTTTTTCATCGCAAATGCATCAAGTGCTTCTCCCTCCAATGTAGCTCGGCATACACCTTATTATTAAGACTGTTTCTGAAGTTACAGGCTTAGCTAACCATACAGTTACAATTACAAATTAACTGACTATGCAGTTATTTATAAGCCAGATAAAAACAATTCTTGTATTATCTATCTCTCCTGTGCTGGAGAAGAAAGGGAGAAACATCCTCTAGGAACCATGTCCTCTGACTGAGAGTGTTAGTTTGGGCTTGCTTGATTTATTAACAACTTCTGATGATTTTCAAATGAAACATCTTGCAGTACAAAACATGAAACTAAACCAAAACCCATGAGTTTATTTTAACGACGTAAATTGTCAGTAGTAGCATCAGTGATTCACTGTTGGAGTGGTTTCTACCATCTCAGAGAATCCAAGAAGTCCCAAGCCAGCAGAAGCACGCTGGTGGGACAGTTAAAGTCCCCTGGGTGTTTCTTCTGTCCCAAAACCATGGTAACCTTTATATGTTAATCCCTCTGTGTTGGTTGGTTTCAACATGATCCCTCTCTCGCCCCCTCCCTTCTCCCCATTGGATTGTTGTACCTCCCTGCCCTCTCTCCAGCCCTATTGGCCCAAAAGGCTCTATCCGTATGCCCTCGGCCTCCCCACTTTCTCTTTCGCCTCTGGACTTGTTTGAGAATAAAACCATCGGAATTCTATGTGATTGAGCCCTCTGACATTCGTTATCCTGAGGTCACATGAGCTATCCGGCTCTTGGGTGTGTGTGTTTGTGCTTTCCAACAACACGGGTGAGAAAAAGTCTCCTTGCACAGTACCAGACTGCACCGGCCGAAGTGCTCCGATATCAGAGACCCGCTCGGAATACTCAGGGACCTATTCCACCCCACCATTGTCCAAATGCGGCAATTCACTGCAATCTTGAGAAAAACTTGGTGTACACTAGTGAACACCTCTCAGATCACCTAGAAAAGGATGGAAGTGCAGGGGAAAAAAGCAAAGTTGTTTGATAAACTTCTGCGGGAAGTCCTTTAGCTAAACCTATTTGCTTCATCTAGATGAGAAAAGCAATCTACAAAAGTACGATAATGGAACAAGACTCTACAAGCTAATGTGAACAAAATGTTTATGATCTCATATCACATTTCAAATTCGTTGTTGTTTTGGCTTTTTTTGTTACTTCAGACACATCTCTAAAATTAGTACCATTGTTTAGCCAGGCCTTCCCATACCTTTGGAAAAATCAATGTTTCTCTCTTGCCAGCGTTACCAATTTTCCTGTTTCACAGGAAAAGTAGAATGACCCCTTTTGCAGTCTTTCCACCTCAGTTAACTTCTTCGCTTTTCTTTTTCACTTTTTTCTTTCCTTTTTTTTTTTTAATTGAATTTTACTTGCCACCCTTCCATGACAGAGGTAATGCAGGAATGTGGACAAGAGATCAGCTGGCAGAGAACCCCTCATGCATACAACTACCCAAGTTCAAAGGTGGCAGAGCATTAAGTTAAACCAAGTTAAACTTCTGTCAGCTTTAATGTCCTGGAAGCTCTAGTCTACAGGAGTTCCAGGGATTCAGTTAGGAAAACAGTTCTAACAAGGACAGGCATACAACTGTTTTTCCCAGCCAGCTCAGATCAGACCAGGACAAATACTAAAGCACAGCACTGCTGAAAGTTAACTGCTTTTAGATAGATCTTGAATCCCAACAGCATAAAGTGTCATGTGTTGTTTACTTCCACATGCTTAGGAAGAGAAAAACATCTTCCATCTGGGAAACAAATCTCAATTCTCCTCCTGAAGTGGCTCCGTTGTCCAGGAGTTTCATCTTGGTTAGAAGAAACTGACACACCCAAGAACGCAGGCAGACAAAGCTGGTTGATCAGGTATATGAAGGTACGTTTGCATTTCTGAGGAGGCACTGCTACCTCACTAATGAAGGCACAGTTACATCATTGAACAGATAATTGCATAAGGTGCTCAAGAAAGTTAATCCTAGTTAGCTAAAGATGAACACATAAGATTATGCAAGTCATATCGCACTTGTGCAGAGACGTTTCAATTAGGAATAAAAATCTGTCCACACAGATACAGGCTAAGTGTTCCACTTCAAAAGCATATTCAAATTAGTTTTAGAGCTTGTCTACAAGAAGACAAGCAGGAAATTAGTATCTACTCACAGGCCTTCTTCTTTGATTATTTCCAAAAGGACTGCCGGTGTTGTCTTTGACTTCCGCTTCTCATCAACTAGAAAACAGAAGAATCAAACTTTTAGATGGTTCAAATTTTTGGCACTCTTTTTCAAGTCTTTATCGTTGCAATCCTGAATATACCCCACAAGCACATGTTTCTTCTTCCTCATAAAAGAAAGAAATTCCCTATTTCTCTTAATTTTCTTTTGCTAGGTAGGACTACTTCCTTTTTTTATTCTTCCCCAGACTAGCAGGTCCTGTTGTGCTCCAGAGTATCTGTAATTACCAATTCCTAATAGCAGTGACATGAACTGAAGGTAGGTTCCCCTTAGGCAGAGGACTAAAACTGGGCCTGTCTGATTGCTCTCAAAATTATTCCTTGGACACCAGACTAGCACCAGTAGCATAGCAATCTCCTACAGTTCATCTGCAAACAGATAAGCCTTAGCAAAACAGTCTCTTCCTGCACTGAAAGCTGTTCATTTCTCAACCACAGACTTCTGATGACCTGGCTGATGATCTCCCTCCAGTTCTTAATAGAGCTTTAGTCATAGCACGAAAATGCTTGGCGATTCTGTGACTTTTGATTAGAAGATAGTGTTAGAAGAAGAGTTTATACTGGCATTTGGATTTTTGTAAATATTGGATCTTCCTAAACCCAGTTCTAACCCTGACTTTTCCCTTTAAACCATCCTCAGGAATAATTCTAGATTTGTGTTTCATGATATTGCCCCTTCATTTTGAAGTGTTCTCAGCAGCCAAAAACAACACACAAATATAATCCTGTGCAATCTCACATCTTTGTTTTTCTCTTCGGTCTTAGATAATCATTTAAAAGCCATGTTTGTCCACAAATCACACAGCCTTTTCAGCTAATTACAAGGTTGCCCAACTTTCAAAAGGAGGAAATACCTTCAACTGGAAAAATGGTGTTAGTGTCAGACAGGTAAGATTCCTGCGTGTGTGAAACACCCCCCCTACAACCACCCTTACAAGTGCCCAGGCCAAGATGAACAGAAACACCATTGTACAAAGAAACTAGATTTTGACACTTACCCTGAAGTCTAAGCCTAGCTGTATCCAAAGGAAAAAATACAGTCATTGCAGTCATACTGCCCTGAAAAACAAAATAAACTGGCTATATAGTGTATCAGTTGCTTATACAGTGCCTGCTAGACTCTTTGTAGCCTTTCACTTCTCACCCAGAAACCAGTCTGCTGAGCAAGTTTAAAAAGGGGATAAACTACACACATAACAATGCATTTTTTGGCCCCATACTTACAAATGATGGGGTTTTTTTCCTCTTTTTTCCTCTAGCATTAGATCAAGCTAAAATTAAAACCATTAACAGCTTTTTGCCAAAGGAGAAAGTTTTTGAAATCTTGGAGATGATCTAGTGGGCATCAGAAGACAAAACACATTGCACTTTCTCTGCCTTCCATCAGTCTCAACACCCAATTTCTAGCTTAAAAAAGACTGACAAAAAGAACAATAACCTTGCTTTGACATAAGAAAATAGTGACCAAACAGAAACTTCTGTTCATTGAAGAGCTAATAGTACATTTTTTGATTACTTACTTTAGCTTTGCACTGAATTCCGGTTTTGGCAACAAAGATCTGCCTACCAAGACACCACCAGTGGCACAAATTAAATATGATTAATTAAATTATGACCTAGATGTCACCAGATTCACTTCTTGCGAATACAACGCCCTCTTCCCTTCCTGTGTGATCCAGCCATATAAAGCGTCTAAATGGAAAAGCTATCAGACACCATCCTTTACAAAAGGGTTAAATACGTATTTGCAAATGCCCTTATCTTTCATACAAGCAGTTGTTCCCTCTCTCTCCCTGCCATCACTCACCTTCTTCATTTTTTAATACTCTGGCGATAATATAGTACAGCCTCTAGAAAAGAAGTCTAACAAAAAAAAAAAAAAAGAAAGGAAACACCCAAAAAACCACCAAGTCCCTGGCTTGGTGTAAACCTATTTTCCATGCATCAATTGGCTGCTAAAGCTGTAGCACCTCTTCCATTAGCAGCCATGCAAACTTGTGGTGGGATTCAGCAAGTCACTCAATGCTGTGTTTACAGTACAGTGCACAGCAGGACTTGAGCTCTTCTAGAGCTGTCTTATGCCATACATTGAAGTGAACTTTGCCTCTGGAAGTACTCCAGCTCCTGAGCAGGCTGCTTGGACCCATCTCTACAACCAGCAGCACAGCATTATTTTCCAGTGGTGTTTCCAATGCTAAAACAACTCTGGGTTGAAGTCTTAACCAGACTTAAGTTTCTCCAGTTTTTATAACACAAGGTAGCCTATGAAAAGAAAGACTTGGCCACAATCACCTGGTTATTTTAACCTATTTAGTTTGGGCTCTTGCCAAAGCAGTTGGTTCTGCTCTCCCATGTACTTGTTCTGTGTCTGCTCATTCTCAGTACCTACCATGAACCCAGCTGGACAGCAAGTAGGATTAATGAACAGATCTGACTGAAAATTTATTAAAAATGTATCTCAGTTAGAAGTTCAGTGCCAGCACAAGAAAGTGCCAGAAAGAGCCGTAATACACCTCCTAATGAGAGCTGCATTACTGCAATTTCGAAGACAGCCTCAAAACGCAGTTACACCTACGCACAGAACAAAACTGCAGAGTCACTACAACTTCCAGCCTTCCCCTGCTCAATTTATTCTGCTTCCATCCTCCCAAAGTGAGATTTATCCTGGATCCTACTCTCAATGCAATGCACCATACAGCAGCAACACACACACACTTGCACCTAAAATTAGAAAATGGAAATGAGCAGGTAGCTGGGCTAGCATCACACAGGACAAAGGGGTGGACACAAGACACAAAATAGTCTAGTTCAGTTTTAAGAGACCTCCAATGATCACCTAGTCCGACCAACCCCCTGCTTCAGGGCTGACCAAAAGCTAAAGCAGGTGTTTAAGTGCATTTTCCAAATGCCTCTTAAACACTGACAGGCTTGGGGCATTTACCACCTCTCTACGGAGCCTGTTCCAGTGTTGGACTGCCAAACTGGCTTAAAACTTATATGAAACTATAGCTCAAGAGAACGTCATGAGATAACTAAGCTGACCTAACAGAACACTGCACATAAGCAATTTGTACCCTCTTCCCTCCTGTTGCTAAACTGAGGGAAATAGAAAAGCAAAGTGACTTTTCTCCTGAGTTTACAAATGGAACAACTCAACTACATGACAAGGAGGCATTCAGAAGCATCATATGGAGGAGACAGGATTTTACAGCTAGAAGGAAGGAAAAGAGGGATGAGCAGGACTAGTCCTTTTCCCAAAAACAAAAGCCCTTGAGACAGATTCCTGGCTGAATTGCACTTGAGGTCAGCAGGTAAAGTAAGTTACACTACTGGCTGCAGGAACAGATGCTGCCATGTTTTACCCTGCACTGCTGGAAGGGTGAGGCTTTGCCGTCAGTCTTCCCACCACCTCCCTGTCAGCACTGGGTCTCGGTAGTTTGCCAAGTCAAGTCACATTACCACTGAATAATCACTGGGACAGGCACAGACTGGTTCACGTAATCCCAGGCTCTTGGTCAACTGTATTTGCACCCCTGCCTCCTCCAATGTGGCGGCATAACTTTCTGGGCACCAACACGATGATGCAGACACAGAAACTAATCTGGCTCAAAAACAACTTTTTCCACTGGACTATTCCTCCAGTCACATCAGTTCACTGACCAGGCACAGCACCAGATAAACAATTGTGCAGTAGCCAAGAGGTGACCAGAACAAATGACCTGGGGTGACTTCTCCCAAGATGAGGTGTGCAGGGCCGCAGCCTGAAGCTTGGATTCATAAAAAACAGTAATAACAAAATATTTAAACACTATTTTACAGCCAACAAAGCAGCCTGACTGCCGCTATAATACTCCTATAAAACTCTCATCCTTATAGCTTTTGCAACATGAAGGTTATATTTTAGCTACATGCAAAGTTAAAGAATACTTCTGTAATTCAATTGAAGCTCACAGGAAATCAAGCACTGTTTTTTTCTTTACTGTTCACAAAACTATTCCTTCATCTCAAATTTGACTAGGTTGCATAGAAGGTATATAAACTTTCAGTACATTATAATATAAATAAAATTATCATGTTGTGGTCTGACATGTGCTTCTGACGCATTACCTCAACACAGTTCTGGGTTTATGGCTGGATTTATAAGTTTGGTTCACACCACAAACTTTGTTCAGGGGCACAACCTAATTGCAGTGATCTGTATTTGAAGTGAGAAGCTAAGAGCAAGGTTTAGAAAATATTATTGACTTCTGTAGAAGCCAGCAAAAGGAGAATGGGTTGTATTTCAATAATGAGATCTTTTGAGAGAGTTTCACTTTTTGAAAGCAGAAACAAAATCCCCACTGCCTTTGGTGTTTAAATAAGCAGACTTAAAACAATTTAAAGAGCAAACACAAATCTTGCGTTTATTTATAACAAAACCAAAACATCCCTTAGAGTCTTTTTTTTCCTGTTAGAATCAGCCTTTATAAGAGAAGCACTGAATCATCATGGTTGGAAGGGACCTCCGGAGATCACCCAGTCCAACTCCCCTGCCAAAGCAGGGTCACCTACAGCAGATGACATAGGAATGCGTCCAGGTGGGTTTTGAATGTCTCCAGAGAGGGAGACTCCATTACCTCCCTGGGCAGCCTGTTCCAGCGTTTATTGTTCAGTAACATTCAGTGGCTTTCATCCTATAGGAGACATGAAGAGTTCTTTCTATCCAACAGCATGCCCAATCCAACATGCTACATGCACTAGAATTCTTAATCTGTTGGAAGGCTGATTTGCTACTTAGAGCTAGCACTCTGAAAAGAAAAACTCAAGGGCTGGGCATACTAAGAAATCTACGTAAATGCGGCTTTTTAATTTACAAGCGTCATGCGAAAAATTAAATTCAGCAGCCGACACAAACCTCCTCCGGCTGCACTGCGCTCGCTTCACATTTTCATTAACAACTATGCGCTGCCTCACCCTTCGCAGCTCCTAAGCACTTACGAGCCCGTGGCAGGAGGACGATGCTTGGGACAGCTCTCGGATCACACACCGGAGGTGCCGCCCCTCTGCCGGAGCTTCTGGGAGGCTTAGACTTCAACCGCTGAGGTGATGCCCAGCTCCCGGCTTTCTGAGGAGCATCCCTGCAGCTCCCGCTGCCTCAGGGGAGGCTCCGGCTGCTCAGGCAGAGCGCCGGCCTCCAGTTCCACCGAGCCCCACGCCGGTTCCCCGGCCCGGCCCGGCCGAACAAAGGCTGCCGGCGGCCCGCGCCCCCCGCCAGGCCGCCACAGCC
>VZTX01013223.1:49639-79180 GCA_013400915.1 Pardalotus punctatus
GCGGGCGGAGGAGGCGGCGGCGCCTGGAGTCGCGTGCGGGGCTTTTCGGAAAAATACAGAGTTAGGGTATCCGGGAAATGCGCTGTTGTTGCTTCCTCTGAAACTAGAATAGCGCCTTTTCTTTCCGCCAGCAGCTTCGCTTCTGTTCGAGACTTCAGGGAGGGACCTCGTCAGTGGCTACCAGCGGCTGAAGGGAGGCTGGTGAGAGGACGGCGCCCGGCTCTGCTCTGCGGTGCCGAGCAATAGGGCTGGGGGCAACGGGACTGAAGCACGGGAAGTTCCACCTGAACACGAGGAAGAACTGCTTTGCTCTGTAGTGACCACACAATAAACACGTTGCCCAGAGAGGTTGTGGAGTCTCCCTCACTGGAGATACTCAAGAACCATCTGGATGCAATCTTGTGCCATATTTAATAGCAGTAGTGCCAGGTTTGTGTTGGGGTTTTTGGTTTTTTTGGGGAGGTTTTTTGTTTGTTTTGTTTGGTTTTTGGGGTTTTTGTTTGTTTTGGGGAATTTTTTTAGCAATTTCATTGAGAATCACAGAACTGTGAGTTGAAAAGGACTCAGAAGCATCGTCATGTGCTCTAGGGTGACCCTGTTCGAGCAGAGAGGTTGGACCAGATGACCCGCCGTGGTCCCTTTTCAACATTACCTATTTTGTGATTCTGTGGTTCCCTTTCCCAAACATTTAACATAAGCATTTAATTACAAAGAGGAAGCAATACTAAACTTCACATTCTGATTCTGCTTTTTGCTAACTACAGTCCCTTCTACCTACCTAAAGTCTGGTGTCCTTAAAATAACACTTTTTCAAGACAGTAATTTCTTATTCCATGTGGACCAGTCGAGTCTCATGCATTTTCAAGCATAAGGGGATGTTTAGCCTGGAGAAAAGGAAGTTTAGGGGGGACCTTATTGCACTCTACAAGTTAAAGGAGGTTGTAGCAAGGTGAGGGTCAAACTCTTCTCCCAAATAACAAGCTGCAGGAAAAGAGAAAACAGCCTCAAGTTGCACCAGGGGAGGTTTATATCGGATATTAGGAAAAATTTCTTTAATGAAGGGGTTGCTCAGCACTGGAACAGGCTGTCCTGGGAAGTGGTTGAGTCACTATCCCTGGAGGTATTTGTAACACATGTAGATATTGCACTTGGGGACATGGTTTAGTGGTGGATGTGGCAGTTCTGGGTTTGTGGCTGGATTCAGTCTTAGAGTCTTTTCCAACCTAAACAACTCTATTATTCTGTTTTGTTTACTCCTTTTCCCAGACTGTAAGCCCTTGCTCCTCCTTTGCCATCATGCTGAGAGCCTGCAGCCAAAGCACACCACTACAAACAGAACATTTCCTGACTTGTCACACCCTTTGGTGACTGAGGATGGAATGAGGAGTCCTAGCAAGGCAGCACTAGACACAGGTAGCTGCCCAAGGCACAGGGGAGCCATGGCTCACTGTAGTTAGGGCACACAGAGAGAAGGCTATCAAACACAGTTTGGGAAAATACAAATAATCCTGTAGCCTCCTCTTAACCCTTTATGTAGTAGAGGTTCCACAAGTATGAAGGAGCTGAGGAAATTAATTGAGTTTGGACAGGCCACAATTCATTACATCATCTGGGAGATGATACCTATGTCTCTTTGTATTCTGTTGGTTTTTTTCCCATTCTCATGTAATATACTCATTTCCAGATACCTTCAAGGTTTTGCCTGTGTTAACAATCACTCCCTTTTTGTTAGTTTCACCTATACTTCAAAAAAAATTACAACTAAAAATAGGAATGCATATTCTCTTTAGCTTTGTATCATGTTACTCCTGGGCTCTTTGGGTTCTATTACTCCCTCATCTTTTGTTCTCTCTTTCTGAAAGAAAGAAAAACTTCCTAACTTGTTCTTCATAATTGCAGTTCTTAGTTCTTCAGCCTCCACTCCCCAGCTAACTCTTGTTTGAACTGCAAGAGCTCCTAGTGCTTACACCTGTGGTAGGAATCAACATAGATCCATTACTTAAACAAGGACAGGGCAGTTGGAACATCGCACTGTTCCCAAGAGTTTCTATCACGTATTTGGGTAAGCCATTCCTTTTTGAGAATACATTCCTTCATCAGGTGGCTGATGTGTAAGATTCCCCGTGATGGATGCACCCTCCATGACTGTGAACAGTACTTTGGTTCAGGCATCACTGAAAATGAGGCCTGACTGAAATCATCCCTGCAGTGCAGACCACAAGAAGCATCCTAAGCCGTATCTTATCCAGGAACAAAGGTGCTTAGGCCTCTGTTATGAGGAGCTCACGGTACCAGCCTGAGCTGGGACTAGACAGAGCTGAAAATGCTACAGCTGCACACCTGCACATAGACCAAAAGGGGCTCTGAGTACGAGTCACTCATTTTATACTCTAAGTACCTGTAGCCCCCATGAGCCCATTGAGCTCTCCTGTACAGCAGCAGCTGGCTCAGCAATGATCTCCCCCTCAAGCACGGATGGCTCTTAAGGTTAATGCTCAAGGTTGAAACATCCTTACCAAACCTTACCCTTACCAAACATCTGGTATCTATAATGAGGTAAGGGACATTTTACATTAAGCCTAAAAGTATATTGTATACTAGCTGCAGTTTTTTATAAATCTGGCTATAGCTTAATTATTAGAAGTATAGTAAGTAGTAGTGTTTGACCAGAGTGTAAATTATTGTCTAAACAATAATTTAAAACACTGTTGAATCACTGTTTAATTACCATCCAATTATTGCTTAGTAACAATTCTATCATTCACTTTTCATTCAGTTGTCAATTATCGTTGATCATCGTTAAATCATTAATAAAACCTTCTTAGTTAAGGCCACATGGATATACTCTTAATAACTCACCTGTGACACACTCCTGCATGCACAAGACTCAGACATTAATTTAGAATTAAGGTGTACACAGGTCACTGGCTATCTCCTGTCACTAAAGCAGGCAGGACCAGCTTTACAAATTACACAAAGTGACTGCACAATCAGCTCCATGAGCTTTTGGGAGAAATGCCTCAAACAGGACACAGTTTGCTGTTCTTTTGTCCCTCTTGTGCGAAGGGAAGCTTTCACCAAAGAGTCAGTTTATGCTACAGACTGGAATTCCATCATAAACATGCACCCAAGAAACTCTATACTATATTTAGCAATGCTTTTAATATAACCCTATGCCCTCTATATTGCAAAACAGAGTATTAACAGGTAATGCAACAACTGCAATATTCTAAAAGCAACTTACTTTATTGTCAGAACATACAGACCTAGTGAAGCTGACTAAGAAATGAGGGTTCACTACAGATTTAGTTAAACATGATGTGTCTTGTATTCTACTGAGGAAAAAAAAAGGAAATTACCCCTAAAGACCTACCTACATAAAAGGTTTCATGAAGACATGGCCTTGAGATCTCCACAGAAATGCTGCAAATTCAACAGGTGTCCAGGCAAACACATAACACACACAAGTGGGGTTTAAGGAAGGCCAGAAGGCCCAAGTTACATACTTTTCCTCAAATCTGTCAATTCTGCTGGAAAGCCTGGAAGAAGTAAACTAACTTAAGCAGCTACAAGTACAAACACATTCTCTGTACATGAACTGCATCTTCACAATTTCAAGTATGTGCAATTCTGTAGGTTTCTGTACAAGGAGGTAATCAATCTTGAGAAACCTTATCCCTGATGGATTTTCTTTGGCTGACCCAAGCTTGTTTCTGCTTCATGACAAGGAAGGAGGGTACTGTTGATGACTCCAGAGGTCAAATTTACTGCCTCTGCAGTGTCCTAGCTTTGCAAGTAAAGGATGAATTCTGAACTTAAACTAATTTTACCCTACTACTCTCCATATTTTAATTAAAAAAAAAAAAATCTGAAATGCCTATCTCCTTTATTTTTGCTTAGAAATTCAATTCATTAGAGTGCAAACACATTAAGACAGAATTTAATTACTACTTTCAAAAGGACTTTCTGAACCTGTTGCAAAACTCTCTCTGAGAGAAAGCGGATAAACTGGATCATTCTCCCAGTACATCACGGATAAAAACAACTAGAAATCAACAAATGAGATTGCATGTGCTGACAATTTGAATTCATTAAATACAGAATTTGATCACACCAACTTGTCAAGATCAGGCTTAAGTATTAAGGCCAAGGTAAAACCAGCCCCTTCCAGAAGCAAGCATTGTCATCACAAACACATTACAAAGCCCATTTCTTAAGCACACGTGTGCACTTTGCCTGAACAGATTTTGACTGAGTGTCTGGAATGACACAGAATGTTCCCTATGCACTTCATCTAGGTCCAGGGACATCAGAAAAGTTGAAATTCTTTTTAGTTTAAATTACTTGCATTTGCCATTATTACATTTAATCTCCTATCATGGTACTTGCTCAACAACATAACTAGACCACATGTCCCTCAGCCACCTTTAGTTTTACATAGACTAAGTAATTGTCAAACACAAATTTTGTTGCCTTGATGTTGTTGCTTTTTCCCCCAGGCAGTCAATAAATCTCTAACATCTGTTCCAAATGCACATTTTTCTGTTTTGTTTTATTTTTTGTTTGGTTTTTTGTTTGGTTTTTTTTGTTTTGTTTTGTTTTTGGTTGTTGTTTTTTTTTTTGTAAAGGCTAGTAATTAATTCCAATTCAGAATCTTGCTTTTCCTGGTTTGAAATTTTTTCACACAATAGACTAGAGCAAAAATGTGCCAGATCACAAAATGGCTTCTGAAAAATCTATTTTTTTTCAAGAATTTTTCCTCATTGTAGGATTACACACAAAAACGTGTGATGGCAAATCATCTTGTAGAACAGTTGTATTGATTTTTCCTTATGAACTCTTAGCAATAAGCCATATTTTAGACCAATTTTTTAAAAATCTGAAATAAGAAAGCACAGGTGATTTTCTTCTCCAAATAAGAACTAGACACTAGTGGCTGAACATCAGAATGAATTTTCTCTAATGAGAGGCAGTGCATTTGGCAGCAGCTCAGACACTTCATTCTCAGTACAGTACTTTGATATTTTTCCATCTAATTCTGATGATTTCCTAACAACCTGTACCTTCGGCCTATTTTAAAAGCTGATTTTATTGAACACTGCACTGGTTGTGCAGTGTTCAACTATACTATTTTTCTTTTTGAGAAATGCAAAATGCAAATTCAACTAATTTCTAGTAACTCTTACCCACCAGTGAGAATGTTAGAGAACTAAATGTTTCAATAACAGAATTCCATTTACTATCACCTGCTTTAGACTTCACCTCCTTGTTACTTACTTTGCACTTGAGTAGTAAGTACCTTGTCTTTCTGAATACCTTTTATTCTATAAAAATTATGCTTACCATCTGGACTGCTGCAGCTGCTGTAGTTCAGGAAGAAATTCTAAGATAAACTGCTAACCTAAACCCTGTAATAATTCATGTTTAATTTCTTTACATATAGTAGCAACACAGATTCCTTGTAACCTCTGAAATAAAGATTTATACATTTTTTAAAATTCTGTGCAACAATGAAAGTGCCTAAGTTGTAACCCGCTTAACAAAAAGAGATGTAACATATTCTGCAAATACATTTATTTCTTGACAAGATCTCAAGCTTGTCTGAGATTATCCATCTAGAATACAGCTTTCAAAAGTGTGATTGTACAGCAGACATATACAGTAGCAACACTTTGTTAGCAGGATTACAAATTAACATCTAGATTTGGTTAGTCATCAAGATTCAAATTTACAGGAGAGTCCTCAGTATTTACATTCCGTGGGACCTCGGGATCTCCAGTCAGTAGGGACAAAGAAAGGTTTGTCTTACGTGAAGTTCCTGTTTGTGAGGATCACATCAAGTGAATATGACTTACCCAAGCTCCGATTCACGAGGTGATCAATGACCTGCAGCCCGGTCACTTGTTTTTTCTTGCTCCATAGCACAGATCCACCAGCAACCACCTGACCTGCTTCATGTATTTGTCACGTTGAAACTGTTACTGCTTCCTCTGTATTTGCATTTTCTTATGCGCTTCACGAGACACCTTTCTCTAGGTATCAGAAGAAAATACTGCTACTGTTTTCATAGTGAACCACCCTCCAGCTCCAGAACACCAATCCACTTCAGTACCAGTAACTGCCAGTATCAGGCTGCCCTGCAGCAAACAAAAGGAAACAACCCTCTAGCGTCTACCACTAGTTCAACAACCCGCTGGTTCTGCAGTCCTGACAGCACTGCAGCATCCCTCAGCCTGCATGTCCTGTGGGATTTCAAACAGGCTTCCAGTCAGCAGCATGCCATGATCCATAGGAAGGTACATGCCAAAGCTAACCTGGCTCCAGCTCCCCCTGGCTAGGTCCACAACCCCTTCATCCATATGGGTGAAGGATTCTTGGACAGCAGGTGCCATGAGCTCCCATAACAATCTTATTTGCTCTTCCATCCCACAGAACAGGGATGTACAGGTATATGCAATAGTGTGGCTTGTATGAGCTATATGCAAAACCCTGAAAGTAACAAACGAGAAAAACGAGGTGGCGTTTAAAGACAGATATTTTAAACTACATAGAGTACTTGCAAAAAAGCTGTTTCTGTAACATGGTTTTACCTTTACATGGCTTTTTAATACTCGTTGACCCATTCTGCTTCTGGCCTATCACTGCTCTGTCTAGGCTTGTCGCACCTGCCTTCATCCAATTTTGAGACAGTCTGGCTCCTCCTCATCCGATCACTGCCTTCCCACAAAGACAAACCAAACCACTTCAACAAATACCATTATTCATGGCCCAACAATGAAGGGAGAGAAAATTTCAAAAAAATTCTGGTAAAGGCACCAAGCTTTGTATTCTCCACGTTACTGTGCAAAGGAACTCCCTGTGAACTAGAACAGCCTGGAGGTGGCAACTGAGCTGACACTTATTTTCCCTTGGGGCAGCAGCTGAACCACAGAGGATGATCAGGTCACTGGGACTCACACACAGGAGGCAAGGCTAGGAGTCTCTGCTATCAGTCAGCTGCAGGTGTACCACTGTACTCCTGGGCAGCCTGGCTGTGGCATGGGATCAGCACAGTACAGGATGTGTAGACAAGGCAGAAAGGTGCACCTGAGCTGGGGCAGGAGTGGCAGCACACTGTGCTAGCTGACATCAATATGCTCTTGCAGCTTTCAGAGTCAAACTGCCGGCTGAGCTGATTATTGCCACTGCAGTTACAAGAACCACCCCTGCTCTGTGCTGCAACAGAACACATAGCCTGAAGGAGCTGCCAGTAAATACAGGAGCAACCAATGAAGAGAATAACTTCCTTCTTTAGCTACTTATATCCCACATTTGGAACTTCCCATGTTTGTTCATCTCTTGTGCAGTTAGAGTTCTGCACTTGTACTTCTGTTCAAACCAGTTCAGCTGCTCAGATGTCCGCACACCAACTCGGGGAACTGAGACACGGTCCAGATAGCTTGTCAATTAACTTGTGAGTAACACTAAAACCAAAAAAGCTCACACACCAAGAGAGTCATAGGATGTGTATTCCCAAAGAACAAGAAATCAGCTAAACTGCTAATGCCAACATCAAAATGAGGGAGAGTGTTTTTATTGAATCAATCAACTCTCAATAAGGGCAACTGATGTGTAAGCAAGCAGGCAGGACAGTGAGATGAGCATTTCTATTAGTTAGGAGTAACTTCCTACTTTGGACTACTCATGGGTAGACAGACACAGACAGCTACGGTGGAGTAACAGGAAACTGTAGGGAATAAATCTATATTTAAGATACTCTAATTTGTGCACAAGACATATGCACCAGCCTGAATGCAGAAGCCAAGATTCAGCCTATAGTGAGGGGTTACCTACTTCAAGTATTTCTTCTCGGGAACAGGAGATCAAGACTATGAGCAAAAGCCACGCACACAGCAACACAACGGTAATTTGAGTTCATTTGGTCATGAAGACAAGCCCTTAGGCATTTAGTTTCAATTTAAAACAAGTTATATATACAGTTTAATTAAAGCACTTCTACATTTAATTTAACCAAAATAGTTTTTATCAGAAAGTTACAAAACCCATAAAGCTGTTTTTCAAAACCATACTTTATTTTTAAAGGCTAAGAGAAGTATTCAGAACTGTATTTCTTAAGCAAAAAGATTCACATTTCACTGTGCAGGGTCATTAGTAGGAGAAAAAGTATTTGGGGATTTACTTTTTTGCAACTGTTGTTGAGTTCCTACACCAAACCAGACTTGCTTAAAAATGGTAACATCAGTTATGGCTTAAGATACAGAATTATGAAAGAGTAACAGAAACGTTCAGACTCAAGTGGTGAACAGGTAATTGGTCATTTTCCCCACAAGGATGTTTTAGCTACAACAAAGAGAAGCAACAACTGTCTTTAGTGGTAGACAATTGGTAGACAAATCCACTGAACATCATCAGCATAAACACTGCTTCAAGGATACCCATGCTTTTAAACTGCATGTATTCGAAGAATGTTCTCTTTCCAATTACTTCACCTTTTCCTCCACATCACAAGCCTCAAAACTATGGAGGCATGAAACCACAACAACAGATTTTTTTTTTTTAAACAAGAGGCTACAAGAAAAGACGGAAGACTACAGAATGTGGCGAAGAAAGAGTCATCACCTCTACAGAGACAGCAGGACTTTGACCAAAATATTTTCATCAGTGAGCATGTAAGGACTCAAACCGACTCAGAACCCAGAGCTGCAATTTTGTTGGGTATTTCTCCCCTCCACCAATCTATAACTCTGCATGTACATGTTCTGGATGGCTTGCTTTCAGTGGGACAGAGGTAGTGATGGGAACAAGATTCCTTCCCTAAGTTTCCAAATAGATGCAACCTGGTAAGCATGGCCCCAAGGAAGGGTGAGTACAGCCAGCAGAGGGCCTGCCAGCTGGGAAAGGACAAGAGCACAAGCAGACAGTAAGCTGCTCTCCCATACCCAGACTGATAAATCAAATGTTATGGAAAGGTGCTGGACAAGAACTGAACAAGTAACAAAACATCTATGGCCTCAGCAGTATGTACTTCATGCCAAGCTGTGCAAAGGATAGAACTGTACCTTTGCTGTACAGTTGTGGTGATCAAAATGATATAGTATTTGCAGTACTACTAGAAGTTCCAGTGTGTAACTAGCTAGCATGATTATACTGATAATAGCTCTATAAAGTCAGTTACCCATTAAAAAAAATAAATTGTATTTGCAGGCAATTCCTTTATCCAGTTAATTCTTCAGACTTGTCCCACCTTTGCTATTTTTCTGTCCTAAGGGGAATAAGACAGACTTCAACTGTTAAAGTTCTTTCCCCTTTGCCCAGTGAGAGCAATTCAAAAAAATAGCATGTTTTTATCTTACATTCCTGGAATACTACAATTTGTTATAGGAGAGTTCATTCAGAGAAAACTGTCTGTAATTCTTATAATAAGAGGTTGCAACTCTTGGACAAGAAGGGATGGTTAAACTAGGTCATCTGAATATAATTTGAGTGCTATAAGCCAATAGTTGAATAAAGTCTATACTTGGGGCTAGAGAGCAGTTCTCCTTAGAACACCCCATTTCTCTTCTTAAGAAGATCAGAGGTAAAATGGTTTGTTTTATTGCAACACTGGTTAGCCAAATCCAATCCTTCCCATTCAGATATGATTTTTAAGAACCAGAGATTTTACGGTTTACTGCCAAATTTAGCAGACAATTTACTGATGAGATTCATGACCTTGGGATTGCTCTGGTACTTGGACATATTTGCTGGGTTCTGGGCAACATCTTGGAATGCAACCATAACTTCTGGATCCTGCAGGACAAAAAGAAAAAAAAATTAAGGCGTTTGTAAAACAACTCTACAAAAGTGATTATTTGGTTCCACATGAATCTAGTATTGCTCAGCTTTTAACATGACAAGACTACACTAGACCTCTGGCAAGAAGTCTCTAAAGACAACCCAATAATACAGTGCATGTTGTTGAAGCTGTGTCAGTAAACACCAGAGTCATTAGTAAACTAGTTACAGTAATAGTTCAGTGTGTGAGAAGGGGGATAGGATAAGAGTTCTGTTTCCCCAGAACAGGAGCTATCAAACACAGCCACACCTGCTGCTCTATTTCTGCTCAGGCATCTTTCAAATGCATTTTGAAGGAGGTAGGAGTTTGATGTGTGTAGCATGCATGATAGGATAACTCTACTCTGAGCAACAGCTGATTCTCATCCTTTTCTCAGTTTTTCATTCTAGCGGTGAATGAAACTGTTGAGTTGTGAGCAAATGATGTCGCAATGTTTGGCTTTTATAAATGCATCTGATTCTCAGTCATTCCTCACCTCTGCTGAGAAACCACACTTGGAAGAGAACCTTGTTATGTCTCACCACACTACTGTGTTGCAGTTGGTAAATACATCCACATAGTCAATAAAGTCAGTGCCCAAAAAAGTAACTACTCCACCTTTTCTATTCAGTATGAGAAGCATTAATGCCTTTTTCCCATATTTCTAGTATACCTTTGGCCTTTGCTGAACTTGAACTGGTTTAACTCGTTTTACACGAGTATGTTTTGAACATTATGGATGTGTGTATCTCGGCCTGGAAAAATGTTTCCATTATAAGCAATATCTACAAAATTTGCAATTTTAATTCAACAAAAGTGCAAGCAGTTTATTATGTTCAATACAAATCATAGATGTTAGCTGTAATTTCACCTGCTGTTCTTTCTAGGACATTTAAGTAGTTTCACCCAAAGATAACTGCTCCCTAAACTTCTAATCCATTGCTACGGCAGGTGTGTTCTTTGGAAACCATAAAAAACCCAACCAGTGTGCTCAGAGCTGTCTGTGCTACAATAACACCATCCTATATCTATTCTACCATCAGACTCAGTCCAAAGCTGTTAAACAAGTCTGATCCTAAATTGCATTTGGCAGGTGTGGACTCCACTGAAAGCACCCACACACCTCACTCATATTTTATACATGTTGGGAACTAAGAGTCCAGTCTTACCGGAGGATTTACAGATGTGTTGTCTCCCTCACAAAAGATAATCCAAAAAGTATATGGAAAATAGAATGCTGAAGTTCAGAAAAGAGAGACTAGATACATTCTCTCCACTTTGCAGGGTTCCCATGCAAAGAAAGAAGGAAGACTTTCACAACCTCAGACTTCTTGAATTGATTTCAAAATAGGGCATATGATTATACAGATCATGTCATGTTGGTAAGTCTGTGGTTTCACTTATATGAATTTGGTACAAAAAGCTGAGTAAGGTTAGTCACCAATTTGTGTCAAAGCACACCTAAATTAATGTTAAATATCCAGTTTTATCCTGTGTTTCTTATAAATTCACAGCAAGTAGATGATTCTGTACTTGTGTGGCTCCCTAGAAGCTCTCAACCTCACAGAGTGTTTATAACATCCAAAGTTTCACACTGATGAGCAATATTATCAAAATAAAGTGTAAGACTGAGGATATAAACATTTCTGTAGGGAAATGTTTAGCACATAAGGTGGAATGGTAGCCATTCTATTAATGGTACTAGGGAGACATTCAGTTTTCTAATGCTCTAGTCTTTAGCTGCAGAACGAAAAGCAATACTTCCAAGAAAAACGTTACCACTTTTTTTTTCCCCCCAACTTAACACATTTTATTGGAAGTCTGGGTCTAACATATGGCTACACATCAAATAAGGAATCCATAGGTTCATCTTACATGTACTCCTTATGAAAAGAATTTCTACTTGACTCCAATATGCAAACATCATGTGTCTAGAGAAAGCAGTTGTATATGCACGATACAAGTACTAGACAACCCTCCAGACAGGCAAAACAGTAAAATAAACTCACTAAAATTTCAGTCAATTCTTCTGGAGACTAGAAGGCTTAGGGGCAAATGAGCTAAAATAACATGCATTAGAAGTCACTGCAAAAGTCACAGCTTGCTACCATTAAGAAGCTGTGAAAAGAAATGCAACAGAAGTTTTGCTGCTTTGAGCAAAAATTTTTTAAAAATACCTGAAGAAATAAATCTTCAGGTAACGGAACCAGAAATCTTCCTCAAGAAAGAAATTTTTATAGTGGATTGCAGAGATTACAAAATCACAGAACTGTTAGGGTTGGAAGGGACCTCTGCAGATCATCTAGGCCAATCCCCCTGCCCACGCAGGTTCACCTAGACTGGGTAAGATATATGCCAATGACAAGCAATACCTTCCCTAAACATGTCCACAGGCAACATTATCTGGTTCTTTGGTTGCTTCTATGGATGACAAGATGAAGTTAACAGCATAACCAGTTCAATCTGGCTTGTCTTCAGGCACACACTATTGTCAGGTTTACTGAAGATGCTGAAAGACTCAGGCATATTTCAGTGTTAACTCATGGAGAATAGTCTCCAAAATTATGAGATCATAGCAAGTCTAAAGAGACTGAGGTGGCAGCTTTTACTCTTAGAATACTCCTGTTTTGGTACTAATTTCTCACTACAAAAAGCCTCTACAGACTGTCAGTTAAAAAGCAATTTTGGAGCAATTTGTGTGATTCAGTATGTTCAGACTTTTTTGTTACCTCAGGTAACAGACATAATAGCTGCCAGCTAACATTATCCATCAACATAGTCCATAGCTGCACTGAGCAGACACCAAGCAGCAGAAACTACCGTCTTGTAAAACTAGAGCTTACACAGCCAATTCAGAAAAGACCAGAACAAAGAGTTGGACATTTTAGGAAAATGTGGTCGTGTAGACATAGATCAAGGGGTAATAAATCATATCTAGATACAAAGTTGGTACAAAGAGGACAGTAAGAGACTCAAGGCTTTCCTAACAGGCTGTACATGTTAAAGCCTGCCTGCATTATCAGAAAACACTGTCAACACACATTCTTGCAACAGAGTCCTACCCTATGTTGGGGCAAATATAACCAGCATGCAATGGAGTTTTCTTAAAGGCATGTGACAAGCACTCAGTATTTAGCTGCACCTCAACACTGTTTTCAGCAACCTCTAATCATGAACTCCAGTGCTGCAGCAGGAAGTAGCCAGGTAAGGAAGACAGCTGCAAGTCAGGGACCTTTTCTGCATGGTTTGCAAGCAAGCCAACATTGCTGACTGTGGCAGCCTAAGTAAAGGTGTATTTTCCAACATCAGCAACCATTAAGGGAAAAAACCCATGAAGTTTTGCATGGAAAGTGATGATTTTTTGTGATTCCAGGGCATACTGAAAAAGGTTCCCTTGGTGATGCCTTTATTTCAATAAGCTGAGAACAATACGTAATACTACTTTAATCATAGCAATCCAGAAAAAGAAACGAGACAGTTTAATATTTGATCATATTAGAATGCAAATGTAACTACATAGCTCTGACTTTTTCTTGCCCACCTGCCCTTAAAACTGGTGTTGTCAGATATGTTCCATTTAATCTGTTCAAATACTTTTCTTGACTAGAAGTAGTCATGACACTGAGCAATTAATTAATTGAGCAATTAATCAAGCCCACTAAAGAAGTGAGCTTTCTGAATATGAATTCAGAAAATGCCAGATTAAGAACTATTCTAATAATACTTTGTCTCTGGCAAGACCTCAAACATTTAATGTCCGAAGAGAAAGGCAATTCTCATTACAATATTATTATAATATATCGTGCTAGAAAAATATTAACAATTTTTTGTTTGTGCATAATTATCCCTCTACAAAGTGTGTGCATTCAAAAAATGAACAAGTGAATTATATTGTGTGGAAAATGACCGTCTGAGAGACTTTTTTAGAAGAGATGACAACTGTACATAGCACATAGTTTTGCCCATCATAGACCGGGGGCAGGGTGTGTGTGATCTTTAATTAAGCTTCCATCAGTTTGCAAAATAGCTAACATTGAATCCAGACAGTCTGGTGTCACACATATCAGGAAAAGAATTTTACAACAGAAATAAGCAAGCACCCCACTGCTATCCAAAAGGTCACATCTCTCTTACTCCCCTTAGACTCATGGGCACTGCTCCTCTCTCATTCAGAACATGTAGCTTTGAATTTAATAAATACTCACCTGCATGGCTGCAAGAACTTCTGGATCACTGAGAATCTCATTGAGACCTGGCATACCTGCCATTCCTGGCATCCCTCCAGCCCCAGGAAAGCCACCTGAAAAATCCACCACAAGAAAAACACATGTTTAACTCACCTATAAAATGTTTAACTCACCTATAGAGTAATTCTGCACCCTGGGACCAAGACATACTGCCTTTGGCACACCTCTAAAGCCATGTCTTCTACAAGGCTACAGCTGCTCCAATGAATGGAAAACAGGGTCTTCACCTTCTCTTTCTGTGAAGACCGACATGGTATTGCATCCATGTTTTTAACCCAATTGAATAGGAGCTTGTAATTAGTGCAATTCTTTTTCTGGTTAACTTAAATGAGGTAGGTCTCAAGGTCAGGAACACATGGAGCTTGAATGCTTGGGGTGAACAATTTAGGGCAGAAGAAGCTCGGTAGTATTACGTCCCAGGCACATTCCACACTTGGCAGGAACTTAAGATTTTGAAAAATTGTACCACAAAAGAAAAAAAAAAAACCCAACAAAACCCCAAGAAAAACACCCCTGAAGCAAAATGCTTGAGATTCTCTTACAGAATCCTTATTCAGCAGCTTCCCCATCTGTGCTGACCATGATACATATGGTCTCTGTCTGGCTGCTGATCCAAATGGAGCATGCACACAGTCTATCTCAACTACATGTCAATCTTCAAGAGCATTAGTACTTCTGTTTCTCCCCAGTTCACTGTATAACATGGAAAGCCTGATTTTTGTGAAATTGTAAAGGATAACCCTTCTATATGAGGTAATCTGCACTACCTTTTTAAAAAAAACTATGCTGTTGAACAATAGCTTGCAACCAGCACAGATTTCCCTCACGTTCAAGCCAAATTTTCAACTTGAAAACTATTGTTCTTAAGCAGAATGGATTCAAGGCACCCTCGGTAATTTAGAAAACATTGTTATACTCATTTTTCAACACATTATCAAGCAAATTCTGCTTCTCTTGTTTTCTCAGACCTAAATCCTTTCATTCTGTTATCCTTCAATTATTGATTTCTGTCTTCCCTCTACTTGCTACACAGCATCAAGCCTCTTTAAGAGAAAGAATACCATCCCTCTTACCACTAGTGCTCCAAGAGTTATTTGTAGACAAGTTCTAAACTTCACATAAGATTTTTCTAAAAATATATAATAAGAACAAATGCTATAAAAACTGCAGTTACGATACACCATATGAAAAAACCAGCCACCTCTACCTCAAGTATTGGTGCTTAAAAATAAAATACCTGGGAAGCCACCTGGGAAGCCACCAAACTGAGCTCCTCCTGCCTGTCGTCTTGCTTCTTCCTCCTGCAGATGAAAGCATATCATTCCACACAAAACAATGGAACTGCAGCCTGTTTTCTACTGTTCAACTGGGTTTAGGAGAAAAAAAATAGCCAAGACTGGTTTCAGGCAGATATGCTATCACAATAAACAAAGCACTCTACCATGTTCAAAACCACTGACAAGAAATAGCTCTGTCTACTCTTAATAAGCAATAAAATCAAATGAACTCAGATGACCTCTTCTCCAGATTTCATTATTGGTCAAGGAACCAAGACAGGAACTCTCTAAAATTTTAAATTTTGCATAGAAATCAACTCTCTAGAATTAAAAATGTAAAGTATTTTTTCTCTGTAATTAATTTTAACCAAAATAACTATGACACTCTCCAAGTTATTAAGAAACATTAAAGCTAAGTATTCACCCTTTGTGCTTTCTCATGCTCCTCCCGTGCCTTCTTCACTCTTTCCATTCTTTCCTTAATTTCCTTTTCTTCACGCTTCCGCTCATATTTTCGTCGATGTTCTGCAATTTTCTGAGCCTGTCAAAATGGAATACCAGAGTTCCTATACATTTCTAGCGTATCACACAACATATTTCAATACTAAATACATGTGAGCATAACCAACTGGTTCTACCAGTTCTTAAAATGAAGATCTGATTTCACACCTTAAAGGCCTCTTTGTTTTAGGAGCCATTTGCTATTTCTTTCCCATGGCAATCAGTCATTCAGCCTACTCAGTCAATCAGTCTACTCAGCCCTGACTCGATTCACCAGAACATGTACTCTAGGATATTTTTTGCAGTAGTTCTGGGACTTCCATCATCATTAGAACTTGAACATGTTATTATTCCATGTCCCTTCCTGCTTTTATGCTGAAATATTGATTTCTCTGGGGCTAAAACCAGCAACTGCCCTGGAAAAGGGCACAATAGGAAGTGTAACTCCCACTGCACACACACCCTTATTACACAGTGTTACCACTGTTTCAGATGCCTCTACAGAACCTCAGACAGACACAAGCAAACCAAAGAATTCCTCAACCAAACCACGAAGGGCTGGTGGGGAGGAAATTTGCTTATTCTTACTAACTTTTCCTCAAGTTTATTAAATCTACAGCCCTAGCAAAAGAGGAATTAACAATGAACTTCCCAAGGCTCCTCACTCAAGAATCATTATAACAACTGAACTAACTGCAGCACAGCTTTCCTCAAGACAGAATGTGTCTTTATAAATCATTGCAAAAATGGTTCATGATTTCACAAATTGTATATGATGGTTATTCTGTAACATTCCCATAGCTAAAAAACACATAGCAAAATCAGGGTGCAAGAGCAAAGATACTACTACTACAATAGATACTCTTGTATTCTTTCAGAATACTCTTTAAAGGAAAAAATTACTTTATAAGTAGCAGAGCTTCAATACAACTTATTTTAGCTACGAGATACTCATTCCATCCTACATCACTCTCGAACTGCATTTCCCAGAGAAAGCACACTGGAGGCAGCAGGAACGATAGAGAGTGAAGGCAGTACATGCTATCAGATCCTGACGTCACTGCCATTTAATGGCTTGTTAAGAGCGAGGCAAGTGTTCTGTTTTCTTTTTAATGAAGCATAGAGTTTCCAAAGTTTAGATTTTCATTCTAAGTATTTCTCAAAATGATCTAAACATTTTTAGAATTTGACTTAGACTTTTAGCTGAAAGCTACAAAGTAAAAAACAAATCTAGGAAAGCTTGAAGTGAATAAATTAGGTGAATGCATCATTTTCACTTAATAAAGATTTTGAAAAGCACCCATGAAAAGATCACGTGTTTTTCCTTGAGCTACACACACAAATTCCCATGCAGTTTGGAACTG
The DNA here is from genome assembly GCA_013400915.1 of Pardalotus punctatus. Taxonomy (NCBI): domain Eukaryota; kingdom Metazoa; phylum Chordata; class Aves; order Passeriformes; family Pardalotidae; genus Pardalotus; species Pardalotus punctatus. Next base: position 66,843 of record VZTX01013223.1, read on the forward strand.
CATGGGGACACAGCAATGTACTACAGATACTCTGCTGTTTCTGTGCTCAAGCAGATTAAGTGGGAAATAAAAGATTCCCCCTCAGCCAGGCATTAAGCATACTTCTTATGAAAACCAGTTGAGACCTAAGACCTAATTACATTAACCACAGATCAATAGCCTCAAAAACAGAAGACTAATAGGTTGTAAAATAGTTTCCATTGTCATTTTGCTGGAGACAGCAAAGACATGGTAGGAAAGCTGAAGTTATTAGACACAGGAATGTTTATGCATGTGGGGAGTTTAAGCTTGACTGCCTGCCAGATGCTCACTAAGCCGCTCCCTCACTCCCCTCTCCTCAACAGGACAGGCAGGAAGAGAAAATAAGACAAAGAAGATCTTGGCTTGAGATAAAGACAAGGAGATCACTCACCCACTACCATCATGGGGCAAAATAGACTCAACATACGGAAGAGTAATTTAATTTATTGTCCATTAAAAATGGAGCAGGATGATGAGAAACAAAGACAAAACTAAAACCACCTTCTTCCCAAAGCTCAGCTCTACTGCTTCATTCCCCACCCTTCCACCTCCTCCCCCCACCCTGAACAGCACAGTGGGACGAGGGCTGTCATCAGTTCATAACACGGTACCTCTGCCACTCCTTCCTTCTCACACCTTCTCCTGCCCCAGCGAGTCTGCCCCACAGGATGCAGTTCTTCACAAACTGCTCCAGTGGGGTTGTCCCCACAAGGTACAGTGCTTAAAAAAGAGACTGTTTCAGCATGGGTCCCTCATGAGCTGCAGCTCCTGCCACAAAACCAGCTTCTGGGTAGGCTTCTCTCCATGGGCTGCAGTTTCTGCCAGGAGCCTGCTCCAGTGGACTCTCCATGAGCTGCAGCTTTCTTCAGGGCACATCCATTCCTCTGGCATGGGATCCTCCATAGGTTGCAGAGCGGATATATGCTCCACTGTGGATCTCCATGGGCTCAGGAAGGACAACCTGCTTAACCACGACCTTCTCCATTGGCTGCAGGGGAATCTCTGCCCCCATGCCTAGCATACCTCCTCCTGCTTCCTTCTTCACTGATCTTGGTGTCTCTGCAGGGCTGCTTCTCTCATCTTTTTCTTTACTCCCCTCCTTCTCACAGGCTTTATGCTGCACTTTTGAACCCTTTCTTAAATACGTTATCACAGAAGCACCACCAGCATCACTGACTTGCTCAGCTTTGGCACCAGCTGGAACTGGCTCCCTCTGACACAGGGGCAGCCTCACATCACTTCTTACAAGAGGCCAGCCCTGCAATCTCCACCTTCCCCCTATGTAAACCCAATACAATGCAGCAGCTGTCATCTGTTGGCAGATGTGGTGTGTCAACCACTTCAAAGGAACAGGCAAAAACAGATGAAAAAGAAATCCTGCTATCAATAGTATTACATTTGTTACACAGAAGTTCCTCCTTAGAAGAATGCTGGGGTCAGCCATGGGAGAAGAGCTGAAAACCAGTTGTGTAGAGCTGAGGCTGCCCTCATGGGGCTGACTAATGAAAGTACAGACCAAAGCAAAATGCTTCCTTTTGAAAATATGCTTAGTGACAAAGCATTGATCAATTCAGAAATATCTTGGAAAAAATCCATCATCAGCTGTCTCTTCCTTTCCTGAAGGTTTTTAGTTTAGATTCTAAAATACCTGGAAAACTTCAACTGCTTCAGGTTCTTCTGTTAAAATTTTTAAAAGGAACACATTTCATATTTCAGTTACATGCCAGCCCCACAGACTCAATTTCTCCACACACAGACACAAACAGCTGTTAGTGAAGACAGAAGTATTTATAAACTCCGTCTGAAGTGTCAGATTACACAGGAACACATTTCTACAAGACAGTGCCTACTGGAAGAATATGAAGGCAGCTATGTCACTCAGACACATACAGGAAAGACCTCCTACATTCCTCCCCACTTACTCTTGGTTGCACCTCCTTCAGCATGGCGCTTGCATCTTCATCATAATCCAGTTTACAAGCTAATGCAAGATCATGAGCAGCCTCCTCCCAGTGGCCAAGAAGTCTGGAATTCAGAAGACACCAACAGTCAGAAGGAAAAATGGAACACTTACAGCTCTTTAAAATATTTAACCATGCAGCATCCAGAATTTTTACCTAGAGCAACAAAGACTTAGAGAAGTTTAATAATCATGATGTTTCCTCTAAGCTGCACACTGCAATACCATTAGAGGATGCTTGCTTGCTTGATATCCTTACAGAGACTTTGGCTTGAAGCAACAATGAGTAAAAAACTCTCCATGGGATCATGTCACTGTCTGCTATAAAGAACAATCTAACAGGTAGAAGGTACTCTACCTAAACACATGAAGCACACTAAGAAAAAATACTCTGCAACGCTAGGCACATGTTCAGTCTACACACTCAGTGTTCTGTACAAGTCTACACCACTACTACCACCTCAAGCCTAAGTGCACCCTTACTCAGCACTCAAACCGCCGGACTGGATGCACCATGTCTTAATTGAAGAGGTCACGTAAGGCTCTATGCACACTTCTTTACTATTAATTTATACCAACTCTTGATAATCAAAAATTTAACCAAATGGTGGTATTACTAAATGCTCAAAGCACTTTTGCTCACAGACCGAGGTACTAATTCAAACTATGCTCCAGTCTTCTCACTCTTAGGCTTCACACTGTAAATTAAAACTGCAGACACTAATACACTACTCTCTGAACGTTGTCTAAAATGCCTTTTTTTAAAGTTATGTTAGCATTTACTTTTTCCACTTTTATACAGGCCATAAAAGTTTTTACCTTTTTTCTGATTTACTGTTATTTAAAAAAAAAAAAAGAAAGAAAGGTTGAACTATAGTTAGGAGAATGCCTAATGACACTTTAAATAATTACACTGTTTGCTTAATACCACTCCTCTGTTGCAACAAATGTTTCCCTTAATAACCAGGCATTTAAATTTACTACATAAAAGAGCTCTAGGATCTAAGGAATAAGGACAGCAGAGAATCAAGAATTATAGGTTAGTAAAAAAACCAAACAATGGGAAAGCAAAAGACCTCTAAACAAATAAAACACGCAGTCCTAGATCTCATAATCTTTACCAAATGGTTGAAAAATGTTATTCAGAAGAGCAGGAAGCCATTAGAAGCTGAGAGAGAGAGAGAGAGAGGAGGATAGTACCAGGAGGACTCATAAATTTCCATCAATAAATCACCATCATCCTTTCTCTTCTCTAAGCCACATACTCAGTGCAATGGCTTCTTGGCTCACAGCTACTGCTCTCAGGTACAAGACAAACAGTTCAGAGACAGAGAAGGAGAGATGTATGAACAAAACTGTTGCCCCCAACTAAAGATAACATCAAGTACAAGTGCAGTTCATTACCTGTGTGCTTTCCCCCTCCATTTATAGGTCTGAGCCGAGTCAGGATTAATCTTGATGGCTCTGTCACAATCTCTAATGGCAGCATTTGGCTTCTGTAGTTTCACAAAAACACTGTGGGAACAAGAACATTTATCATACGTATTGAAATACCAAGTTACTAACTTAAGCTGGAAATAATTTTGGATGACTAACAGGCAAGCTAGTCAGATAATGCATTTGAAGAGCTGAGTTCAAAAAGATTTCATAGTGATAACAAAGTTGCTAAAATTTCAGTCTCACCCTCTCAGATTGTAGATGAACCATTAGCAAGAACTGAAGGCATTAATTGTTCAGGCTCAAGTCTTGCCAGCAAGAATAACTTAAATGCAGAAAGAAAAGATACATAAATGCAAAGGAGAGGTCAGCCCCATGGTGCTTGAAGTCTATAGCCAATGGCAACTAGCAATTTGAACAAAACAACAATACTCTGCATGCCACACTGCACAGTCTCTAACACAGAAACACAAAGACAGCATGAGGAGCTCTACTGGCTACAAGGATCAACAGCTAGAGTCATGAAGAAAAGGAGACAGGAGATGAGTCATCAAAATCAAAAGCAGCAAAACAAACAAAAACCCAGCAAGAAGCCCCAATTCTTCATCAGTTAAGTGCAAAAACTGCAAATTTTACAACACACAAGTGTATCAAGCTAACTAGTAGAGTGGTACGTTAGGAGACTCAAGCATTTCAAATTAAAAATCTCTGAGGAAAACACTAAAAATCATTCCTGAATTGACAAAAGTATTCCATATTCAACATATTCCATGTCAGAACTTCTACATCTGCATCGAATTCTACATCTCCCTTTTACATCTACTTGAAAACAATTTATCAACAATTATAATGCCTGTAAGTAACTTCAGTATTAAGGCTTGTTATAAGCAAGCACAAAGCCACACACATTCTCTTCCAGGAACAAACAGGTGGGCAGGGTGTCAGGGAAGTGTCCCAGAGCTACACCTCACCAGTGAGAGCCATAGCAATGCTGCTCCACAAAGCCCCCAGTCTCTTGAACACAAAAATGCCCCAGAACCAAAGCCCAAGGGGTGGATTACTCATAGCACTTGATCAGCATGGCAAGTTTTACAATATTCCAATATATGGTTCATTTCTTTCTACAACAGACCAAACTGAGTGAACTTTTAAACTTCTTCTAACATTCTTATTCTTCATTGCTACAACCAGTCCTGAGAAGACATGGCATTGTAATGGATTTTAGAAATACTGTTGTGATGGCAATAGCAACAGTGTATTAAGGTACACAAGTGGTGTTACATGCAAAAACTTTGATATTGAAAGGCAAAAACCAGCAAGGAAAGTACCAGTTAAGGAGTGTTACAATGGAACAGTTAAACAACACTAATTGTTCTCATGAAAGTTGAACTTTTCTTTGAATAATACTTTGCTATGGAAAATATCCACTAAATCATCAAATCATCCATGGTCTTTTGTGTAAAAATAGAAAAAAATCTTTTTATGCAACCCATACTTGTCCAGCCTTCCTCAACAATCAGGAAGATACAGATGTTTGTGCATTATGAAGTTAGAAAGTTCCCAATGCATCATCTACAGTCTGGTAGATGTAATTAGCAGTAAGGTGGGTAATGAACGGGTTGAGATATAGATGAGTCCTGTTCAAACATAAGACTGTTGAACAGAATCTGCTCTAGTAACAAATTCATTTAGCAGCTACAACAGGGAAAGAATGCACAGGATTATTTATTAAATTTGCATCTGAATGGGATATAATTTAAATCACCATCTTAATCCCACAATAAACTTCAGATTTTACAAGTGTTTGTAATCCAGCGTTATTCTATCTCAACATACCAAAAGCATTACTGTTGAGGAATACTTTCAGTGCAGGTAGCTCCATGTGCAGCTGCAGTGTCAGCTGAAGATTGAACTCTGTGTGCTTGAGAACCCCAGGCAAGAACTGGTGTCAACCTTTGCACAGGGACCTGTGGCCCAGCCAGGTGACTGGACACTGAGACACAGCAGGAACCCAGACTTCCACAAGCACAGACTGCCAGGGTATAAAAGCCCAGGGTTTCCTTTGTTTGGGATCCCTCCTCAGAGTCACCAATTTGAGCTGTTATTTTGTTATTGCACCATGATTAAATTATTTTAAGAATCCTCAGGTCTGAGACTCTGTTATGGGAAATCCAGGTCAAGACAGTTAGGGAGGCCTGGTCTGATGGTGTGAGTGTGGGGGGCGTGGCTGCAAAGGGGCTTCAGCCCCAGCTCGAGACAGTGCGAGTGCGACTGCCAGGGTGCCCCCTGCAAGGTCAGACAGCAAAGTACCCTTAACAATGTTACCACAATGCATTTTGGAACACCGTTCTGTTATTGACTCTATTATCAATATTCTTTATATGCCTGCTTCAGCAAATCTGGTGAGTCACATATTAGAGAAACTGCATGAAATGAACACTTCCCTTTCCCTCCCATGGTTTAAGTTTACATACATCCTCAAATTGCCTTATGTTTAGACTCCTTAAGGAAAATAACAGAACAGGCAGAAACATAAATCACTAGTTTATGACTCACCTTGCCCTCTTGGCATACAAGATGGCCAAACATGGATTCAGCTTGATAGCATCTGTGAACAAGTCAACAGCCTTCTGAAGGTCCCCTAAATATAAGTACCAGTGAAGTTTCAATCACTATGTAATGAAATTACATCCAAATTCCCAAACCTGTCTTACATGGTGTTATGTGCCCAGACACTTCTTAGATAAAACATTATCAACAAAGAAAAATCTATTTCCCCCGCTGTTACTTCCCCTATGTTACTGAAGTACAAATGTCAAAATTAATGCTTGAGAGACTTTTCCCAGTTAGATTTGTACATTTAACTTTGAATGCAATCAAATAAAATGTCACATCTTTATTATACACCTTTTCACTGCATTAAGACAAACCACTAGAGACACAAATCATAATATGGAGGGAACTACTACAACAATAAATTCGTAATTAAGATGCTGCACTACTTCATTCCCCTCTCCCATTCTTCCCTAACCTATGGCTACATTGGAAAAACAATGTTTTATGTTCTAGATAGTTTTGGGTATCCAATAAGAAGTACATTTTCTTTTCCTTGAAAGCATTGAAAATGGTCAATATATACCTTATTTTTTAAAATAGGAGAACCAAACCTAATGTCCTTGAATAAGTACTAAAAAAACAATATATTACCTTCACTTAGGGCATTTATCGCTTCAATCTTCTTCTCATTAGCTTGATCTGCCATCTCTTCAGTTACCTAACAAAATAAAATGAAAAACATACGCAAACCCCAAAAGCTGTAGAGTCCAGGCCAGAGTTACCGCAGTAAGACCATGCCAAAGGAGAAAGCTTCAGTTTTCCAATTCCAGAACCTTAATTTGCATTGAAATCATAGTTCAAAAAAAAACAAAACACCACAAAACCTTTGCTTTCAGCTTGAAGACATTAGTCAACATTATTTATAGCTATAAAACACTTGAAGTCTAAGTTGAATAATGGTAGAATTCTACATATCTACTTTGCATGGGTGTTTTGATAAACTTCTTTGGTGTTTTCTGACCTCATCTCCCACATGGAACCTTTTGATTGACTCTAACCTTGGAAAAGACTGTGATTTTGAGCCAGTAAGTTTTCTGTTTACAAGAAAAAGAGACCAAACAACAGCTGGCTACACAGATAATAGAGTACTCATCCTCCCTCCGCTGCTATCCTTGATTACACTCAAACTCCATCTCTCTCTTTGCTACTGCCACATTGAAAATATTACCTCCAAATTTTCATCTCCCATTTCTTGAGGGTCATCGTTGTCTGGTTCAATCACTCCCTCATTATCAATTTCTGGGGGAAAAATGCAAGACTAAGCTTCATCTACAGAGACAGGATTTTCAGAATAATTTTCACATAGCCAAAATGCAACAAAATCATCTATTTTCCGCACCTAAGTCGCTCTCTTCGCTTTCTGGTTCAGGTGATTTACCCGGCTCCTCTGGGTGTTCCTCTGCTTTGCCCTGAAAGAGACACATATTTGTAAGCACACGTTATTTCTGACTGATGCTCTCATAAGTAACAAAGTATTAGAAAAATCAGATCACTATACAGCTGAATCATTGTATTTTTAAAATCCTAATTTCCTTTTCTCTCCTCTCAGATTAAGTCTATCATGCATGCAAATATTTCAGAGCCCAAATCTGAGCTTATGAATTTCTATTATTGGCAAAAGCTGGTCCTTCAAATTTTGCAATTCAATAACCAAAACCAAATCATCCAAATAACACCCAATTCAGATCCAGCTTTGCAGTGATTACTAACCAACCCTTCCAATTGTCCTGCCTTCCCTCACACATTCTCTGGATCAAAATTCTCTCAATCTAATACTATTAAGCTAAGGTCCTTTAGCAGGGAACAATAAGCTGATGACAGCAATTTAAATATTGTTTTCATTTGCCAAGGTCTGAGATTGTTGCCACTTGTACATACTTAGAATATTTTTTCAAAAATTTCAAATATTTCCTTATAATTTTTTAACCAAATTTCATCTGAATCCCATAACTCAGCACATCTTATCTATTATCAAAGATATAAACTGCTTGTCTTCATCCTTAGTGTCACAGACTATATTCAGTACATACACACAATCCCTCCATATTGCTCTAACTAGCCACTAATTCCCGCATCCACTGTTTTCTTAAATAAATTTAAAAACATCTTTTTCCCAAAAGAATTTCAGATTGAAAAAATCCTGATATAAATATCTACAAGGCAAATTTATTTTCTCTCTTAAAATAAATGAACAAAAACCAACATCTTCCATAACACTGCCTTAAAAATTTGATAGTTAAACTGATCACTATATTACTTATCATGCTCATTAATACTTCTTCTCATGAAAAGATTATAATTTAATTCACTAATGACTAGAGAAAGGTTTATAAACAGACAAGAGAAAACAGAAGAAGAAAGAAATCAAGACTTTGTTTGGCATTTGCATTGCAGAGAACATCAGGCATTCAGGATTAGGGAAATGGAGCATGATAACACTTGAAATGAACTAGGAAGCCATCTGTAACAAGTCATCTACAACACACAATGGGGCAGGCTTCAGACCGAACTCTCACATTCACCCACCCCATCTAAGTGAAAACTGACAGCAATTTTTCCCCTTCTGCTGCTCAGTAATTTTGTCAGCATCAATTTTCAGTGATAAATTCTTCGTATCTCACCTTACTTGTATCCTCTGTGGAGGCATTGGCTGGAGCAGGTGGTATTGTGCCTCCCATACTTTTCAGCAAAACAGAGAAAACACAAAACAAAACAGTAAGATTATCAAAATATGTAGTTTATTGATTCAAATCCTCATAGTATCAGCTTTTTGTTGTAACACAGACCATGATGATCCATTTCACTGTCAAAGCAAGTAAGAGCACACATCCCCCACACTTTTCTCAGTGTAGTGCATTGCACACTGTCTGTTGTACAACTCCATTGAGACTTGTACTCACTTGCATCACCCTTCACCCACCCACCCTTTCTCACAAGGAAAAGCTACCTCTTGGCTCAAATGGATTTTCTCATTTAAATGTAACATATGTTTGAATCAAAACTAAATATTATGATTATAGATATTACTAAAATTATAATTAGTTTTGAACAGAGGTCAAACAATTAAAGAGAACAGCCTAAAATGCCTATGTAATTAAAAAAAAAATTCCCTATGCTGCCTAGGGAAAAAAAAATTCTCTTACATATTGCAATATTCCTACCTCTCCTTCATTACAATTAAGGAGCAGTCTTTGTAGAGACAGCATTCTGTCAATATAGAATAAACTTCCACATGATATTGACTTTGCTCAGCAGCCAGGAATAAGCAGAGGATGAATTTCCAACTGTTTGATAACCATACCTATGACAGCATGCCACAAGGAATACCATTCCCAGCCATCCCCTGCCCCGCATTTCCAGCTACTGATGGTTTCCAATAGAAATGTTTCTGTGAACCCAACAACCAACTTTTTGGGGCCCCACACAACTGGTTAGATGGGATGCAGGGGAGAGGAGAAAGAGGTGGGCAAACAGGGGTGGGCAGGAGGAACTGGAGGGATGTAGGACTATCCGCTTTCAGGAATTAGTGCAACATAAAACTGTAAACCCAGGATGAGAAGTTCTAGCTTCTTAAATCAAGCTACTGCAGTTCATTCCCCCTCCTTCCTCCCTCCTGACAGAAGCACCATCTCAGAGTCAGGCCTCAAACTGGCTGAAAACAAACCCGAATGAGGCGGGATAGGACAGGACAGGGATGAATTGGGGGAGAAAGGGTGGAAGAGTGAAAAGGAATTGACAGGATTGACAGGTCCTGGCAAAAAAACCTGAAGCAAAAGGCAGGCAAACAGCACTAAGCTACTTCTCATTTACAAGGAAAAACTATCAAAAAACCCCAAGAAAGCCAAAACCAACCAACCAACAAAAAAACCCAAAAACCAAGTGACAAACCCCAGCACGTTCTGAAGCTATTGCCACAATCTCCACGTGTCCCTGGAATGTTGACATTACTTAATCCAAGTTGTACTGCAAGGACTAAACAATTTCAGTCTGAGAAATCATTATTCAGCTAGGCAGAAAACATGGAACATGTACTAACTGTTCCTCCTGAAGTTTTTCCCTCCTAGGCTGACAGTAGAACACATAACTGTGTAAAAACCAAGGAGAGGACTACAGGGAAGTCCTCTAGTGAAGCCTTGGAACTTTTCTTCTGCATAAAGAAAACTAAAAATTAAGAAGCATTTTAGCAGTGCTAATAGCTAATATCCATGGTATCAGCTGGTTTTAAGTCTGACACCTTAAATCACCTCAAGACTGAAACAACTTAGTCAATCTCCTCTGTCCCCTTCACATGCCCCCAAAAGCTATTCAAGTTTAGATCAGTTTGAGAAATATTTACTAATATACATGCATGTTTTATAATATGCTATTTCATGAACTGCCAAGACTAAACAGTTTCACTCGTAGTCCTTGAAAATATTTTTGCTATCCTGTTAATCTGTATTTAAACTACAGTTATAATCCCAGAATAACTCAAAAGCAAGTTACTCTAAAGCCTCTTAACCCAGTATTTGATTACAATGATTAAATACACAACAGGGCTGTATGCAGAGTTTGCAATGTATTTAACCTCAACAGTATATGGAAACACAAGACACTGTCGTAGGAAAAGGCAGGTACTGAACTGTAGAGAAAGCACAGACCCACAAGACACACACAGAGTTTAAATTGTGTTATGCCAGTAACAACTGGGAGCTGTCAGGACTCCATTGCAACAGTGACTGTACATTTCTACTCATCACAGCCATGAGAAGTATCACGTTTCTCACTTGTTGGAAGAACTGCAAATGTGATGTCTGCATCTACCTTTATTATTGACAGGAAATTATCTTTAGAGAGAAACTGGATTACCGTGAATTCATAAGGGTAAAAACCTATTTGAACAAAACAATAAAAAAGGCAAAAAGCCTTATTCATCAATTAGGGATTCTGTGTTTTATTTTTAAGGACTGCTATCGTTTCTTTGTTCAATTACACGGTTTTGAAACTGTGTTTCCTTTAATGAGTCATTTCATAATTCAAGTCAAACATTTGTATTTTTATGCAATTATGAAAAAATGGGCATGACTAAAAGGAATGTCAAAATACTTTCCAAACACACTCACGCACTACTGTATGCTTTTCCTACAAAGAGCATCTATATAGAAATTAAACACAACAGCTAGACAGAATAAAGGTTAGAAAACAAGTGCATGAAAACAGGTAAGACTCAAGATTACTGATGCAATATTAACAACTAGTCAGAAATAAGGCATCCCATTCCGGCTTCATGAGTAGTTATCATAATTTAAATTAGAATCACTAGGTTTAAGAAAAAAAAATAAAATCAAAGCAATTAACAGCATTTTAGTTGAAAATCTCAATGATGGATTTTAGTATCATTCAGTCTTCATAACACTACTGAGGTAAACAGACCTGTCTTCAGATTAAGACAGGTAAACCAGATAGAGATGTAAGGGTTATGGAGTTCATTTCCACCTGAAGGCGCACCATGCTGTTTGAAGCAGTTTCCAAAGAATGATCAGGCCCTATAAATGCACTTAATAGTTCTACTGCAAACAGGACTATTATGTAAAGGCAGAGGGACTGATTTCCACCAGACTTCCAGACCATTTTTCACGAAAGTAATTTGGGTACCACTACCACCATCCAAGTGTATTACTTAGGCAAACATTTAACTCAAATATGAAAAGAAAACCAGAAAACTTGAGAAAGCCACAGGAGGTTCTGCTCTGAAGTATTTTTTAACTTCTGAGACAAAGACATTCAGTGAAGATTTTACATGTAAAAAACATTCCACGGCTCTAAATGTAATTTCTGTATTTATAAGACAAGCACCAAATACAAATTCTAAAATTAATCTGGAAATTAAAGCCCTCCCCATTAACATGGAGCAAGTCAGATGGTCATCTTTCCATTCCCCAGCACTTTCTTTGGCCAAAAGAAGTCAGTGTTCTCCCTCTCCCTCTTAAAGTAGCCTGTCCACATCTTCAGATTTATGCAAAAGTACAGGAAGAAACCTTGGGTAAGGCGCCAAAGTATTTTATGCAGTGGCAAAAAGAATAAAGACCTGCAGTAGGGTAAGACAGACATCAAACTCCTTCCCAGGCAGAAGTACATCTACTGTCAGTACTGCAAAGCCATGTTCAGCTAAATACAAGTGGTTTTACAACCACAGTAGTATTCAGATGCATAAAAAAATTAAATATCACTGTAAAAAAGCACAAATAAACACTTCATTGTAGCCATGTTCACTATAGGACATACTGTGAAATGCCAGTGTTTACTTCTATATATATATATATAT
>VZTX01013223.1:84146-119604 GCA_013400915.1 Pardalotus punctatus
ATTTCCCCGCCCGGGTTTCTAGTCAAGCATCACACAGTGAACGCTTCATGTTATGACTATTGGTTGTCATGCATAAATGATCTTCAATTAGGCTAATCTGGTTCCCACAACAAATCCATGGTCTGTATGTTTTGCTGTAAGCCTCAGAGTCTCAGCTCCCTGAAAGGCGGATGTTTTGCTTGTGTTATCCATGCTTATGCTAGCGAAGAGTTAATAGCATTTGTTCTAAGAATCCTGTGCCATGCTATGGCAGCACAAATTGATTTTGTAGTAGGCATATGGTAAGTAACATGAAGAGCAACCGCTTCCAAAACATCAGATAGATGTTTACCTTCTGACTGCCGTCTCCTTCCACATGTCTTGATGATTTGTATTCAGGCACAAACAGTTCTTCAGCTGCAAAAGGCTGTGACTGAGAATTCTAAAGTTTCTGACAATTCATTTTTAATTTTAGATTTTGTCTTACTGTGCCCAGCCCCAGCTCCCAGATGCATGCTTGCTGTTGTCTTTAAAACCCGCCTGCTTTGGATCTGTGTAGGTTTGGAAGTGGGATACATAACTATTCTGTTTAGTTAATGCTACTGCCATAGAAGATCAATACGTAAACAGGGACTCTTGGGTGTTTCATACAGGAAAAGAAAATCACATTGCTCTATAAACTTGTGTTATTTTGATGAGTGAAAGTTTTTTAAGACATAGTCAAGAAGAGACAATATACATATGTGCTGCTGGGAGCCCTGTGGTGTTTGAGGGAAGCAAGGGAGGGAGAGCACTGAGTGCTTCATGAACACCAATTGTATGAATTGGGATGTGCAAACCACCAGAGCTTCCTCAGTTTTCTTGCTGGATTGTAGGTTTAGCATATGTTCATTTCTTTCTGTCTGTTCTATGAATATTTGATTGTCAGTTGAGTTATGTGCTCATTGTTTCATAAACTATTATAATACACAACAAATCGAGATGTTTAGGAGGGATATTTATGTCATATAAATGAATAAATGCTGCTAAGAGTCTAAAGATTAGAGTACAGTTCTGCAGTTTTCTAACTGGAAGGGTTTTGGGGTTTTTTTTACCTTGACATGATGCATTTCTTTTCCTCTAGTTTGCAAGTCATGTGCTCTCCGAAGATTTTCCATCCAGCCTGCCCAGCAGAAGAAGATTCCAAACCGGTATTTGGGCCAGCCCAGCCCCTTCACACACCCACATCTGCTCAAACCAGGTGAGGTTTGGGCCCTGCATGAGCCAGTCACTGATACTTTTGTGTCTTGGTTTTTCTGAGTGTATTGATTTGCTGCATCATAGAGTTGTCTGTGGTTTCAGCTGTTTAGGATTAGCTTCATTAGGCAGTAATTATGTTTAGTAGCTAATATAATATGTATATATATATACGTTTACACACACACACTTCTGTATTTAGTTGTAGAATAGTTCCGGTCAGAAGGAACCTCACGAAGTTAACAGGTCCCCCCTGTGCTCAAAGCCAGGCTAACTTCAGCATTAGATCAGTTTGCTTAGAGCACTGATTGACAGCTCACAATAAATGAGGCTGACTCCTTAAAGTGCAGCTGGAACACTGAACGGGAATTCCAGCTGTCCATAGTATTTTCCCATTTAATAAAGAAGAGGTGTTTTCCTTAAAATAATATTTCTTTTGTTGCAATTATTGTTTTAAAAAGCAAATAACTTTAATGGAAAGAAAATTTCCAGGCCTCAGAGTTGGAAGACAGTTGGGATCCCCGTGTTCCACCCCATTGCAGCTTCTGAAATTCACTGGACTGTGGCAGTTAGAAAGCTGACTGGAATGCAGTGGAACACAGGAAATTTGCAGTATAATATTGCAGAATTGTGAGGCCAGATTGCATTAAAATAGTTTTCTGTGTTCTCTGTCATTTCTACATTTACAGAGTAAAATAAATGTTTATAAAATAAATTGTGGGTTTATTGGGTCTGTTTGGTTCATTTTAAAGACTTTTACACCTAATAGGTATTGAGGATATAATTGAAAAGGCGTAAAATTTAGCACAAATACAATATACAACATTTTCTTAAACTCCTTTGTCAAGGAAAAACATTTTGGATAGAACTTCCCCCTCCCACTGCACTCATGCAAGCATCCATTTGCAGTATAAGTCAAATGTCAATTTTTCTTCTAGAATTGTCACTGTATAATACATGAAAGAGGAAGAAAAGATTATGAAAGTGGAAAGTTAACAGTATCAAAATGCAATCTATGTTAAAGTAGGGTGTTAGCCAAAGTACTGATTAAGGCTCTTATATTAATTTAGATCATAATTAGGGAGTCTCACAATTTTAAAAATACATACTTCAGCTGTTGTTGGTTGTCCTTTGAACTTCAGTTTTATTTCAGGGAGTATCTTGATTGTTGTACTTCATGTCTTTTGGGACTGGAGCAGTTGAAAGAGTACTTTCATCTAAGAGATAGTTTGTTTAGTTAGCGTCACTAGAAATATAGTATTTAACTGTGGAAAAATCTGAATTGTTAAATTTTGGGAAAAGCTACATATGCCCTGGAGAAGATCCTTTCTCTAAACAGGAGTCTGACCACCAGTCTGTGGTTTGTTTCTGCCTGGAATCTTGTGACTGGTTAGACTCTGCAACCTCTGTGCTTCTGCCTGACCTCCCAGAATATCTGACACTTAATCCGCCCCTTGTGGTTTAGAAATAGTCACTTTATAAGTTGGCTTAGTTTGTATTTGAACAGACATTCTAGCTTTATCTGAGGAAATTAATGCTCAACCTCAGGAGGCAAACTTCTGTTCAATGTCCAGATGCTGTAAAACCCATCGGTTCTTCACAGTCAAAGTTCAGTTTGCCTTTCCCCTTCCCCTTTTTTTTTACATGTCTCTCTGCAAGCATTTGGATGTTTGTCTACATCCACCAGGTTTTGTGATTTCTACCTTTACACAGAAATAGTTAACACAGCATCCAATCAATTAAAATAAATTTCTGTCTTTGCATGATGGAGAATCAGACTGAGTGAGGATGTACTGTAAGGATGGAAGCTGAAGAGGAGCAAGGGAAAGGCTTGTGAGAGATTACAATGAATCCATGCACATGTAAGGCATCAGGGAGTAGGCAGGAATCAGGCATGTGACTGGTAAAATATCCTGAGTGCCTTGAATTTCTGTCTGATTTGTTTTGTATTCACAGGAGAGGTAACCCCAGGATTGTCACAGGTGGAATATGCTCTTCGCAGACACAAACTGATGGTGTTGATCCAGAAGGAAGCCCATGGCTGGGATGGCTTGGACCACACAGTGATTCTGCTATCCAACCCCACATACTACATGAGCAATGACATCCCCTATATTTTCCACCAGGACACTAATTTCCTGTACCTCTGTGGGTTTCAGGAGCCTGACAGCATCCTGGTGCTGCAGAGCATTCCTGGCAAAGCGCTGCCATCTCACAAATCCATACTTTTTGTGCCCCGGAGAGATCCAAATCGAGAGCTGTGGGACGGGCCCAGATCAGGCCCAGATGGGGCAGTTGCTCTCACAGGAGTAGATGAAGCCTACACCATTGAGGAGTTCAGGCACTTGGTGGCCAAGCTGAAAGGTAACAAAAACCAGAGGGGGAATGAGATGAGATGTGGTTTGCAGAGTCTGAGTGGTAGGGGTTTGGGAGGTGGTCTGTGACATCGGTTCAAGACTAAAATGAGCTTGGGGAGGTGCTGAGACTATGGCTGTGACAAAGGCAGTTGGAAGTTCATGTTAGCTTGTTGAGGGCCACCAATGAATATATGGTTTTGAAAATTTCTGAATTTCTTGTGTATCCGTGTGAATGTCAATCAGCACATTTGTGAAATATTAAGGAACAGGATAAGCAAGACCATGTTTTAGTCATATCTGTTTTCTGACAGAGCCAGAACCAGATGAAATATAGGAAACTTGAAGGCTTTTAATTCATAGTAGACTTGGAAAATGATCCACACAGGGAGCTTGTTAATCCACTCCCATTTAGCTAGATGATGACTCGCCCTTGAAACACAAACACTGCTGTCCTTTAGAAGTATTCTTCTGCATCTAACATCAGCATGTAGCCTCAATACTTATAATCTAGGGGGAACTTAAATGCATTATAAAATGAGGGTGAAGAAAGCTTATGACAATACAATATGGGCAAGTGCGACTGTGGAGGGGTCACACAACTAGAAAGAGAGAATTCTGGAGTATTAAATACCATCTTGGAATCTTGTTATTTTGTTTCAATAAAGGTTATATTGAAAGTAGGTAAGTCACAGGGTAAAGGATTATCAAAACCGGCATGAAATGTGTGCGAGATACATGCTGGACAAACCCACTCAGGTTGAGAAAGAAAACAAGGCAAGGTATGAGATGTGTATATTTGGGGAAAGCACAGAGGGGATGACTATGAGTGTTCTATTGCTAGGTTTTTGTAGTTTAAAAACAAAGGGAGAACTGAATGAAATTACCACATGGCAGGTTTTGGCACCTTTTAAGTTGTAGATCATTCATGGAAGATTTGGAATGTCAAAATGGAGTCAGAAGTTTGTAATTCTGTGGGGGAGAGGTGCGTGAAAAGCAGTAAAGGAGCTAAGGGAAATACTTGTTAACACATGCCCAGTTTGTTAGACACATTTTGTAAGCATCTCCTAATGGTTGCTGTCACCAAAGAAGGAGGGCCTAGGTGGACATCAGCAGTGACTCACCGTGGCTTTTCTACTCATTTGCATTTAAAACGTTCCTGTGGGTGCTACCTGATGTTCTGAATAAATTTCCACATTGGTAAATGTGTTTATTCTCAGTAAGCCCATCTTCTTTGAATGGCTGAAATAAACAGCTGTTCCCCCAAGTGTTCTGAAGCTGTTGATAATGACCCTTATTCCATGCAAAAAGGTAAATTGCTTTCCATCCTCAGTGCAGACAGACTGATTGGGAGAATGATTCAGAACGGTCTACTGTGATATGATGGATACTTAGCTTAGATGGATCTGGGCCTGATGCATCTATTCAGTGATGACTGTAAACCCCATTATTTGCCCAGAAGTGGTGATTTGTCAAATCTACATGCCGTGAGTTGGTAATCTTCCAGACTTAGAAGAGATTGCTGGTATTCTGTGGCAATAAAAGTGTCTATATGGTCTGCCAAAGTATATTCAGAGGAAACAGATCTGGTTTAGGAGGAGTGAGCTTGTTTGGTATGGGGAGGACATTTCTGCATTTAATTTTGTCTGTGTCAGCTTTTGTTTTGTATTCCAGGTGAGTCAAACGTGGTTTGGTATGACTTGAGAAAACCAGTGCATACAGAGCTGCACTCTGACTACATGCAGCCCCTGGCTGAGATAAAAGCTCGGAGCAAGAACCACATCCAGGGCGTTCGACATCTCGTTCAAAACCTTCGGCTGATCAAATCCCCTGCAGAGATTGAGAGGATGAAGATAGCTGGACGGGTGACAGCAGAGGTAAAGGGTCGTGTGTGCTCTCCAAATGAACCAGTGCATTCCATTGATGAGGTGACGTGGGTTGGAAGGAGAGCTTTGGTTTAATCTGTTACTGAACTGCTGTCTCTCAGCCACTGGCTGGGCTTGGCTCCCTCCACAGGACAAGGAGAAATGGGAAGACTGCTTGGACTACCACATTCTCTCAATTTGCATAACTGCAGTGAAGACAAGCCAGCAGCTGTTAGGCTTTGTTTAAAAGCCGTATCTGTTCAGGGCTAGTCTTTTCACTGTCTTCCCAGCTTCCACTCTGCTTCCCCAGATCATTTTCTTTCCCATCTATTCTGTTTATTTTGAGGAAATGGGATTTTTATGAAGATATTGCCTATATATGTGTCTGCATTCCCCCTTCTCCCTCAAATACCTTTTGAAATCATTGGCCAGTTTTAAATAAATATGACAGATACCTCAAATGCAATTATGTTTTTGTAAATATTATTATAACAGCCAAATAGAAAAGAGAGGCACAGCTTGTCCTTTTTTTGAAGGAAAAGCTGCATAAGGCAATCCTGTTATACATGAGGGAATCCATAGGTGAGACAACTTCTAAAATGCCAAACCATGGGATCAGCCTCAATCATCTAATTTTTTTCCAAAAACTCCAGTCAGTCAGCCCCTAAATATAGTGTCCTAGGGAACAGAGTTTAACTGGTTCTAGTCTCGACAGCACTTTCACCAAGGAAGTTGGTGAAACCCTTTGGTTCTGGTCCAGCTGATTTTAGGTCTTCAAAAGATAACAGGTAGAAAAAAGAACTTCCCTCAAGTTCAGGCTCCTTTGCTAACTGAAAATCCCTTCTTTTTCATAGGCTTTCACAGAGACAATGTTTGCCAGTAAATCCCCAGTGGATGAAGCCTTTCTGTATGCAAAGGTGAGTATTTTGTAGCTGGAAGTGAGACAGAAGGGCTGGATGTTGGTTATCCTTCCAGGAAACGAGAAATAATCAGATTTCTTTATCATATGTGTCCCATTGTAGCACATTTCTTCTTCGCTCAAGTCTTGTGGTTCCTTGGACATGCAGAAGAGTCAGTGTGAGGAATCCTTTAGCTGTACTTCCTGTGCCCTTATTTAAGGAGTGTAGCAGTTGTCTAAGTTTTATGTCTGTTGATGTCTTTTTATACTGTATTGAAAGGCAAAACCTGCTAAACAATCAGAGATAAAGTTATTACCTTATCCTATAATACAGGCCTGTTGTATGAAATTTAAGTAGGTAAAACACCTGTTTGTAAAGCCTGCTTCTCTTGCCTCTAGCCTCTTACTACATCAGATTACCACAGCCATCTTGAAGCAGTTTAGATGCCTCTCAGTTACAAAATAAGGACTAATTGGCCTGCACATTTGGTAAGGAACTTTGTAAGGAATTGCAGTGAGATGCCTGTTTGAGAAACATCAGCAGGATTTGACCCTCTGTTACATGGATGGGCCTGTGCTGACGTGGCACTGGGTAGTACTGAGTTGTAAAAACTACTTTAATTAAAGTGTATTTTACAGATCAATTTTTCACTCCAGATCAGGAACATAAAACCTACTTTGCTCCATGGAGTGTTCTGTCTCATATGGGTTTGGTAATCACAGAAAAGATATGCTGTTAATATATTGAGGGTCTTTATAGATGTAAGTTTCTTCATTTCTATGGTTTCATCAGCTTCGTCATTCAAGAAAGGTAAAGATCTTGAGGCTTATGGTGCCTTTTTCTTCTGTCTCTTCAGACACAAGGTAGTGCATGCTTTCAAACCTTCTTAGTTCAGCAGTCATGAAAATAGATACTTCTGTAAATCTGCTGGTACTTTGCAATTTTGAAAGACAGCAACAAACCATGACTGTTGTCATACTGGTATATAGAATCTTCGAAAATTCACAGTCATGTGGCAAATAAGAGCATTACTTTATATAAGAACAAATCCTCATCTGGATGTATGACAATGTAGTGAATGTTTGAGACAGTATTGAATAGCTTGTACCAGAAAAAGTTTCCCAGAGAACAGATACAGGCTTAAAAAACTCTTGAGAATTGGATCGTTCGCTGGTTTTTTTTCTCCAGAGTTCTTGGAAAACATTCAAGACTGCTTTAATTTAGTAAATTCACTTTCTAGTTTCACTTTGTGTTGTACAAATTAAGAAAACAGGTGTAGGACATTAAATATTATGGCCCTAGGGCAGTTAATCACCTGAATCAGCACTAATGGTTTCCTCTTCTCTGAATTGTTACTCCAGTTTGAATTCGAGTGCCGAGCTCGTGGTGCTGACATCTTGGCGTACCCCCCTGTTGTTGCTGGTGGCAACAGATCAAACACTTTGCACTACGTGAAGAACAATCAGCTCATCAAGGTAACCCGTGTGCTCTCCAGTAACTTGAAATACAGTGCTGTGACACAAATATACGTTCCCTAGCTGCTCTTTTTTTTGACTGAACAGATCAAAGCACTTAAATACGTATTTTTTAAGTGAGCAAGGGAAAAGAATCTTGGTCTGGTCTATTTTACTGTCAGTGGCAGATTTAAATTGTCTTTCTTTGCTCTCAGTGCTTGCTGCAGTTTTCTGAACAGTGCCAGGATTTGCAAACAAAGTTGCAGATAATTTAGTGAATGTGCCTGCTCTCACAACAGCGTGCAGTGCTGGGGACCTCACAAAAAAGAGGAGCCACTGTCGCAAGCAGAGCAAAGGCACTGGGCGGGGGAATCCTCTGCTGTCACTTGCATTGCTTGGCCTTGCTTTGCAACATGAGGGGCAAAGTGCATTCCTGCTCTGGTGAAGCTGAAAAGCATTTTGGTTCCATGTAGCCCAGCAAAGCAGGGAAGGGGAACAAGTAGGGAAAGGATCAGCATTAAATGTCAAGAGGTGGAACATGCTTTGTCTTATTTTCAAGATTCTCATTGAACTGAACCATTTCCAGCTTTCCTGACAATAGGCCTTCAGATTCAGATAAATATTTTCAAGAGCAGTAGTCCCTCACTGCTCTGTTCACTATTTAGTTTTCAGAGGAGCATATTTTTCCTCTGTCTCAATGCAGGATGAAACTTTCCCACTAGCACTGTCTTTTCTTGAAGCTGGCATGCTAGCAGACCTTGAAATGATCTGCAGAGACAAATTACAAAAGATATGACAAGCTGCTTTTGGCAGAAAGAAGCCTCCTTTGTTGTTCTGTCATCAAAGGTCAGACATGCTGATGTAACTCCAGTTGCTTTTTTTAAAGTTGTTCGGTTAAATGACTGTCACTTGGGGTTTTTTCCAAAACTATTAAGTAGGGGGTTAAACCCATAAACTTGATTCTTTATTTTCCTTTGTGTGTTGCTTCCTACAGATCTTGTTTCCAAGTAGGCTAACAAAGTATCTAATTTGGAGGTATCTGAATGTTTCATTCAGACTCCCACTTAGAGGACTCTGCTTTAAAGAAAGAGGACAAGCATAACATAAGGCATTTGCTGGACAATCAAAACACAGGCTGAATTCCCTTAGTCAAATTGTTACTTAGCTTGTTTAATTGCTTGGAAGATGACAGGTGCTGTAATTTCAGATTTGCCTTCAAGAATTGAACCAACTTTTCTGAAAAAGTTTAAAAGTACAGATTAAATGGATAGTTAATGGCCTGTCTATTCAGTGGGATACTGAGATCTGCTGACTGCTGGTTTATCTGCTGTGTATCTGTATGTGCCGCTTAACTGGACACAATGATAGTACCTAACACAGGAAGTAGCACTAGCAGTGAAATTCTGCTTCTTTATTCTTTCCCTTAACATGCTACAATTATTTCTTGTCATTCCACATCATGTCTGCTGACACAGTCACAGATCTGTGGAATGAACATGTAGTGTAAATCTATAGAGAATTTAATCCAAACTTTTTGAAGATCTTAGTGCTCTATTTACTGTTAGCCCCTTTAAGGAGGGAAAGCAAGGCAGTGGGTTTTTCCCTGGCCCTTTGTCTTTCTTCTGTGTGACTTTTTGGGAGATGTGTAGTCAGTGATTTAATTGATAAGAACAGTTTTGCTGAAGTGAGTTGGAGAGTCGCATCACCAAAAGTTTTTTCTTCATCACCAGATAGATTCAGAAAGATGTTACAGCAGTCAAGTCCTAGAAGAGAAAGGGGAAGGTGGTACAAGCTATTCACCAGCCCATTTACAGGAGTGATTCACTGTCAGATTTTGTGACACTGAGTGATTTTCCTGGGTCCTCATATGCGATGACAAGGCTAAATTTGTTGCTGCTAGTGATCCTGTGGGGAGCTCAGAAACTGGATGTTTTTGTTGCAAACTCTCTCCGTCTCAGTCACTGTAGCGGAGAACTTCTAATGAAAGGAGTCGTAGGCATAATTTGCTGGAGTAAGCGATCCAGCTGTGAATGGGATTCAAGTCTCAGAGAGCAGAATAGCTCTAAGCAAATGCCTTTTTTTTTTTTACTCCAAAATGTTTGAAAATCAGCATGTTAAAAGTTCAGAGGCTAGGTAAGGGTAACAGCCAGAGACTATATTACAAGGAAACAATCCAACAGGAATAGCCTATTTATAAACAGTAGTACCTGGGGTGTTGCTCCACGGCCTTCATGTGCCCACCCCTTAGGTGGGACTGCTGGTAGTCACTTGGCCAGTCAGGGCCCAGATGAGTACCTGGGCCACCCCAAGAGTCCAGGACTGACAGCTCAGCCAGGCCTTGGGGCAGCTCTGGGGGGGCAGCAGGTGCTAAAGCAAAGCCTTCAGCAAAGCTTGGCCGGCCCCTCCCACCAGACACAGGCACTGCCATTCCAAGATGTTTCACCACATGCAACGTCCAATCTCTGACAGCAGCCTGCCGTGATGGATGCCCTTGCCATGTCCTGTCCAGTGCAGTGTCCTTGCAGCTGGAGGCTCCACAACTCTCTGAGGCCTAAGCCCAGCCCACAGGGCAGCTTGTGGCTGGGGCTGAGGTGCCCACCCCTGTGGGGGTCCAGATGAGAAAGGTGTGGGAGCAGCAATGCTGGGGCCTTGCCGTGATGGCCTCGGCAGGGCCTTTCCAGCGCCAGAGTTCCTGGAGCTCGAGGCTCTTTAGATCTCCCAACCCTAGCCCTAGGCATAACCCTAACCCTAGCCCTAGTTCAGTACCCAAACCCAATACCTGGGTTGTCCAGCTCAGAAAGATGGAGGAGCAGCAATGTTGGTGCCCTGCCATGATGGCCTTGGCAGGCCCTTTCCAGCCCCAGTGTGCCTGGAGCTTTAGGTTCTTTGGATCTCTCAAGCCTGACCCTGAGGGCAGCTTGGACTGGCCAGAGGGGCTCATCACTGAAGGTGGCACAGATTAAAAAGTGTGCAGTTGGCAATGGAGGCACCTGTAGATCCAGTGGTTTAACTCAAGGTTCTGTTGCTTTCTCTTAGCTCAAAGGAGAAATCCCCACCAGATACAGTCAAGAGGTGAAAATCACACTAAAGCTTGCTGGCAAAAATATCACAATCAAACGCTCAAAAATCAACCATCTTTGGAACAGGATAGAATACAACATACAATTCAACATTAAACAACTTATCATAGCAGTACTCAGTGTTAATTTGGCATTTAACTAGCATGAACCTAGCCCAACCGAGAAAAACCTTGAAACTTATCAAATGCTATGTTAGCCAAAAGTGACCGGCAAGAGAAGTAAGAAAAGAAAGAGAGGCAGAGGAAGACAGAAGAGAAGGAGATCTAGAAAAACACACATAGAGCTACCACCTCCTAGGATTGCAGTGGGGCAGGACAGGAGGAACTCACATTTCCTGCAGCTGCTTTATGAAAACAGAAGCATAACCTCCTTTCTTGCTCTCAGACAGAAAAATCGATTAATAGCTAGACTGACCCACAGAATATTCTTTCTTGTTATTCTCCAGGATGGTGAACTGGTCTTGCTAGATGGTGGATGTGAGTTTTCCTGCTATGTGAGTGACATCACACGTACCTGGCCTGTCAATGGAAGGTATGCTGCAATAAGTTTTTTTGAAAAATTTTGATAAGTTCTTAAATAATTGATGGATTGAGTGTGTGTTTAATCATAGTTTTACCATATCCCATTCTGTGGTGCTTCAGAGTAATCAAATTATATAAAGTAATCGTTCAGCTGTATTCCCCACTGCCTCATTAATTACTGCATGAATATGAGTGATTATTGCTATTTTCAGCTATTACAGCATGCTTAAAGTGCAGAGAGGGCTTTTGTACATTCAGCTGTGGCTGACTCCAGTTGTGTTTAAGAAAAATTGAATTTGTGATTCCAGTTGTGAATTTGCTGGTGTGATGTCACTGCGTTTTTGTTTGATTCCTGTATGTTTTGACTCAAGTAAATTTCCTGCAGTAGCTTTGCCTTGCTTTGCTTGAGGTTTAGGTTCTCAGCTGAGAAACCCTACACAGTGTATTGAAGGGCACTTTGCAGTGATGCTTTGTCTGGCCTTTCATACAAGGAGAGACAGTTGCTTTGCTTTCTGATTTTCCCCTGCTCCACCCTTGAATTAAATCTGTCCCCAGATAGGTTCTGAGTAGAGATTTAGTTGTGAGATATTCCTTTTCTCAATGGTCTTCAGGTTCACTAAACCCCAAGCAGAACTTTATCAAGCTGTCCTGGATATCCAGAAGTCCTGCTTGAGCCTCTGCTCACCAGGCATGAGTCTGGAAAATATCTACAGCCTCATGCTGAGCCTTATTGGACAGAAACTGAAAGACTTGGGTGTCCTGGAGAGCAGCATCACTGACAGCCATTTCTTCAAGGTACTTTAATTTTTTTTACTCTTGTTTACCCCTATTAATCCTGATTGTTTTATCCTTGGGTAGTGTTAGTGGCTTTAGTTTGGTCAGGAATGTACTTTCAAGGGTTCTAATTGTTGCCACACGCTGCTGTAATTCATGTTGTGGGCTGCTCCCTGCACTGGAATGAATTTCAGGGAGACAGGGCTAAATCCAAGCAGTGATTCCACCATTTGGTGCACAATTTGGTCTGAAGTAACCCCCTGTCTTATATGCACATGGTGTGAACATTAGTTCCTTGGCTGTTTCACTTTGCACATCCATTCCCATTGCTCTGCAGTATTTGCCAGCACAGAAAGAGCTTTAGAGCACAGTCTGAAGGGGACTACAGAGAGATGGGCACTAGCACACGATTCCAGGTCCAGGGCTGGTTACAGGCAGTTATTCGTAGTTTTATGAGCTGTTTAACATTGCATAAATATGCAGTGACACCAAAAGGTGCAGCCTATTCTCAGTCATTCCACCTGCTGCCTCTTCTGCAGCATTTTGTGTTAGTACTGGGATTCACAGAGCCAGCTGGTGAATAAGACTGGGAAACTGGTCTGCCTTATGAGCTGAACCTGCAGATATATAGGATTGGTTTGCAATTAGAGAAGTCTATCCGGTCACTTTCCCTGCAAAACTGCATGACTGCTGATGCAAATACTGCAAAGATGGCGGAACCAGGTGACGGCACTGCCGCTTTTGGCAGCCGGACAGGTTCCTGCCGGATTTAGTTGTCCTGCGGTGCCGGTGCCATGGCAGCCCCGGCTGCCGCCGGCGGACGGAGGGTGTCATGCCGGCTTCTCCCGGCAGGTGTCAGCACAGCCAGACGGGAGCAGCGCCTGCGGCTCCGTCCCCTGGGAATGAGCGGCGTGGGGCAGGGAGTTCTCGCCGGTTCCTTCTCTGAAGGGAGGAAGATTGGGATGGTGCGGCAGCAGGCGGTGTCCGTGCCCTGTAGAGGTGGATTAAAATTATGCTGTAGCTACTGAGTGAAATCGGCACGGCATTCTCTCTGCTGTGCATAGGAGGCTGAAGACTTTGCCACGGCCCGGAGCAGCTGTAGCCGCTGCTGCCAGTTGTCAGGGTCTGCTGATGGGAGTCATGCAGGGCTTCGGTGTCTAAGGGAGGGAAAGGGCTTCGGAGGCAAAAACTCAGTGAGTTGCAAATTAACATCTTGCCTGACGTGCTGAGATGATGATGGGTTTGGGCTGTCCTTTTCAGTGAGGGGGAAGGGTGATCTGCAATGTGCTCATAATAGGCAGCTGGTACTGTTGAGTTTTAGGGACCATCCTGTTCTGGTAAATGAAAGGCAGCCCCTGATGACCTAGTCATGGCAGTAAGACTGCTAGTTAAGCACATAACTATTCTGTCTGTTTTCCCTGTCTTTTGTGTTCTAACAAGTTGGGCTGTGTTTGACTGCCTCTGTGACACTGGTTCTGTCTTCTCTTAGGCTGTTCGAAAGTACTGCCCACACCATGTGGGCCATTACTTGGGCATGGATGTTCATGATACCCCAGATATATCCCGATCGCTCCCGTTCCAGCCGGGCATGGTGATAACCATTGAACCAGGTAAAAGCAGACAGCAGTGGACAGAAATATGCAACACTGAGGGTAACAGTATTGCCTTTCAGTAGTTAGTTGATCCCGCAGACCAAAGCATTCAGGTCCTTTCTGGTGAAACCAGAAATTATAGCAGTATTGGAAAGCCTTAATTCCCATTCCAAAGTCATTACAGTATCAGAAAACCCCACTTCCTTCCCAAATATAGCCAAGGTAATACATAGTGGGAGTAAACTCAGGAAGCAGAGTAGTGTAGAGCTCAGGCTGTGCAGCAGAGGTGAACTGCAGTGCAGAAATGCAGGGTCAGTTCACTTGTGCTGCATTCTGTGTTCCTGCCACTGAACTTCTACCAGTCATTGGTAGTGTGTCTCAAGCATTTCTGCAATTACAGGAATTCACAACTTAGCTTTGCAAATTAGGCATACTGTGATGAATCTTTCTTTCTGCTTATCACTAGATTTGAAGTTGTCAGCTGGAAACTGATATTTCCTGCTTGCCTCTTCTCTCTCTCTATTCAGAACATTGTTAAAATTGTCATTGTGAATGTAGCATTGAGAACAAGTGTGAAAAGCCCAGGTGTAACTATGGAAGTTTTTATTAATGTGCTAATATCTGTAGGCACAGAGGGGGCACTTTCCTTTCTTTGCCCACCAACAGCCACGAGGGAGGGGAAAGAGTAGCTTGCCATATTAAAAATTCTCAGAATGAAACTCACCTTATGTTGCTGAAAATCCAACCCTGCTCTCCTGATGGTGCAGTAAGAGAAAGGTGGTGTTCTGGAGAGTGTTGTGTATTTTAATTCCCTTTCTTCTTTCAGGCATTTATATCCCTGAGGATGATGCAAGTGCTCCGGAGAGGTTTCGTGGCATTGGTGTGCGCATTGAGGATGATGTTGTGATAACAGAGGATGTGCCTCTTGTCCTGTCTGCTGACTGTCCCAAGGAGATTTGCCACATTGAGCAGATCTGTGGCCGCCACTCATGATGCCCTTTCTCTGCCTCTTCCATCCTCCTTGGGAGATGCAGCCCCACAGGGATGCAGACCCCTGTAGCTGGCTGTAGTTGTCAAGTGATGGAGGGCATGGACAATTGATGGCTGTTTCCAAGATTGGGACTGGGCAGTGGAATGCAAAAGGCTTGGGTACTGAGGAATGAAAGAGCAAAGCAACCTTTTCTGTATGCATTTTTCATCTGATTTGTGATGTTGAACTGTAGGACATGGGAGTGGATTCATCTCTCTGCCGTGTGGATCCATGTGTTCTGGGGCCCTTGGCGGGTTGAATTTTATCAGTGCTACCAGATGCATGGGCCCAACTGCTGAGACCAAGGCCCCATTTTTTCCCCCTTAGCAGTAGTTTCACAACAGTCAGATTTTAAAAATTAAGCTTTTATAAATGCTGGTTTGGGATAAGAAAGTGTCAGCTTTAATTTTATAAAACCGTGAAAGAGAGGGTTTGGTAATCAGGAAGATGGGTTTGGTGGAGAGGTGGTTGTATCTGAAGCCAGTGGAGAATTCTAGTATTTTAAGGATAAGGATGTATTTAGGCCTTGTTCAGGCATATGCAAAATAGGTCTGCAGCAGGGAAAAACACCTTGTCTGGTCTTTCAGCCTACTGGTGTGTTTGGTGGACAAGTAGGGCTCAGAAGGTTAGACATACCCATTCTTGCTGTCTTCCACATTCTCTTCCATTGGTCCCAAAGGTCCATTCCTTTTTCCTGCTCTGAGTCCCTCTCTACCCTTGGAAGCAGGGCCATGTTGATTATACTGGATTCCACTGGTGAGCTGTTGGTTGTCACCCAGGTGTGAGGTGTCCAGTTCTGGGACAGTCACAGTGCCATTTTGGTTTACGCTTGCTGTATGCTCTAAGTGCCAGCAACTTCAGCAGTGTGTTTTTGAGGAGTCTACCCTACGGTGTCAAGCCTCTACATGCCTTTTATATGGAACTTAATGGAATTTAAAGTAATTCTTCCTTTCTGAACTCTGAGGGCATGCTAAGAGCGGACTTTTGGGTTTTGCCGAGTGCTCTGATAATATCTTTGAGGCAGCTGGAAATGTGATTAGGGGCTAGGTTGGATGAGAAGAGAAGAGTTTTCTACCCTCAACATCAGCCTACCACCCAGGCCGTTGTATGCTGTAGTAAATACACCTGCTAGACACAAGCACAGCGTCTGTGTATTTACTGAAAATATTTTGACAATCAGCTATTTAACGTGTCTGAAAAATGCCTCTCATCAGAGCATCTCCTGTTATTTACACTTGCTGTTGCATCACCTTACTTCCTTTCTTATGGTAACTTTCAGTATTCTTCATCTGTTATTCTAAATTTTCTTTCTCTTCTCTTTGTAGAGTGTCTGTTTTTGACCCACAATGTCACTGCTTCCTAATCCATTTTACTTTCTTATCAACATCACTGCCTCTGCCCTGGTTTGGCCTAATTCCCCACAGTGAATGTAGCCAGAAGCATGTGGGAAGGTGGTCAGGGTTCTGGAGTCCAACCTCTGGCTCTGTTGCTGTATAATCTCTAGCAAAATCTGTACTTTTTTCCCCCCTTTTTTTGTTCTTTTTTGTTTTTTCTATGTTTCATTTCACTTAGTGAAGGCCAAGTGGGCAATGTCTCACACCTCTCATTGCATTTAATGTGAGCTGGATGCATGCACTGGGGTTTGAATTTTGGCACCTGAAAGCCAGCCAAGACATGACATAATTTTATTCTCTGAACTTGACAGAAATAAATGCTTTTACAGGGTTTAGTGTATCAAGTTTCACTTATTTAAGAGAATCTGCTAATCTCTTATGGCAGCACTTGTTAAACATTCCTGTGTTGCAGTGATAGCTACAGCATAAAATGTTATATGGAAGGTTTCCTAAGTATGAACACAGACCGGATGAATATTTTTGATGTTGTTCTGATCTGTAATACATTTGTTGTTCCAATTACACCTGTTAGAGCCATATCATCTGGGCCAAATCTTGGGGATTTTGGAACTAGGTAAGCAGCTTAAAATAACATTAATCTGAGAGATACATGCATGGGCTGATCTGCACATCTGCCCATGCATCTAACAGTTAATAATTGTACTTACTGTAAATAAGCCTTTAAAGTGCATATATAAAAATTATTTTTTAAATAAAACAATTTGTAGAAAGTAATTTCTCAGGCCATCAAGTTGCATGCTGTTGAATAGATACATGCACCTCCAAAAACAGCTGTATTTTTCAGGGAAATTTATAAATTGTATGTGACCTGTCTTGGACTTGAAAGAACATTGTCAAATGTAGGCAAACACTAATTCCTGCTCCTCTCAGGAAAATCCTGCAACTTGTAAACATGAATAGATTTTAGGAATGCTGCAGATGAATGTTTCTTTTAGTAAAGAAGCGTTTGTGACTGCTGAGTGGAAAGTAATGGATGTGCTAGGGCTGCTGAACCCCACCATGCTGAGTGTGTCTGATTTAGGCCATGCATATTCTGTAATTCTTCCTTCTGTTCCATATTCTGTAATGTTTCCACTGTGTTCAGCCATTTTTTCAGCATAAACTACTGCTGTTTTGAATCTCTTGTTCCATGTAAAGGGTGCATTTTGCAGAAGGTATTAAATCTGCATCCTATGAACCTACATTTTTGAAGGTTTTTCTCAGTTGTTGCAGAAATGAATGATCTGTGACCTACACACATGCTGCAGTGTCCCTTGCAAACAACCAAATCCTTGAATATTTTACTGTGACCTTCATCAAGAAACTCTAAAGAGCTTGGTTCTCTGGCTGCAGGCACAGCACATACCTGTGCTGTATCTCCCCTGTTGCTGATCCCATCCTGCCAGCGTTACTCTGCCTCTGCCACAGAAGAGATTCCTCGCTCCAACCACTTGGGTGCAGGAGCAGCTCTCAGTGGTGGCACAAGTCGACAGCTGCTTGATGAGGGTGTTGGTGGGATCATGGGGAGTGAAAGAGAAATTGAGGGATATGCAAGTTCATGTGGGGAGAGATTTTATTTCGTATGGCACAGGTCTTAAGAGCATCAGAGTATGAGAGAAAAGGAGAGCCAGCCATCCCTATGGAGAAGCAATTTTGCTTCCAGAGGAGCCCTGAGACATTTTGGCTTTCCCATTTCGCCTTCTCTCAGGGGACTGCTTTGCCTTGTAGAGAACTAGTAAAGTCCTGTTAAATACAGTCTGAGCAGAGGTACCAATTTGCAGGTTTGCTGCTATCATCAAAGTGGGATGAAATTTGACATTTAACACGATTTGGCATTCTACCTCTATGGAAAAATACAGTATGTCTTTCCTAAAATTGCATTCGTTACTTTGCAGAGGAACACGATGATGTAGGAAGTAACAGAGGTAGCACAGTAAAGAGAATGGAGATGGAGGGTTTGGGGACTGTACAATGCAGTAAGAGAAGAATCAGGAAAAGGCTGTGATTTGGAGCTGCAGGGGTGCATGCAGGGGGATAGGAGAGCAATGAGAGAACAACGGGGCATAAACTGGCTATTCAGTATGTTGTCAGAATGGTGCAATAGCTCCAGAAAACTGGTTATGCTGTTTCATAACCCTGATTGATTTGTCCTACTCAGAAGGGAGAAACAAAAGTCAGATTGTATTGATGAACTTGGTCTTAACAGTTAGTTTAATTATTTCTTTTAAAAATCAATAGAATTATCATATGAGAAAATTTTATGCAGTTTCATATTATTGATCATGTGTCATATTTTAAATAATGTGAAGGGAATAAAGTATGTTTCTAGGGAAAATCTTCATTATGATGGAGGGAGCAATGCCCTTATGCTATCCAAATTACTGCTGTGGAAATTGAGTAATTACTGCCAGGAGAATTACCATAAGGTGAAAAGAGTTAAGGTTAAAGTTTAAAAAAAATCTGTATGAGATAAATGACAAAAATGTTTTAATTATGATGGGATATTTAAAACTTTGTGTAATTGGATAACAAAACTCTGCACTGACATAAATTGATGGTTTTAAATTTCTTTTAAACTGAGTTGTCCAGAAGCCTATACAGGCATATCTTGGTATGCAGATCTAAAGTGTATTTAAGTTTATAATTCTGACATCGTTACAGCACATCTGTTAAATATGCTCCCTACATGTGTGCACAGACTCCTCTTGATTAAAAATCATTATTTGGACACTGTCACAACTCTGGCTCTGGGAGTGGGTCTATAAAATTTACTATATTTAAGAGATATAACAGTAAATTACATTTTAAAGCAGAATTTATAATTGAAACAGACAGTGAGGCACCATGGGCTCAATGAGACTCAATTTCAGCTCCTTTCTCGTCAGTTTGACTTGCTGCCTCAACTGCCTGGCAGCTCTGAGCCTTCTTCTCTAGCAGCAAGTGGAGCAATGAACCCCTGTCTGCCCGGGACAACTTATGCCTCAGCCTACCTGGTTGTTTCTCTGAAGCACCACCCGATATCTGACTAACCAAAACCGGGCTTTTCAGAAGACAGACAGATAGGAACAAGGAAGAATTTACAGCTTCTCCATGTGTGTGTTACCTTCACTTGCTGACTCATACCACGTATGCGTTTTTAACAACCATGACAGAGTTATCCATTAACAATGGCGAAGAAAAAAGAATAATTCCCATCTGGGTAAGCCTGATGATGAGATTTTTAAGCAAAGAAAAAGTTAACAAGCAAGTTGGTTCTAGACACAGAAGTGAGAATCAGCTGTAGACTTCAATATGTTCCTTCCATGGGGATGCTGGGGAAACAAGTAGCACTGCAGGAGCAATGTGCAGTCTTGGTTTGGGAGCTTTTTACAAATGCCGGTCTCAGACATGTTGTGGTGGGCCAGAACTGACACTGGGTAAAGCTCTAGATTGGGTTTTTCCTCCCAAGACCATAAAGAGCCTGTGGCTTTTTAAAAGAATCTCAGTTTTTCAGAATTCAGGCAGAAATAATCAATGCCGCACAGGCTGAGAACTCTCAGCCTGTGGTTCAGTTAGAAAAAGTTGCCATTCCAGCAAAAACTTTTAGAAGTGTAGCTCTTTCCAGGGAAATAGCTCACTGTGGTTTTTTGTGAGTAAATCAGGCCAATATGAACAATGTTGTGTGAGAGGCTCAGCTTCTTTTTATTCCCAGCAAAGCAAGGCTTCTGCCTCTGTGTGCCTTTGGGAGATCAATGCAAAATGGGATTGGCCACTGATCCAAGTTAAGATTATGTGGTCTGACTCTTGTACCAGGAAATAGGTAGCAGATGTCAGGTAATCTCTTACTGTGTGAATATTTTACTCAGGTAGTGCTTTAGGTTTGGGGATGATACACTTTGTGCACATTAGACTGAAAGAGCAGAGTGTAACACACAACATCTGTTTTGCCTCCGGGGGCTACAACCAGCACCTCTGTAATTAATAGTATTACATCTCCATCATGAGCATGCCGCAAATATTAGAGTCATTCAGAGAAAGCACAGCTGTTAATGGCACAGTGGGGCATTGGGTTTAAGCTTTCTCTTCAGGCCTTGTTCCAGGCTACAAAACCTGGTGTTCCTGGTACTACCTATGAACACCTTTCTTTACCACCTTTTGGCAGACTGACCATTTCTATTGGGTGACCTCTGTGAAGTTTGTGTTGGTATTTCTGTGCTGTTGTTCTAATGTGTCATCAGGATCTGCTTGACAATTTAACATTGCTTCTTGGATAGACAAGGTTTGATACGGCATCAGCAATTAGGAGAGTTCTGCTGTCTAGCTGGCTCCTCACACACTGTGCCCATGGTCCATCAGCACAGTTGCTCGTGTCTTCCTGTCCTCAGCGGGACAGAGGCACGGCTCTACTCAGAGCTCAGGAATCTCCAGTCCTCACATCCCCATGCAGCTGCTCCTGTCACAGAGACCTTCATCTCTGACTGTCCTTCTAACTCTTTCCCCTCTGGGCTTGTAGAGGCACCAGTCCAGAGCCAAAAGCTGTAGCCTCTGCTGTGCTTATTGCACTGACCAATTGTCAGATTCTATATGGTGCCGCTGAGGTTCCTGTGATGCATTGCAGTATCTGGTATGTATATTGCTTTCTAATTTATGCTTTACCCTCTTCTTTTTTTCCAGAAGATGAGCTATTTAACAGCTACATGGGTGTTACTGTGGTGACTGTAACCAGGCAAAACCATGCAGTTTGTACTGAGATAGTTCTACGTTTGTGGACTTGGAGATGATTAAGAAATTTTTTAAGGCTTGTTGTATTTTTTTTTGCTCTTCCTTGCAGAACAGAGAGAGGTTTCTCATGAACTTTCAGTTTAAAATCATGAAGTAGAAAGGTATCATTCATCTTTAAAAGCACAATTAATAATATCAATGTAAGCACAATTATTAATATCTATATACACACATCACATATTAGGCAAACAAACACTGTGACTTCTAGCAAGTTAGAGATTTAAAAGATGTTTTTTCCAACCGTAATTAAGATTGTTTAGATATTTGATACCTTTGTGCTTTGTTTGGATTTCTTGTTACATGTAATTTTACCCTAGAAGTTCCAGGTAAAATGGAACTTTATGCAATTACTCAAATGGGGTTTGAATAATTGCATTATCTTTGTAATGTATTTTACTCTGAGCCACTGCCATATAGCCTTAACTTTGCCTCCATCTTCAGGGTTTGGTTTTTTTCACTTTTATAATATAATTTCACTGCAGTGTGAGACTTTTTCAAGAGACAGCATTCTGTGATTCTCACCTGAGGAGTGTCTTTGCAAAAAAAGGTGAGAATGTGCTATCTGAAAGATGTGATTATTACTCTTGAAACTTCAAACTGTAAATTCTGTGAGTTTTGAACTCAAATGTAGTACCAACTTAAATTCCAAATAAACTGGTAACTGTGAATTAATCTCAGCAATTAGATGTAAAAGCTATTTTCCTCTAGTGTGCAACTCTTTGAAATTTTAGTGAACTTTAATAATAAATTAGAAGACTGATAAACTGTTTCTCTAAGCTCATTTGAGACAAGAATTGCACCAAATGCTGTATTTCTTAAGGACTCAATTTTTATGATTCACAAGCAAATAGAAGACTGAGTTGAAATCCTCCACAATATTGCCTATATTGTGTTATTAGAGCCACTGAATGAAAGGGTAGGAGGGAGGACACCTTTGATCAAGTAGTTTGAGCTTCCTATTACAGCCATTGCATTTCACCTCCTCAGTTTAGTGCTGAGCCTGGTAGTTCATGTGTGACAGCAACAGATCCCTCAGTAAGGCATCAAGACTTGATCAAATGGCTGGTGGAGGGAGAAGGATAAGGTGGAGAATGGCTTCTTTCAGTCATCTGCTCCAGCTGTTAACCACCCCAGCATCAAAAAATCTATGCACTTTTTTTTCCTCACCCCCTGCTCCCGAACAGGCATTATAGGGAGGATAAGGAGCAACTTTATACATTTGATGAACCTGTTCTGTGTTCAGTGTAGCCTTGGCAGTGGAACTGTGACTGTACTTCTACAAAAATATCTACAACTGTGAAATTCATTCTCATTTCTCAGAGTCCCCAGAGATGCACAACAGGGACATTCAAAGTTTAGCAAAAAGGACAAAGAACCAGAGAGGAAAGAAAGAAAATGAGCAATGAAGAGATATATGTATTTGTTAGACTCTCCTCTGGTAGAAAAGATCTTAGACATGTACAACTAATGATAAGAAAATAAAGTCTTCTGATAAATAGTGCCATCTCCTTTTTTATTCTTTTTCCCCCCTAGTACTTAATATAATCTTGTGTGATTAAAAAACTAATGATAAAAAAGGGGCTGCAAAGTGACTCCTCTGGACCTGGATCCATACTACACTGGGACCTGCCCTCCCTGCCCTTCTTTTTGCAATCATGTTTGTTCCCTTAAAATAAGCAGCTGTACAGGACACAAGCATTGTCCAGACATTATCTAAGTCTTCCCTTTATTCTCTAAATCATTTGGCTTTGATCACAGACTACTCATGCCAATACATAGTGGAAGAAAAAGTCCAAACCTGAAGAGTAAGTACAAAGAAGAGAACCGAGTAATTCTGTGAATCGGTGTTGCCTTTTGGGCGACATTATGCATTCAGCATCTGGTGTTTCAGGGAAGGCCCATCCTTGTCTGTGCTCTGTTACATTTGATCATTTTAATGACCTCAGTAGCAAAGGTCTTTCCTTAAAATCCTCATTGTCTGTTTGTTGCTCTTGCTTTACATTTGAAATCTAACAGGCACAATACAAATTTTGTGTACCTCCAACTGTTTCCTATCCCACTTGCTATACTTCTGTTGATCCAGCTACAATATGTCTAACAGATAAGAAATATACTGTGGCAGAGATGTTTTCATCCTGTCACCTGATATTTTCAGAACATTTCCACT
Source organism: Pardalotus punctatus (assembly GCA_013400915.1). Lineage (NCBI taxonomy): Eukaryota > Metazoa > Chordata > Aves > Passeriformes > Pardalotidae > Pardalotus > Pardalotus punctatus. The sequence continues at coordinate 107,253 of VZTX01013223.1, forward strand.
GGAAATCTTGCTCCAGATTGTATGCTGGAAGATCTGAATGCCAGAGTGCAGTTAAAAGGAGGGGTGACCTTTTACAGTACTCATAACCTGGATTTGCCCTGGAAAAATTTTGGGGAAGATCTGATGCAGGGAGCTTGTCCCAGCCCCTAACGATGACCAGAAGGATGTGCCTGTGAAATATTATTCTACACCTGGAGAAGGGTTGTGAGGCTATGTACACATACCATGTGCTTTTCTGCACACTTCCCTTTTCAATTCAAACAGGTGGAAGCAGATACACCTTACATTCCTTTCTGCAGTAGTTAATTCAAGAGATGTGTCTAAATCACAGAGCAATTGTGAACTGAGCACACAGTGATGGATAATCTCTATTGCTTGTTTTGAATTCATTATTTCCTCTATGTTGAGGAAGATGAAACAGGAAAGCCTTATAAATATGACTGCTTAGATTTTGAGAATATGAAACCTATAAGTGAAATAGAATTGAAAGCAAGTTTCGATGTCTAAGATGCCAAGCCTCAGTTGCTGAACAACTGGAAAACAATAGTATGGCCAGCTGAAGGTAACCCCCTTTTGATTAAACAATGCCCCTCTCCTTACCAAGAGTCCAAGGGTCAGAGCAGACCCTACTAGCTTGGCAGGAGGGGTCCAAAGAGTAGTTTTTAGGGTTTAAAATATAACACAGTATGGTAATATAATGATTCTTATAGGCTGTATGTAAATGCTATAGGATTTGTATCTTGTACTAGATTGGTTGGTGTAAATGAGAATATTCAGTATAGAAGAAGATTTAATGTATCATAACAGGAACTTTGCTCTTCTGCTCCTCTCCTCTTCCTCTCTTCCGCCCTTCGCTTCCTCTCTCCTCCTCTCCTCTCCTCTCTCGGGGCTGCTCCAAGCTGTGGCTGGCAGCTCCTAGCAGGGCCCCTATACCCACGCCCTGTGCAGTAAACCTGCTCCAAGACCAGCCTTGGCTCCAGAGATCTCTCATCACCGTCCCAACTGTCCAACCCCATTCCTACACCTCTGTCTTCTCAAGCCAGTCATGTCATTATTTTGCTCTCTTTTCAGGCTCTTCCTTTCAGTCTCTTGTAACCTCCTTGCACGCAAATCATTATTTCATTTTATCTGGAGATGGCTGGACTGATGACAATATTTAATCTGTGTCAGGAAGTTTTTAGAGGTCACCAGTGTCAAGGAACAACAATTTGCCTTAGTTTCTTTATTAAGAATATTATTTTTTTCAATAAGGTATTATTTTGCTGCAAAATAGAAGCATTCTTGAAAATTATTGTTGCAGTATAATACCCTCTTCCACCAGTTTTGAAATAACTACATAAACCAGAAGATTAAAAACATTTTTTATGATAAAAATCTGGGCAAGGAAGAAGTTGATTCTTTATTTACAGCTTTTTTTAATGCAATAAACACATTTTTAAAAAGAGTAGCATTTTAGGTGGAAGATGAATTGATTAACAAAAGTTAACAATATGAATTGCAATTAATTTTGTAACTGTTTAATATATAGCATTTTTAAAGGATCCTTTTCACTACTCCCAGGTGTAAAATCTCCTAAGCAAATGGTTGAGATTAGACTGATCTTGAACTGGCATATTCCAGTCTCTGACTGGAAGTGTGATTTCTGTACAGGCTGCTATTATGTATCATACCCTCAGCTGGTCTTCATAAAAAGGCCAGCTGAAGTATTGCTGAGCCAGTGGAAACAAGAACAAGTGTTCCCAGTGTTATCCCAGCAATGTTTTAGTTTTGGACTTTTGCTCCCATGAATTCCAGTCTTGATGGAAGTGACTGATGTTCTCTGTCATACTCTAACGAGTATTTGAGACATTAAATTTTAATGATGCATTCAAATAATGGAAAAAATTTCTCCCAGCTGATCTGCCTGCCCCTCTACTGGAAGAATCACTCTCCACGGGGCTGTGGCTGTGCTGGTTGGGTGTAACAGGGCAACAGATTCTCTATGAACTTTTGCATGTGGGACAGAAGGAAACATCCATTCTGTGAGAATGCAAGGTCTTTCTTGCACATCTGTATGAATGTGCTAGTGCTAATGGTAGAAGCCACAATTCCCTTTTTAATTGTTCAATATTACAAAAAAATGCTACAATAAAAAGATGCTTTCTTCACTTGTTCTGCAATTTTAGTTAAGATAAGCTAGTGCAATGGGTTTAGCCTAATGCATGCAGTGTTCATGGAGAAACACTTCATCTCCTTGTAACACGGGCAGTTTTTATCTTCTTGGGAAAAAAAGGAAGGTTTGACCCTTGACAGGGTCTGTTTTCTGTGCCCCACAGTAAATTAAAATGTAATAATAAAAAAGAAATAATAATAAAAAGTTGTTACCTCTTTTATATACTCTTTCCCTGACCATTCAGAAGTTGAAATGTCCTCAGTGTAAATTCAAAGCCAGCACACAGGTACATACTCTGGCTTGCACACCTATTCTTTTGCATGTAAGATGTATAAAGCATGCAAAATACTGCTACAATAATGTGTTAAAAAATAATATGAATACTGTTGTTCATAGCCAGTCTATAGAAGTCCTTCAGACATGTGAGCAGTCCACTTCATAACCATAATGTTTAGAGGATGGAATGACATTTGTACTACTCATGTTCAGGTTCCCTGAACTTGATGGCATATGCCTGTGAATCATGAAGAGAGAAAAAAATTTAACTTTGTAAATTTGTATACATGTATTATTTCTTGTTCTGGAAATAATTTGATTTTTTAAAAAATATACTTTTGAATTTACAGAGGGATTGTTTCTACAGAGTTTCCTGGTGTTAGTTACATTAGCATTTTATAGGCTGCTCATTTAAACTCTTGAGCTTTCATGGCCCTCAGTATTAGCTTTTTAATATAGTACAGTTCATACTGGCTCTTATTGCTGTTTAATTTTGGCTGGGTTTTTTATGAGCTCCTCAGCCGCAAGGAACACAAGCCTATACTTGTTTGAAACTCTTCTTGTCTGTGTAAACCTGCTATTGATGTCCTTTTTTTTCCTTGTCTATTGTAACACTCTAATAGCTTAATTTGCTTATATTTGTCATGAAGATCAATTATTCTACATAGCAAACCCAGATCTCATACTACAGGTGGGAACCTAGAACTTTTAGAGAGCAAATGGAAGTCTCTTCTACCTTTGTACCATTATTTTGGTTGTTCCACAGATATAGAAAACCACAGCAGAATTGTCTAAAGAAGTTATTTTAGTAAAGAGTGTTCCTTATTCAAAGAATACATGCAAATAATTCCCAGCCAAATGCTGGTTATTGACTTCTAAGTTAAGGCACTTTTTGAAGTGATCCCAGTATCGCTCTTCTCTTTTGGGCATCTGAAATTGTTTAAACCAACATGTGGTTTCTCACCTTTCGGTAAGAAAAAGGCAATTTCTACATGGGGCAAAGAAAAATGTAATTGAAATAAAAGTGTGTTTTATTTTGGATATTAACATCTATAAAAGCAGCTTTCCTGAACAGAGAGAACATTTTCTACCCAAAAAGGCCTTCTTAATAGTTATTCTAGATATATTTCTATGGACAATTCAGCTAGTTTTTTTTTAAGTCTGTATAAGATACTGAGAGGAGCAAAGCTTATGATTTCACAAGTTTTATGAGGAAAGGATGTTCTTTCTTGTGCATTAATGAGTTTCATCAAAATTCCTGGGAATTTTTCCAGCTATACATAGTAAATATTTCACATACCAATAAAGTGATTCCTCAGCAATTCAACCACTCAGCACAAATGAGGCTTAATTTATGATGGATATCTGCACCTGTTAAACAGTGAAATAAGCTCCTGACATAAGTCATCCTTTCATGCTGTTATTTCTCTAAATTTTTTAAAGGTCTTATCTTTCTAGATTCTAATATTTCAAAGATTGTGATTTTTTAAAAAATCCTGAAGTTTGAAATTTCATACTGAACAAGGAATATATGTGATTTTGAGCTAAATTACACACATGTAGGATTTAGATCAGCGCCATCAAAGGAAGGCAGAACATGTGCCTATTACTGAATTAGGAATTTGTTTTGTATATCTAATGATAAAATCAATATGTGACTCCATCAGAGGAGAGATCCATTGGCCCGTATCTAGAATTCAATCAAGAGATTGAATTTGCAAACTTCAAGGGGGAGAAATGTTTTTCCATTTTTTGACGATCCATATTGCACTAATTCAGACAGCTTTTACACAGAGCTGCACCAGTTTACTCAAGCATTGCTTTCAATATCATTTCATTAAATCAATGCAAAAGGTTGTGCTGACCTTTTAAGTATATATTTAAATCTGATCAGTGGAGCTTAAATCGATTAGGAACTGATTTTAGACAACTCTTAAGGCAAATAAGTGTGTCCACACGGGGTTCCTCAGCTGTTCAACGAATTGATGTGAAATCCAATTTAAATTAAGCCACTGCAAACAAACCACTGTTGTGTTGTACGTGAGTCCCAAATTCTTGCCCTCCAAGTTCTTTGAGAACTTTCTTCCTAACTTGAACAAAGAACCCAAGGGAGATAGAGTGAAAGCTGTTCATCCCTGTCAGGAAAGGAGGAATTACTGTAAAACACAGTATAAAGCTTCCAAACAAACATCCAAGGTTCATTCAACACCTATGTTTGTAAACCTGTTCACTGTGAAATGATGGATGTTTTTTACTCTTTTTGTCTTGGCTGCTGTAACTGTAGCAAACAAGGCAGAAATGCCACCACTCACCAAATTCTGGCAGGAGGAAGCCTCCTCCATATCTCACAGATTTAAAAGATCCAAAGTGAGTTTGAAGGAAATCCCCTCTAGTTTATGTTTGTTATGGATTGGGATACCTAAGGTTTTCAACATTTAGTTTGCTGCTGCAGCAGCTTTGGTGTTTTCACAGCATAGATAATTCCTCTCTCCTAAAACATCACTGAAGACCTTTGCAGGACTGCAGAGAAGCCCCTTGATCTTCACAGCCCTTAAGTCTACAAGGGAATTTCAAAGATTTTGCTCTCAGAACAAAGAAATGGGATATGCAAAATGAACTTCATTCCATATTGATTAGTAATGCAAATAAGATAGAATAAAATGGGTATTTGTAGAAGGGAAAGATTACCTGATAATTTCTACATTTCAACAAACTCGTAATCTGGGTTTTAACAACTGAGTTTAAAAACACCAACAATCAGAACCATACAATGAAATAGACTGTGAGAGAAAGCAGGGGTGAAAGCAGCAAATAGAAGGAACTAGTACAGTAAATTCAGGGAAAATTGGTTTAGTACAAGCAACTACCTTAATTATTACTCTGATAACATGGGAGTGTAAGTTGCACTCGTGAACTTCTGGAGGCTCACCTCAACCTCTCCCACCCCACTCTTATCCAGATAAATTGTTATCTGCTCCATTTTCTGCTGTCCTAGAACTGAGGAATTAAGTGGGCAGTTTTCCTTATACTATACAAAACGTTTTAATTATTTGACCGTTCTTCTGTATGAAAGAAGTTTTAAGGGCACTTCCTCTGTTTCACGCCCCTTTCTAACTGAAGGTTGCTGTTTGATGGGCATTTTGGAGCTCTCTTTGCCAGTCCAAACCCCAGCACGAGAAAAGTATCTAAATGCAAAGGTAGGTTCCTGTAAGAAGAAAGGGAGGTAAGAGAATGAGCCTTTGTTTTTTCTCCTCCAGGGATTTGAAAGGGTCTGGTGGTGACTGCTGATGGTTTGGATGTGTGTGGTACTGGTAGATTTCTGGCCTCTTTCCAGCTTTTCTGGGTCCTCAAAATTACTTACAATATTCCCATTCAAACCTGTGCAAGTGATTATCTTGAATGGTTGCAGACTCGCAGAAGGTTACGGGATGTGAGTGAGCTAAAACAAGGATCTTCCATGATAAACTCATGAGTATTTCTATATATTGAGGTAAAGGAATTAACTCCTTGGTACCAAGTGAAGTAAACTCATAGAACTTTCTATGTCTTGCTGCATGTCCCCAAAAGTGTTGCATTTTGTTCTGTTCTTTTATTTTTTAAAGTCTTGTTAACTGCAGGTGAGTGGGAGTGTATTCCTAGTGCTGGCTATGGCTCTTTCCTCTTTCTTCTAGGACAGATCAGTGAATCCTTAAACTAGGTTGAGAAATAAAATTTATGAATGCAGTGAGCAGAAGGAAAAACAAAAAAAACACAAAAACCCCACCATGACTGGAGGGGAGATAAGGAGGGACTATGTCACTTTGCAGTGGTATATTACTGAAAGCAAAAATTACCAAAAGCAAAAATTAACAAAGCAGTAGGCTCTGCACCTTACACTTGCTTCTCTGCTTGCTCCTATTTTCTGCATTCCTTGCAGCTGTCAGAATTGGGAAGCTCCTGTGCTCTGATCAGCAGAAGCTTGCTGCCTCAAATAGCCTTTCTTTCCACTGAGGTTCTGGAGATCCAGTTGTGCTGAGTTTGGAAATTAAAGGAAAGGGTGTTTAACATAGCAAGATACATTCAAGGTATGTTCAGTATAGAACTGGCAGAAAGACCATCTCTTGTGGGATTTGCTGACCTAGATGCTGTAATGACCTTTCCAGTGAAGTCCAAAGAAAGACTAACCTCAGAATATTGTCATTATCTAGGCATTCATAACAGAGTGGTTAAATGCCAGAAATACTTTAAATCCTGCTTTCTGAGGACTGTCTGAGTTAGGTACCACAACTTTTTGTTTGTGCTGGTATGGGAGGCAGAGGATTGAGGGCTCCCTTAGTCTTGGCTTTTGTAATATCCCTGTAGTTTTTGTACTAGAAATTGCCATGTCTGTAGACTACCTATTTTTTTTCCTATTCTTTCATGTCTAAGAAGAAATGGTATAAAATCAGTTAATTTTTTTTCCCTGAAATCACATCTGAACTGTCTTCAACATCCCCCCTGCCTAAAACCAAACAAAACTAACAATAACCAAAAAAAAACCACCAAAAAAGTGACAGAAAATCTTGGATCTTTACAGTTTTCAACTGTCAAATTGTGCCTTTGCTATGACTCCAGGGACTTCAACAAGATGCTTTTACCAACAGCAGCACGTTTCCTACTGTGACAAAGAAGGATGGAAAAGGCTAATGAATTGTGTCTTATTGAGCAGGACCTGCAGTTAGGAACTTGATTCAGTCAAAAGAGATCTTTGGAGGAATTTTGGGATACTATATTTCTTGGGAAAAGAACAAAGCAGTGGTTCTCACCTTCTTTTCAAAAATCTTTGAGGTAGCTTCCAGACTATTTTTTTCTTTTTTTGTCTGATTTTAGTGCTTATTTCCTCTTTATGACTCTCTCCCCACATTCAAGACTGTCAGGGAAAAGTTGTAGACAAGAATATCTGTAAACAGTGTTTTAGTGTCTCCCACACAGCAGTCTGGAACTGCCTCCCCTCGTGTTTCTAAAGGTTCATGGATTTCCCAAATCAGTAGGAGTTTATTGATTTATATGCAGGCAAGCTTGTGTTTCTACTTTGGTTACTCTTGTGGTTTTTCCTGGCTACTGCTAATTAGCCTGGCAGATCTTTCAATGTTGCTTACATGCAGTAGTAAATGAATATAACTACTTGTATTGAGTTATCATAACATTCTCCTTTTTTTTTGTATCTTCCTTAAAAAGATAAAAGGCACTTTGAAAACTCTTGTCTGAGCAATAAAAGAGATCCAGACTGTGACCTGATACTAAAATGTTGCAGTCTCTCAGCTGCTGACTATCCCATAGCCCCTTGTCACCTCATGCAGTTCTTCTGGGATATTCAGGTTAACAAACATCACTCCCTTGCTACTGCTTTCCTGTTAGTTACCCTCTCAAAGACTTGTTCTCTCTCTCAATTACAATCCTAGCCTGTCTCTGACATCTCATTGGGATCCCAGCTCAGGTTAAAGATTCTCTCTCAAACCCTCACTCTTCCCTGCGAGGAAGAGTGCATTTTTTTTTTTTCTCAGCTGCTGTAGGTAGTCACCTCCTGCTTCTTCCCTGTGAATAATAGAGGTGGCCAGGCTGCAGCTGACCTAGAGGTGTGGTGACTCTTGGTCCCACGTCTTGCCTCCTCCGGCTGCAGGCGGCGTGGAGAGTCCCGGCTCCCCCGGGGGGCTCCGTGCAGGCTGGGAGCCTGCCTGTGGAACGTTTCTTTTCCTCTGAGCAGAAGCCGGGATGCCGCTTTCTCTCGGGAGGTGGCAGCACAGCCAGATGCGACCAGCGTCTGCAGCTTGGCGCCCAGAACCGCAAAGGGGAGGCAGGGAGGAGGTGGGGTTGGTGTTGGATTCCTTTCGAGATGGAGCACCTTCGCTGGGAGCAAGGATTAGGATGGGGACCACAGGGGTGTTCATGCAGAGGAGCAATAGCTTCAAGCCCTTTCGTGAAGCGGAATGGAATCAGCCCAACATCCTCCCGGTAACACACTGGGATCCCTCTGTCCTGACGGTGTTTCTCTGGATCAACTGCAGCCGATTGTCAGGCACGGTGTGGGGCCCGAGATTCGCACTGTGGGGACAGCGTCATTTGCTGAGCTTACAGCCACAGCCCCAATTGCTCTTTTATTCATGTTTGAGGAAAGGCTCTCTGCAGCAGATTGGACAGAATCAGTACGTTTTGTGGGTTTTGCAAGTACCCACTTTCCTGCAAGCTGCCACAATGGTTACCATGTTATTTTATCTTAAGATAAAATGCCAGGAGAAAGGAAGAGCAACAATTAGTCACCATTCCATTAAATGCTACAGCCTGCTCCTCTCTCAGAACCTCATCTGTTCTTTTTAGCCAGTTTGGAGGCTCCCATTTTTTCCTGAGGTTTTAGTAATGGATTACAAAGACAGGTGTACTGTATGGGACTTAACGTGACCATCATCTGGAAAACATACACGGGGTGGGGGGGTTTGGATTTCTGCAGAAACCAAGTACAGTCTGGTCCAAAAATCTATGGGATATATTGCTTAATCTACCCCTCTGGTTCTGTTCTCTGAATTCAATTTCCCTATGCCAAACACACTGAATCAGATGGAGATGCTACAGAGCCTTGTACAGAGCCTTGGTGGGAGGTTGCTTGCCTACTTCATGAATTTTGAGAAAGTTTCATGGCAACACAGAATAACCATAAATTCAGTTTTGCCCCAACAGTAATTTGTGAATGCTGTCTGTGGGCTTGTGCATCCAAACGCAAACGGTGCTAGAAATCCCAACTTAGCCAAAGCAAATGGTTTTACTAGCATCAGCAACTGGAGGGCAGCCAGCCAGTCAGCCCTACAGTTCTTTAAAAAGTAATAAAGTGCACCTGATTTTTGCTCCTTGGATGGCAACCACTGACTGGCAACTAGTCCCACATACCAGGTAATTCCTCCTTGACGCTGCTTAGGGCACCATTGAAACCACACCTTAAGCAGGGAGCACTGAGAGGGTGAAGCAGAGAAAGGCAAGAGAAAACCTGAGGTTTGTAAGCACTTAGAAAGGGGCCACCTCCCTTTTTCCCCCCCTTTTTGCTCCTGACAGTCTTGGAAGGCCCACTCTTACCCTCATGGCTGTACAGGAAAGGAAGGTTGTTGCTCTGAAGAGTGTTTGAAAGTGCTGCAATTCTCTTTCAGAACTGTTTCTTTCCTAAGTGACCCAAGTGCCCCAGAGAGACCCTGTCACACTGGAGGATTGTTCATGATAACTGCTCATCTTCTCTGGGGCCAGGAAGCAGAATGCACACAGCTCAGGCAGCGAGGACTATGCAAATCCACCTTTCCTGTCTGCATTTTCCTTCTAACTCAGTTCTGGGGGATCCATGTGGATTCCTCTGCTCTGGAGGGACAAGTTGTGTCGGTATGACCACCACCAGGCCTTCTGCCCGGTCCCTGTGCAGGTGCAGAGCCAGGACTGCAAGCAGCCACCCCTCCAGGAGCAGTTCCACAGCAGTCTAGTCAGGTATATGCATTCAGAGTCCACGTATGGAAGGAGGGAAGCATTTGTGGGATAAATCCCACATAGGATAATGTTGGTGGCTGCAGAAAAATAAACAATAAACTACCAGCAGAATGAATGTAAAGGAGAAGGGCAGTGACCAAAATCCAATACACTGGTTCTGAAAGGTTGTTGGTACTTCGCCTTTTAGAACCATCTGACAATCCGGAGAGAGAGAGTTTTTCTCATTCTAATTGGGACTAACTATATTCACAGTAGTTGTCATGTGTCACCTGGTCTGTCTGTTTCCCTGCCTTTTCAATTTGGCAGCCTTTTTCCCCTGCATGTCACAGAGATTTGAAAAATGATCCATTCTTCAAAGCATCCCTGGTAATTTGGACCACATCTTTTGAGACTGATGCCTTTTAAAGCTGCAGCCTTTCTTTCAGCAGCTCCTGACAACCCTCTATAACATATAGCCTTAAGAGGGGAAAACAGGTCTGAGGAACTCCACTTTTACTAGGAGAAAAGAGATTAGAGATGGCACTAAAATCAACAGAAAACAGATTATTTCATGTACAGCAAAGAAAGTAGCTTAGCCCTCTTTATGAAGTACAGGACTATGATGTCACTAATTTCACTTTGCAAAGCATACTGGAGATCTCTTAATGCACTTTTTGGTACAATGTATCTGCATATACAGATCAGTAAATATTAACTAATTAAACATGCAGATATGTGTTCTGTCCTGCACCATGTTTGCTATCTTTTTTTGTTTTCCTAAGAACACCACCACCTTTTTATCAAGACGTAACTGGAGATGTGTGTTGCTCTCTTGTTTTTGCTGCCAGATACCCAAAGATAAATCCAGACTACACGATTGCTGGCTGCATGGCTTTTACCCATTGGCAACCACCTCCCGCTGGTGACATCAGCTGAGGTGGGGAGACTATAATTTTATATTACAGTAGTCACTTAAAGTGAAAGTGAGTGTTAACATTTCTCTGGTATGTATATACCCTATCTACATGTTTGTTCAATGTCCTGGTTTCTTACTGAAAAATGTCCTACTGGGGACATTGCAATACACATTTAGGAATTAGGGTTAGCATTGATGCTTCTATTAATAAGAAATCTTGCAAATTCTGCTTTGAAAAGGGCTATTTTCTTGAAGGTGAAAAACACATTTTCTCAAGCACCCACCTCCCAATTTCAAAATACTCCTTTCCAACAGTCCTGAATACAGAGCAACAGGATGGAAACCTGAATTTGTGCACCTGCAATTTATAGCAGTAGACATGCTTCATAACCAAGCAGCATCTGGGGAAAGGGGCAGTTCAGTAAAATGGAAGCTCTCCACATACGTAATAAGAGGTGTTAAAGGGTGTTTACAAGAGGGAGGACATTTTTCTTCTTCAAACTTACCTTTATTGTCTGTGAAACACTCAACCTGACCTTGCAAATATTTAGGTATGTGCGTAAGTCAAGGCACAAGTGTTACATGTCTTTCAAATATAAATCCCAATCCAAATAATAAAATTATTCTAACACATCCAATGACAGCATCATCTCATTCTTACTGCAGGTCCCTACTTTAGGTTAAAGTTCATTTGGAGACTGCCAGATATCCCACCCCAGCAAGCACTGGGTCTCAGGAAAAAGCTTGTATGCATACAGCAAGATGGGTACAATGGAGCCAGACCAGAACAGTGCTGTTGAGCCCAAGTACTTATGAGAGGTACAGTACAGCTTTTGCTTGCCTGCATCTATGCATGAGAACGTCCCTTTTAGTGCTTCTACAACCTCCTCTTTCTGACATCCAAGGAGCAGCAGAGTGTACAAATGGATTTAGGAGTGACTCTGCAGAGAGATTGCATCTCCAGGGACATTCAAAGGTAGATGAAATTTCAAAACCTGCAGTTGTCCTGCTGGGGAGTGTATTCTCCTCAGTTTCCATACAATGGAGAATAAGCACTGACCTTCTCGGGAAGGTACTGATGGAGAAAGCTCCCAGAACCAGCTGCCGTGCCTGTTGTCTCTCTCCTTGCAACAGAACAGGCAGGGCTTGAGCAGCTCCGGCAGTACCTTTAAATCCACTGATTAAAAGCTGATTTTAACTAACGTAAGCCAAAACTGCTGGCCGTAAGTGTAGCCTGGACTCTGCGCTTCCTGTCTCCAGCAATTCCATGTTCCTTTTAAAAAAAAACTTGGACTGTAGAAGAACAAAAGGGCTACAGCAGCAACACCGCCGGCCCCACCTCATCCTGCACCGATTACGATGGGCGAAAACAAACTAGGAGTTTATTGAGAGCTATGGCCCCTCACGAAGAGGGCAGGGAGGCCAATCCCAAGGGATGTGAGTGAGGTGCCGTACCGAGAGCCCGCACACTGGCGGAGGAGCCATGAGGTAACTCCGCACGGCCCCGCCCCGGCCGCCGCCCTCAGGAGCGCGCTCGCGTGCCCGCGCTCACG
>VZTX01013223.1:119879-157850 GCA_013400915.1 Pardalotus punctatus
CGACGGGCCCGTGCCGGCCGGGGGTTGCCCGGGCCGGGCTCCGCCGCTGGCTCGGCTCGGGCGCTGCTGCCCCGGCGAGCCCCGGCTATTCCGTAGCCAGAGCCTCGGGCCGGGGAACAGCGCTGGAGTGCTTCCTCCTCCCCGTCACCCCGGCCTCTGTGGCCCAGCCGCCCGGGCTGCCCCATGTGCTGCGTAAAATGCTTTCTACAAATGTCTGTGGCTGACTTTTTTCTCCTTATTTAAATCGAGCCGTAACAACGTGTTAGTCAGCAAATATTCTCATGCCAGCCTGGCTCTGCCTCGCTCCGAGCAGCCGTAATATCTCTCTGCGCCTGTTCAGTGCCACCAGTTTGTCAGCTGGATTATGGTGATGGCCCAAGCCTCTTCACAAGGGTGTAGAGAAGCAGTGATAGATTGTGTGGGCTTCTACTAAGGTATAATTTGAGGAAAATGACCCCTAGAATTGATACCAGTAAACATTTCTGGTGATTCCTGCTTGTAGATGAGTTTATTTGAGATGCAGCTGCCATCAGTGATGATGGAATCACCTGGATCTGTGCAGAAGGAAGTGTTTGTGTGACATAATTGCTTGCTCTTGGAAAAAGGGACAGATATAATGAGAGGGGCAGGAAGGGGCACCGTTTATGTGTCAGTGGCATTCCTCCTGCCCAGCAAGGTACCAAGACCTTTGTTACATGTGTGGCTCGGTACAGGGCTGTGGGTCATCTGAGTAGACCGTGATGGGACAAGAGATTAAGTACTGGAGTATGTGGAGACATAAGGGTGTTGAGAACTTTAATCTCAGCTGCCTTGAAGTATGGATGAAGTCCATGAGAGATGAGTACCTCAGCCAAAAGGCCAGTTAGACTTGAAGTTGGAAGATGGGGGAAAAAATGAGGTCACTCCTGGAGCATGTTCTAAAGACCTAGTAGTATTGTGGATACATTTTGTGTCAGTACTTATGAAAAACTGAAGAGCTTATCAAAGTCTGATACTGCTTGTAGATACTTGGAAGTCTGCGTTCCTCCTTCAGAGTCCCAAACTGAGGGAAGGCAATGAGAGCATTGAGATGGAAATGGAAACCAGTAGAGAAGATTTACTATTGTACAGTCAGTACAATCATATACTGAAAAATGTTGGGGAAAAAATCTGTACTAATTAAATAGTAAATTAAGATTATCGCAATCCCAAAACGATATTTTGGATTGCTTTGAAGGCAGGCCCACTTATTTAATGAGTTTACAAAAGACCGGATTATGGTTTTTGTTGGGAGGAATAAAAAGGTGCCATGTTTTTCTGCATGGCTTGCCCTGAAGTCCTCACACCCTTCCCCTAAAGTAACATGGGACAGTGCTATTACTTTTCATATGTAAAAAGGAAGTCTTTGAAAGGTTCATTTGGGAATACTTTAAAATTTTTATATCCAACCTTGCTGATAGGTTTTTGCTTATTAACCTTTTGTAGGGAAGATTATTCAGGAGTGAGTGGAGAGTAGCATTAGAGATTTAGTTCCTGACCCCAGCTGCTCTGAAGGGTGATTACTAGAAGAACAGCTGCAAATAATGGGAATTCCTCTTAACAAAAATGACATCTGAATTAGCCTTTCTCTAAAGGACTGTCCTTTCCTTCAGAATTGAGGATTTGGATGAGCTGCATTCTTGCTTTAGGATCTTGAATAAAAATCCAGATGTTTGCATCTGTTTCATGGAAAAAAAAAAAAAGGGGGAGGGACTGTGGGAGTTATCTTGTTTTTGAAGTGGGAAGGAGACATTGGGTCTGGGAGGTTTGTGAGAGGAATGTATCACTGCTTCCTAGAAACCTGAACTCATGACAGAGAATTACTCTGGACTTCTAAGATTTATTTAATTTTTTAAATAGCCCGTCTTTTCTATTTCAAAAATTACATGGGGTCTTGAAGAATAACAAGGATTTCTGTCCATTGTAAATTGAATCAAAACTATGTTTTTCTTTTTTTCCCCTCTCTCTAGTGGAATGCTGTAGCTCTGTGGGCATGGGACATTGTGGTTGATAACTGTGCCATTTGCAGAAACCACATTATGGATCTATGTAAGTAAATGGTGGGGGACACACTTGACAGTTTGGACTGTACGTAATGAACAGCCAAAATTACCCCAGCTGAGGATGTCATTCAGCAAACAAAGCTTTCAGTTAGGAGCTAAGCCTTCTGCTAATCTCTATTTTATATAATGCTGAAATCTCAGTCTATTTTTGCTGCCACCGTACTGCTTTTCCCTCACCCTTTTCTTGTAAAGAATATGATCACTTGATGCCATATCAACAGATGAGATGATGCCACTGAGTGTATTTTGAATGCAACAAAGAGCAAAAGGAGCAATAATAAAGAGAAACTGAAATTATTCAGGGTTGACAGGCTTTGCTTACAAAGAGAGGTATTAAGTTTCAGAGTTGGGGATGTTGCTATGAGCATCAGCTTTTTGATGATACTCGTTAAGATGAAGTCTTGTAACACTCTCTATGTCTGGCAAAGAAAGGCATGGACCAGCAAATTAACTTGACTCCTCATTCTACAAAATCTACCTTGCCTAACTAACTTTGTAACCGTTATAGTAGGGGGAATTTTATAGCCACCTAGAAAATTAATTGTTCACTTACAAAGGAGAATAATCAAATGCCAAAATAAAAACTAATACATTGTTAGTATTGGTTTGATTTCTTTTTCTCTATAATCTTGATGGTTCATTTCTATAATGAAATAGGTGTGTATACATGAAGTTGCTGATTTCAGTCCCTGAAAGTATTGGTGATGAGTACAAACCCTTTTTTTTTTCTCCTCAAAACTAATAAGGTGCTGTTGGCACTGTAACTGTCCATCTTGTTGCAATCATGAGAGACAGAAGACCTTTTAACATACTCCAGATAGAAATTTGCCTATGTTCCTAAAATGTGAAGCTGGTGGAACCCCCCCCAAAACAATCCCAGGTCCAACAACAGTGCCTGGGGATGGCCTGTCCTGATCCCATTGGAATAGTTCTGTTGTGCTTTGTTTTTATATGGTCGCCCTTGGAACCAACACTACTGGTAACTTACTGTCAATAAGACCATATGAAAATAAAACACTTCAGAAAAATGAGACTTCAAGTTTATAGGAACAGATACTGAGGGATGCACCTGATCTTATTTCATATTTAAATAATAATTACAAAATTACTTTCCGAAGTTTTATTTGGGTGGGTTTGGTTTGGTTTTTTTATAAAGAGAAAACACACTGTAACACACAGGTCTGAAAATGTGTTAGGCTGGTTCACTTCTGTTCTTTGGGACTGATATGTTTGTATTTTGGGCCAGGTACTGGCTATCTGTGCTTCAGTTTATTCTTGGTTGTTAGACGGGGAATGGTAACACTAAAGACAACAGGGATTATGAAGTATGTTGAGGTCGTTTGATGTAAAGATTTCCTTTTTAAGTGTCTCTAACCTGTACCATTGTGGTGGTTGGAAGGTAGTTTCAAAAACTTGGAAGGTAGTTTCAAAAGGAGGCGGACACTGGACTGCTACTTAGTCTTTCAGGTTTATGATATATTAGAGAGCAAAGCATGTTGCTCACAGGCAAATGGAATTTCAAAGATTTGTTAGAATGTAGGTTACATTTATAGAATTTACGAATGTATAGAATAAATAAAAATAAAATCCTGTAATTCAAGATCATTATTCACGATAAGTGGGATGTATTGTAAGATACTAGATGGTGGTGTGTTTCATTCTATCAATCTGCCTCAAAATTAATAGTACCTTCCATGACAGACCAAATAGATTCTCATACATTTGCATTTTTTTATAAATAGCAAATAGGACATATGGGATGAAGGAGAGGTGTGGAGGAGCTGTAAAGAGAATGGACAGATGCTATTTTTCAGTAGTAAATTTCATTTGTCAGTCCTTAAAAAAAAAATTTTAAGAAGTCCTACCAAAATGTGGCTGGGTTTGAAAAGTACATAGGTAGATTAGGAAAAACAGTAATGAAAAAAGGCATAGGTAATATTTTTTCTTTTTTGAGTTGCCCAAGCCTAACATGTTCTTAATTGGTGTATGAGCAGTGTTATGAGGAGCCTGGACTGCAAATGGCAGACTAAAATTGACAGTATACAGAGTAGAAGGGATATCTAAATGGTATTCCGAGATCAGTGTTGGCTCTGGATTTGCTTACTTCCTTGTTACAGATCATTAATGTTGTTAAACAACCCTTTAATTAGATTTTCAAACGTAAGATGTGAAGTGATGGCAAATTAAGAAAAAATTAATAGAATGTGCAGGGAAGAACAACACAAGATTCGATTTGATAAAATGCAGGATACTAAAGTCTCCCACTCCGAGCAATGAAAAGAAACCTTGAATGGGAAAACACTGAAAGACTGATAAGTAATGCCAGTGATGGTAATGGAAGTTTGTTAATGTTACAACATTAGGCATCGATGTTAAGGTGTCATGCCGTTCTCCTCATGCATGTGCCTTATGACTCAGTAATAATGTGATTCAAAGGATCCCCTCTGCCCTCAATTTGGTTTGTATTCAGTGTACAGAAGGCATTAGTAGATTTCCAGTGTTTTGGTTTCATTCTTCTCTGGAAAGACCCAGGCTCTGTTTAGATTTTGCTTCAGTCTTCCTTCAAAAGCTTGCTCTTTGGTGTTGTCACTGCAGCATGGTAAGCTGGGGAGTGTTAACAGTGTGTCTAGTATACTGGATTATCTTTTTGTCTAAAATGTGTAATGTAACATCGTAGTAAGATGACCCAGTATAGGTTTGAGCTGCTTAAAATGTGCCATCAAAATACTGTCCCCTTGCTTTGATGGTAACAGGCAAAGTACCATGAATCCAGCTTCACAAAGATAGATATATTGCATAGAATCCAAAGAAGGATCTCAGGATGTTTATTAGATTGAATGGGTTTGCATTTATTTCTTGATGTGTGAATTCAGGCTATTTCAGCAATAGAAAATGTATAGGAAGTGGGCTGGTTCTAATGATGCCAAGATTCAGAAGCTGCCATTATATAAGATGCATTTCCGCAACTCCCCGAGTTAAAATGCTTCCATTGCATCTTTCACAATTATTTACAGGTATTTCAGGTTTTAGCTGTAGCTTTCTGCCCTCACCTGCAGATACTCTGTCGAAACCAAGGCAACAGAGGAGTCATTCAGTATTCCTCCAGTACCTGTTACTGTCTCTTACTGCTTCTTTTGGGTCAGCAGATGGTAAATAGCTTTTCTTTCTTTCAAGAGCCAGAAACATCAGCTTTCATTCTATGACAGAGATTGTCCATGTGTTTTATTTATTTTTTATTTGTTGATATATTGTCCTTTTCTGAAATGAAGCAAGTAGGAGACCAAAAAGTGCTTCAGCTTTTGGGAGGGCCTTTTTTGGCAGCCAAAGATAGCAGTGCTAGCAGTAGTCTCCAGTGTGTTTGACGAGGGAGCTAAATCTGGGTGTCTTGTTGGAAGTGCTTTACATCACCACCAGAGAACTCCTCCTCAGCCACTTCCACAAAAGTTCATCTGTTCTCTTAAACTTTTGGGACTGTCATGCTTTAGACTGTCAGTGAAAGTTTAGGCTTGTCAGTGAAAGTCTGACTAACACTGAAATGAATGTCAGTGCTGCTTCTTTTCCTTAGCTAAACCATCTTTCTTCCCTCTCAGTCCCAGGGAAAATAGAGTCCTTTAAATCCTGAAAAATTAAAAATTGTGTTCATGCAGCTCCCAGGTTAGGGGCACTTAGAGAGGGAAAAAAACCCAAAAAACCAATGACATAAAAATGGGCTAGATGTACGTCATGTCTAATATGCCCAATATTTAGTTTCCAGCAGGGAAAGAGAAGAAACAAGATAAGTGTATTGTGTGCTGGAGTATTTTCCTTGCTTTCAGCAGAGGCTTCCTGAGTTAAACTTTGCTTACCCTTTGACTTTTCTCCCTTCAGGTGTATTTCCTCATCTTTTCCTACTCCTCATCTTCTCACCATTTTCTGTCACTGTACAAACTCTGGCCAGATATTTAAAACTTTATATACTATATCCCATGACCATGAGTCTATACTGCAGTAACAGTAAAATTGTTGCAACAATCTCAGGTGTAGAATTTTATACAAGTATCCAAAGTCATTGAAGTTCTTCAAGGGTCTTGTTCATCTTCCACTTTCTTAGTCAGATTTAGTTTTATTGCTGCATGTATTGAGAGATTCAGGAATCAAGACATCAGACATTTCAGGACTACTGGAATTTGTTTTCTTCTGTAGGCAGGCAAGGGATTGAGCCTTGGACTTCCTGCTGTGGTATATCATATCTTTGATGTAAACCATATGATAAATACAAGTTCACTCAAATCTTGCAGAACAACTGTTGCTACTGAATTTTAGACATCACTCTTGTTTTGAGTAGTTCCTTGTGACCAAGGTTAACTGACCTCTCGCATCTTAGAAAAAATGGGCCTTTTTTTTTTTTTTTTTATGTTCACCTCCACCCCTGAAAAGCATTAAAAATGGAGAAAGGGATGAACAGGACAGAACAAGTAGCAATCACATTTTTCAGCCAAATCTGTGGGATTTGGAAGTTTCAGAATCTTTAATTGGTGAATCAAATTCCTTTTCCTCTGAGCATATTCAAGCATACAAACGGTGAATAGAGAATTGGAGCTCATTCAGACATCTTCTGTGCTGGAAAAAAATAATCCAAAACTGCAAACCAAGAAAGCAATGAGCCCATGTCTTGAGTTCTAAGCTGATCATCTATCAGCAGGTCTTTTTAAATCATTTGGGTTTGACTCTTAAAGCAGGCATCCTTTAGCAGGAGGTAAAACATTGGTCTCATAGGTTTGTGCTGCTGGCTGTGAAGCAGTTGGAAATACTTTTTTTCTTCTTAAGTTTCTTCTTGAGCTGGAGCAGAAGTGAATTGTTCAGGCTTTAGAACAGAGAAACAGCTTGCAGGATTTATTTTCTGTGTGTTGTTCTTCCTTCTTTCTTCATTTTCTCCTCTCCTTCATCCACACCGTCCCACACAAAAGCCCAAAACGTAACCCAAACCCTTGAGTAGTTGGGGTTTTTTGGGGGATCATCGTGGGTTCTCGGCTCCAAGGTATAAAATGTCCAAACGACACATTTTTAAACTGTATTTCCTATTGTGTATTTTTAGGATGTACCTATCACAAGACTGTAAATTAAAGACAGGAAAGCTCCAGTATTACATGAGCAAGTTAATTTCTAAATAAAATAAATAATATCTGACAAGACAGTGAATTTATATTGAGAGAAACCTGGGTAAGAAGTTTAAATAAATGATCAACTGATCATCAAAAAAGTCTCTTTGAACACAAGAGGGAAAAATAAAAATATTTATCCTTGAAATTTGGGAAGCAGACACATGTTGCCAGCAGATGAGCTATGCACTCTTGCTCTCTGGAACTCTGGAATACTAAGAAAGTAGAGGAAGGAGGAAATCAGGATTAAGTATATTTTGATCAGATACTTTTGGGAAAACAGGACACGTTAAACCACAGCTCTTGGTACTTTCTGGTATGTTACATACAATCAAAAAAAAAGAGCTCTACCTGCCCTGCCTCCACTTGCTATTATGAAGAAATCTACCAGTTAGTGTTGCATGTATATCTTCAACTGTTGTGTATATGTGTTCGATTTTTATTTTCACAGGCATAGAATGTCAAGCAAACCAAGCATCAGCTACCTCTGAAGAGTGCACAGTTGCATGGGGCGTCTGCAATGTAAGGAAAACTTGTTTTATTGTGGAGCTCGTGTGGGGTGACGCTATCCTTCTTTTTGAAGACCTGGGACAGAATGAGTTCTGCAACATGTTTCGCATAATCCACCAGAAATAAGAACTTTAAGGTCCATGTGTTTGCTAGAATGTAGAAAGGAGAGTGAGAGAAGAAAATTAAAGAAAGTGAAAGTTGGAGAGATGTAATAAGGCACAGAAGCAAAGGGAGGAAGATGAGCCTTTTTTTTTTTTTTTTTTAAAGAACAATAGATCTTTCATTCTGAGCATGATTTTCCTGATCATGGTTCGCCTAGGAGTTAATACCTTTTCCTTTACCCTGGTAACAGGATTGCTTAGATGTCAGCATGCTTGATTTGTCTTTGTGCAGGCTAATTTAAAGCATCAGTCTGGGATAACCAGGTGATTTACTTCCAGTTTTGGGGGAAGATCACATCAGTTCTAGTGTTTCGTCTCCAGCTCTTCCAATGTGTTGCCTTCTGGACTCCTTTGTACCTGGTCCCACTAGCACATGAACTCCAAACCTGAATACCTCTTAGCTAGCCTGGGCCTGAATTGGAAAATAAAATATTCCATAGTGAAATATCTTCCTGTTCCTCAGTCCCATCTTCACTGTGCTGTGGGATCAAGTTACAGTGTGATAATGCTGGAACAGGACTATAAATGTTGCAATTCTGTTTGCAGAGGACAAGAGCAAAATTTTTAACCATGTCAGAATATTCTAGTTCAGAATTATGTTGTTGTGTGTGATAATCACCACAAGTGGAACCTTGGTTTTAAGTAGCTGGGTGGGGTATGGAAAACGGTGTCCTTATTAAACACGTAATGGAGATTTTTTTTTTTTCATCTTTCTAATTTTGCAAATTCCTTTTTATTCAGGCTCTGGTATCTCCTGCAAACTGACAGAAAGCTTCCTTCAGCATGTATACATTCATATCATCTCTGCTACTCACTCTGAAATCCTCTCTTTTCTTTCTGATTATGCTTCTTATCAGCATCTGCTCTGCCAATTTTAGCAGCTGCTAAACTCTGCATTCTCTCCTTCATCAGAAGTCAGTCAGTTGCCACTGCATGCCCTGTGGAACAGGCTCCCTGCTGCAATTTCACTAATGTTTCTTCCTCTCTGAAAATGTGGATCAATTCCTTGGTGTTTACCAGCTAATTGGCTGATCAGTTGTCCCCACCTTTGCCTACAAACTCTTGCTACTCTCTTCTTACTGTGATGCTTTCAGTGGTAGTTTTCACATTGAGATGCATTCATACATTCTGTAATTATGTGATCTGAACTTTGTCTTCCAGCACGCTTTCCACTTCCACTGCATCTCTCGCTGGCTCAAAACTCGCCAAGTATGTCCACTGGACAACAGGGAATGGGAGTTCCAAAAGTACGTATCCTGCACAGATTTCAATATGAAAAGTCCAGTTGTCCTTCTGTAACTATAAATGATCAGTGTCAGATTGGTGTGTCTGAGGGCATAGTTGCTGTTCAGAAAGGTTTTTTCCTCCACCTTGCTGTCTATGGACCTTTCTTTAGTCACCTGGTTCTAAATGAGCTCTGAAGGAAGTCCAAAGAGCTGTGGGGTAAGTGAGAGCTGTTAAAAAGTAGTGATTTCTATTGACATTCTCTCTAAAGAACAGAGATATGGAATTAGCTAGAAGTGGAGTCTCAGGTGAATACTGTGCTGCTGCTTGAGCAATTTGGGTTTAGAGAATGACCTGAATTCAGCTGCTTGGGTTCCAAAGTGTTCCTGCTGAGGTGCCAGACATCTTATTGGGACCCTCTGTTATCTTGATGATTTAACTCTGATAGCCTCAGAGATTAATACAGCTGATTTCCTAGCATCTGGAAATCAAGTGTCCATGTAGCCATTCCTGTGGCTTTGGCCCATTTATTCATAATGTCTGTATTGTTTGTTTTATTTAATGTTTTTTAAAGGCCTCATGTTAAGAATAGTAGTAGGACATCCAAAAATGTGTTTGAGAGGTAATCATATTTTGAGAGGTAGTTCTACCTTGAGAACAGTTAGGAAGTTCGCCTATCACTTCCTTCATTCTGCACCATTTATCCATTAATCTTTTCTTAACTGTGGATTGTCCCTCTCCCCACCCACTCTTAAAAAAATTAATTCTTATCAGAGTCCAGATTGAAACAAAGCAAAAGAGATATAATAGATATTATTACTATTGAGGATTATCTTTGGGCTCTGGTACACAGTCAGTTGTGCAAATCATCATGGACATGACAAGTACCATGGTTTTGATATTAAGATGTTTTCATAAACGCACAATGAAAACTGAGTCCATACTGCCTGGCTAATCACTTAACATTGCATGGGCAGCATGATGAGAAATGGAGACATGAATTATCTTCTGATGCGTGCTCAGTGTTACTTCCAGGGCTATGGCAAGCTTTGGCCTTGTTCCATGCAGGATATATTTGAAGTGGGATTCAGGGCAAAAGATGCTGATACTGAGATCTGTTGCACATGGTGTTGTGGTCTACTCAGGCTCTCTTCTAACTGGTGTCTGGATAGACTTTTAGGGAAACTGAAATGTGGAGAACTTCTTAAGATTTGCTTAACACCATTTCACCTTCATGCCATTTATGTGTTAATTATGCTGTGGTAGAATGAAAATAAATCCACCCAAATCAGCACTACTATGAATTGTAATTTTTAAAAAACATTAATATATTATCTCTTTGCAGGTATGGACACTAGAGAAATGGTCACACGCTTCTTGTTATGTCATCAAACTCAGTTGTTCTTGTCACTATGGGCTTGTTTTAGTGACTTGGGAAGTCAGTAATGTATACAATTCTCCTTTCATGCTAATTTCTTCCTAATGTATACCACTGAATAAAGTTTTGCTGGAGCTTCCTGTCAAAGTTTTTTGTCTTGTGTTCAAGAACAGGCAATGGGAGCATGAGGGAGGAGAGTTTTTTGCAGACCAGGGACTTAAGCTAAGCTTAACTCTTTAACTGGGCAGTGCTTCTTTTTGCTGTGCCAGGCTTTTGTCTGTGAGTTTGGTCCTACTCCCACACAACTGAGAACCACACCTTTGGTTCACTGAGGTCGGTATTAAGCTCCATTGTGTAGTGCAGTGGGTGCAGGACTTGGCCTGGCTAAGAGTAGTTTATGCAGATAGCTTTTTGTGTGGACATGCTTTCTTACAGCTGAGTTGAAATGATGATATATACAATTAGAGGTTGTGTCATCATTAGAAACTGTTCTCTCGCTTCTGCTCTTGAGTTTGACTAGACCAGCTCCTCTGCAGAGGAAATTTTCACTAACTTCCCAGTTCCAGCTGTTTAGCTTTGGGGAACAGAAAGGGGATGTCACATTTTGTCAGTGTTCATAAAGCACTTTCATGTGTTGAGTGAAAGTAAACTCAGGAAATTCATGTGCTAGATTGGCTGGAAGGCTAAAAGTAAGCAGTATATAGGGAAACTAATTCTTGGTTGACTTTCAGTAGAAAGTATTTTTCCCGCTTCAAGTCAAACTGGTCCAAAATTATTCCTTTGAAAACTACATAATGTTCTGTTTGATGTCTCTTGTGCCAAATGGCCTGGTATCCTACTCGCTGCATCAAATTTTGCCCTCTGTCAACAGCCTCAGCAGATGCTGGGAACTGAAATAGCATCCAAGAAATTCTTCCTGCTACAAAAGGCTGCCTCTTTATGTCAGCAATGGTAGACATGGTAGATTTCTGTCATTGGCTGTTCATGATGCCATCTTTGGATGCCATTTTTTTGCTAGTTACTGATGATGGGAAATGTGATAGCTGATGTTAAACATTAGTGTACTGTAATGATAGGGGATAAAGATGGCCATTGACAGAACCAAAACTTGCAGGTTTTTCAGTAATTGCTGAGGCTTTCTCTAATCTGCAGCAAGCAAATGTCAGGATTATTTTATCAGTTGGTGTCATTGCTCTGAAATGATGCAGTTCACTATTTTCCACCCTGAAGAAGTAAACAGGAACAAGTAGGACTAGGAGAGTTTGTAGCTAGACAGTTTATTTGCCATGTTTTTTCTTTTTTTGTAGAAAACTCATCCTGAATTTGCCAGGTGGGTTTGGTGATGGAGGCAGGAATGAAACAGAAGAGGAGGGGGAAGATGATCTCAACAGTGGTCAGAATATTCATCCAGGCAACAGGGTATCCAGGCTAAATGTCATTCCCTGAAATTTTAACTCCTATTTAACATCCTGTCCAGATGAGTGAAATGTCAGATGTCCCTGGTTTTGATTGTCCATTTTGTTTACAGTATTTGGGTTTTCAGGACCTGGTACCCAGATGCTCACCAGTTTATATCCTTGAGAACTTTTTTTTGGGTCCAGCTACATAATTTTGATTCATCCCCCTTTCGTCTGTGCATATTGCCCTGAGCATATTTTTTTTAGCTGGGGACAGACACACTTTCCTCTCCTTTGTGGCTTTGTGTGCATTTGCTTGAGGCTGTGCCTGCAGAAAGAGAAGGGGGGTTGGTATTTTCTATTGCCTTTTCTTTTTAAATGTATCTCTCCAAATAGCTGGCTACAGGCACTCTCCCCTACACACCCTTTGAAACTCTGCTCTGCTGCAGTGCGTAAAACTCTAAACTGTTAAATTTGATTTCAGATTGCTTTTGTAGTGTCTGCCCCAAACCTGGTTTTCCCAAATGGAAAAATACAGAGTGTAAAGCACCAATTGCTTTCAGGCCCAGGAAAGAAAATCCTTTTTCAGCTGCTACTCGTTGCAGTGGCCCTGCTGCCACTTCCCCTGCTGCAAAGGTGATGGCCCATGGCTGCTGCAGCACAGAGCTGCCGGCAGCCGTTTTCTGTAGTGCATTAAGGGTTGTGTTTGGACAGATGAGGAAAAGCTTCAGTGAGCAAGCTCAGAGAGAAGCTGTGTGGCACAGGCAGCACCAAATGAAGGTACAAGAGATCTCTTTTATCCCAGGGCACAAAGTGCCCCATTTCCCTGGGGAATGCTTGCTTAGACTGGTATTGCTCTGTCGTGGCTTTTACTGTTCAGCCCCTCCACCTCTGCTAGAAGTGGGAGAAAGCCCATTTATTCCTGCTGCCTTTTTTCCTGAAGCAGCAATCATTTTTGACTACAGCTTCCCCATTTTGCAAAATACAGAGAGCTTCTTGGGGAGGAAGGAGGAATAGGGCACATTTCTAAGTATCCTGTGGGGAATATAGGTGCACAGGAGAGAAAAGACCACGTCAGTGCCGTTTGCCCATCCTATAAATGGAGAAGGCATTTGAACTGCGGATTTGAAAATAAAATCAGGAGAAAATGACAGTTAAAACTGCAGAGAGCAGTGTATCCTGCAGCTGCCTGACTTAGAGAAAAACAAATCACTGGTAGACCTGCTGTGGAGCAGAAGGTAATTTTGACATTTCTGATTCTTTCTGCAAGTCTGTCAGCTGAAGCGAGCTGCACTGCTGAGCAGGCCATGGCAGAGAGTAGCCAAAATTACCAGACAGTGACTTCCTTCTCTGCCTTTTGCAAAGGAGACAATGAGCTCCAGGCGCTGCGTGGCATTGGCTGGGCCTCATGTGCCAAGTCCATCAGTGGTCTTGCATTAAAATGCCTGAATTGAGATGATGTGACACCAAGGTGATGCAGCACATTGGGCTGCATGGAAGTAGGAGGGGATGGACAGGAATTTTCCTGTAAAAATCACTGCAGACCATACAACAAAAAAATGCCAGGCTGGCAGGAGCCTGCTGGTTGAAAAATGTCTGATGTCTGAGAAAAGTAGCTGATTCCTCAACCAGTTTGCCAGGCTTGTAACAACACACTATGGACTGAGCTCCATGATCATGTCCTTCTGCCTCAGTCAGATAGGGACGGAGTACCTGTGGAGATGCAGCTGTTTGGGCTGGAATGAGGAAGCTTTGCAATTTCTTTGGGTGGCTCTGTGCAAATACCCCTTGCAGGGGAGCCCCAGGAGCTGCTCTCACTTCTGGGTGGTCATGTGTGATGGTGAAACCCCAACCACGCATGAGAAAATACACCTTTGAGTATGGAGTTGTCTGTGTGCAGGCAAGAAGAGGGGCCCACAGCTGCCAGTCCTCTCCCACTATCTCCTAAAAAGAAGCTAATGGCATCCCCAAGTTGTCTGGGACCACAAAATGCTCAGCAGAGCTGATGTGAAGATGAGCCAAGCAGCATGGGCAGTGTGTGAGCTGCAGCAAAGTCAGTGCAGGCACAGAGCTGAGTTTCTAGCAGGGGAGCACCCACTTGGGAAGATTTGCACTGTTTCTGGAAAGCTGCCTGCTCCAAAGGCATCAGGGCAGAGAATGGCAGCAACACCACTTCCCTGACTGACTCTGCCATGAGTTTCGTTCCTTGACCTAAAAACAAGCAGCTAAGAATGGGGGGAAAATAACTCAGAGATGAGCAGAGGCAGCGACCAAGACTAAGTGTCTGTGCTTGCTGCCACTGTCAGGCAGGCAAGGAGATGTTCTGGAGGATGGGGTGAAGAACTCAAATTCTTCCCTTTGTCAGTGTGGGTGTGATTCCCCATTGTACTTGGGCAGCAGGAATGTGCAGAGTTGATGCCTGTGATGCACTGCTTGGCCAGCATGCTGCCAGCCCTTTCCTGGACAGCCATGAACTCCCACGCTTCCGCCCTATGGCAGCTGCTTTGCCATCCAATGAAGGGATGAGCCCTTCAGTGGTGTAAGAGGAGATTTTGTGTGGGCTCAGTGGGCACTGGCACCCCAGGTTACCCATCCCAGCCTGGGTGACAACCATGGCTGCCTGGAGACACCCAGGCCATGGCTGGAGAAAAAGAGGAGGAGGTCACACTGCTGAGGATATTTTCCTAATGCAGGTTCCTCTGGGGGCTGGAGGGGAGGATGGATGTCTCCCTGCTTTGCATACCACATTCTCCCCACAGAACCTTTGGGAAAAGCGAGCTCTTCTTGCCTGCTTTTGGTTTTCCTCACAAGCTCCCTCTGCCAGTATTGCTGCTGGTTTAATCTGCTGTGAGGAAACACACCATTCCCCCCACCACAGGCTCCATACGTTGCTTAGTTTTCCTCCCCAGTGCAGCAGGCTTTGCAGTAAGCCTGTTATTGCTCACTGCAGGGCACCTCAGTGCGTGGATGGCTTCCACATGCCTCTCACCCCACCACCACCCTCTCCCCATTCCCTGCTGCTCACTCTGGTCCATTCTCTGCTCTCCTCTTTAATTTCCCCTCTCTCTGATATGGTTCCCATGGAGATCCAAGGTACCAGTGGTGCCCTTCCTCCACAGCCTGAGGGAGGGAGTTAGTGGGATGATTTTGGGCTCACCTGGGCTGACGTTGCATTCAATGCCAGAAGTCAAGCTACAAGTTGCTGGAAGTTCTGTCTTGTCTCTCTGCGACTTGACTTCTTCACAACAATAGGACACTGACCTGTTCTTTCCCTTTTTTAGCAGCTTTCCAGGCTCTCTCTGTTGGACACAGAAGGGGTGGCTCGCCAGGTCTTTGCATCCTGCCATACCCAGCAATGGTCCTGGCTGTAAAAGGGGGAAAAAAAAAGGCATTTGAGGTTGTGATTTAAAAATCCATTGGAAATTAGCGCCAACTGATTTTGGAGAGGCCAAATCTGAGTGTGGGGATGTATCAGTGCCTGCTGCCTTGATGAATTTACCCATTTCACTGCACCAGTCTGGTGTTTTGCTGTTTGGTGCCTCTTCTTCACAAACGACTGTGAATATGGCTCTGTCACCTGATTTCTTGGTCCATGCATGAAAGGTGAGTCCTGACCTCACTGCTCCAACACATAAACCAGGAAGACAGCACAGCAGTTTCATCTGGAAAGGAACCAGAGGTACCAGCATGGTAGGTATCGAAACTCAAGATGGGAATGCAAAGTGCCAGTGTGCTGATGGTGCCCTACAGAACATGTCCTTACATGTCCTTTTCTTCTGGTTGTGCTGTTTACTCTCATTTCTTCTTCATCTTCCTATGCTGGATCTCAAATTGATGCTTATGAGCTGGGAAGGGGATTAAAGGGGGTTTTCTTCTCTCAAGATGCAGCCTGCTTAGTATCTTTTTCATCCCTCTTCCTCTCCCATGTCCTAGAAGATACCATTTTCAATGCAGTTCAAAAAGGGCATTCATGTCCCATGCACTCATTGAGAGAAGTGGTGTGCTGTTGGAGCACTCTCTTCATCACAGTTGTATTGGATGCATTGAAATGATTCATTTTGATATTTGAGACATGAAACATTATGATTTTTTAATGAAAAACATGGGCTTGGATGTTTTGTGCACCCCCCTCCCTCCCACCCTTCACCAAATGTCAGTACTGTGGATTTTTGAAGGGCATGTGTTTGCCAAAATTCATCCCAGAGCTGCAGCCTTTTCTGTAAAGCATGAGTTGTTTTGCATAGTTTCAGTGTGCAAGTCATAATGCTTGTCACAAAAACCTTTTGCTCACGTTCTGGTTTGGGAATGAGAGATGATTCCAGGTGCCAAGGCCGTTGTGTCCCACTGCTCCACACAGAGTGAGTGACCATCCATCTCCCTGCTTACCTAAGTGGGGACCAAACATTTAAATACTCATAAATCACTGATCTGTGTAATGTTCAGAGATGAAAGTCTACAAAGAAAGACACCAGCTCTGTGAGGATTTTCCTAAGCCTCTGGTTTCTAGAGAAACCTTCCAAGATTCCCTAAAGGGACTTGCATGAGAAGCAACACAAACTCATCCTGACAGTGTATCCACTGTGTATTTTGGGTGTTTCTTGGTGCCACTGTGTGCGTTTCCAGCGGGGTGGTAAGATGGCAAAGAAGTGTTGCACCCAGGTAGGAGGCAGAATGAGATACCCCATCATTTTTGAGCCATTTTAGGACAGATTTCATTTTATCTATGTGGAATCTTCTTGAGATGTTTGAGGTAAAGATGAATCCAGATGAGTCTATTTGACAACATTCAGGAGGGTAAAATTAAGAAAGCAGAAAGGCCCATGATGCATTTGCTTCAGGGGGATTTTTACCTATTTCCCAGACCTTGTTCCTGTGCCCCCTGATGTCACCCATGAGGCTCAGCCTCATTTCAGACAGTCACCAGCTGATGATAAACCCAAATAACCATCTCTTTTTGGTTCAGGTGCTACCCACCTTTAAAACCTGAGACTGGCAACTAGAGATGCTCCTTCTGCTCCCATATTACATATGAGATCTCTCACAAAAATTGTTTTTACTGTTTCTGCAACCACTGTGCTCACACAATATTTCTGCCCTTGATTGTGACCACCTCCACCACCTCACTGACATGGCTCATCCTGCTTACAGCTGGAGACCTCCAAGGGGCAGGATGGCATCCATGGGAGAGGGACACAGCAAATACTCAAAATCACAAGCAGCTGTGGCATTTGTGCCACAAATCAGTGTTAGAACCCCAGCTTGTTTTGTGTCTGTTTCCTCACATACTCTGTAGGTTGCATTGGCAGAATGGAGCTATAGGTGATGACAGTGGCCATGGATTTGAGGCCACTGTTGGTCAACCATCTACTGAAGCACTAAAAGCAGCTTCTGGAAAATGAGGCAACCTCATTTACTTTCTGCTCTCCCACTTCTCTTCTGGGATCAGAACACCAATTTTGGCTCTTTCCCTTGAGCGTGTTGTCAAGCTCTTTGACCTGTCTATAAATGTAGTATCTTCATTACTGTTTTAATAATCCCTGGTCATCTCCAAGCAGCAGCCCACAAAGATGTCATGCTTCTGACAGGAGGCACCTGTGGATGGTCGTATCTGTTGTAGCAGCATGTGCTCATCAGAGCTTTGCACACAGGGTAGATGTGCCTGAGGTGAGGACAATGAGCTCAACCCAGCTCCCTTCCACTGCCCATAAATCACATTAGAGTATATCAAAGCCTTGAACTGTCAGCGCTACCTAGATGTAAATACCGTAATTATACTAAGTAAAATTAACAGTTTACCAGACTTCCTGTGTTGAATCTTTTTATTACAGGGGTTTTTTTCATCACAGATTTGATTTGCCATAGAGCTTATGTGACTCTGGATTATAAATCTCTGGCTTTCAAACACTACCTGACATCATGAGCTGTTGCAGCAACTAATTGGAAGCTGCTCAGAGGCTTATTTTCCTGAGGAGATGGCTTCTCTCCTGACTGCCCTAAAATTTTCTGGTCCCTTTCAAAAAAGGTTTCCCATGCAATGAATGATGGTGGATCCGTACCAAGGTCCTATGGGATCCAGGCATGGATGCAACCCTACACGAATAAAGCAATGAGCCTGTGCCAAGTAGCGCATGGGGTGGTGAGTGTGGGGAGAGGAAAGGGCTGGAGCCTTCCTCATCTGCAGCAAAGCAGAAGGCAGCAGCATCAGGCAGTGAACACAAGGGTGGTCTCTTCAGCCCACCATCCCCACCAGCAGCTGCCCTCATGGACTGCCTCCACGGTAGGGGAGGTGTTGACAGCGGCTGCCAAGGTAGGAGCTTCAGAGAGGCGCTTGCTCAAAGCTGTGCTAGCATCACACCTTATTTATAATGCAGTCAAAACTTCCTAATGATTGTATCAGGCTGCACAGTTCAAGTCATATGAAATAACCTTTTTTTCACTGTATCAGAACAGCCAGTGAGCAAAATTACTCCAGTGACAGGGAAGCACCTGACAAAGCCAGGTGCATTTTCCACTGCCCACCTCCCCTCAGCAGAAGGCAGAGGACAGTCAGCACAGGCATTTCACCGTGAGTTACATGCGGCAAAAAAAGGGGCTGTATTTTGAACACATAAAAAAATGAGCCTTTTATCACACTCACCTTTGCACAGCATTAGGAGACAAGGAACGGTATTGCTCTTGTCCCAGTGGATCCTGAAATGAGAGGTTCATCTTGGCGTTTTTCCTGCCTGTTCAGTGCCTTTCCACCATATCCACACCTCCTGAAGATGACTCAGAACATGAAACGTGACAAAACAAAACTCATTTTAATAGCTTGTCTTGGCCAAGGCCAACTAGGAATATAGCTGTGTTATTATCGTGAGCTGGAATGCAGAGCTATTTACTTCATTCACAGGAACAACAACAAAATAGCAGCCCGTGGTGTTGGCATGGGTAGAGCCATAATGAAAATATTGCATACAAAATAGAAAAAGACCTGGAATAAACTCCTTATTATGAATCTAAAATATTTTTTTGTGGACAAAATAAGCTCAGAAAGCTCCAACAGCTTGTGAGAGCCTCCTTGGGAAGCAGGGTTTTATCCAGCATCTGACTGCAAACCTCTGACACCGTGAGGATGAAACACTGACACTCCTGCCTCCAGACAAAAGCCAGGGTCTGAACACTGGCACTACACCGATGAGTGAATGCTTAAAGGCTGGAGACTGAAGAAGAACAGAGCATTTAACCAAAGTGATTTTACATTTTGGACTGAATACAGTTCTAGAATCAGGGCAAGCATTGAATATGTGTTTCCATTCCCAGCCACTGAAAAAGGAGAGCTGCAGGTAGAGTAAAGTAAGAGTAAGCTGAATTCCTCATCATGAGACTAACATAATCAGGTTGGGCTTGTTTTGTTTTGCTTTACTTTTTTTTTTAAATTAACAGGCTCTCTCTACAACTTTGACAAGTCTTTTCACTGATTATGGCTAGTTTTTTTCCAGGGGCAAGTTTCATTCCCCAACTGACCCAGAGCAGCTTCCCCCAGCCATGTGGATATGGAGGGGTTTCATTCTCTTGTGAGGGCACTTCATCTGAAGTACAAAACAGGTGGATAACACGCAGAAATAACTACAGTAAAATCTGCTTAACTTTGAAAGAGGAACAGACTGTTTATCTGGTTGTAACAACATAATGTCCTTCAGTTTTGTTCCAAATTTTCAGTCTATCTTGGACTGTCTTTTGCATTTTAAATATATCAAGCTGTCCCTAAATACTCCATGAACATACCTGAAAGCAACATGTGCTTGTACCTCAAGCATGTAAAATTTCTTCTTCCACAGTCCACTGGAGAAATCTTTTAAAAGAGCCCTTCAAAGTGCCTTCCAGGAGAAGGAAGGGTTCCCTCTGTGAAATCCCTGTGAGATTTCAATTTTCTTTCTGTTCTGGGCACTTGGTCCATCTGCCCTGCTCTGCACCTCTCTGTTTCCCCAGCCTTGCCTCCACCTCCTTCCCAAACACTCGCAGGCACTGCCAGAGGAGACCCTGCACCCCCAGTCCCACTAAGCCAGGAGGTGGCTGTGGGAGGTGGCACCAAAGATCTCCAACAGCTCATCCAGGAAAATGGCTTGGATTTGGGGTAATAGGTCCTCTTACCCCCATTCCAAACTGCTGTGAGAGAGAGATGTGGCTACATGTGCTTCCCCCAGTCCGTGTATGTTCATGCCAGCTTTAGGAGGAGACATAAAAGCTGTCAGAGTCGCTCTGTCTTCCTTCTTTCCTTGAATTTCCACCACTGTTTTTCCTCTCACTCATGCTTTGGGTTCAGCTGCAGCATAAGCCATAGAGAGGCTTGAAGAAGACAAGGTAATGTACATCTCCTGGAAAGTGTGAGCTTGAAGGTATTTAGTCCATGGGCACATTCACATGCAGAATGGTGTTCGAAAGGACAGCAGGAAGAGAAATACAGACGAGTCCCAGCTCTGCCTTTGTGAAAAGGCTGTGTGCAGCAAGAGGAGCTGAAAAGCTCTGCCACACCCGCACTCCCTCAGTCTGACTCTGCAGCTTTTCCAGGACATCAGGCTCATCCTCCACCTCGGCTTTCTCATTGGCAGGCCTGGGAAAGCAACACAAACATCTGTAACACAGGTTTAGAAGTGATTACTCAGAGTCTACACCACTTTGGATCAGAAAAGTGCAGCGCAAGCACTTTTATTATTTAGGTGCTAGACATGGACGGTAATTACTCAGTGCTCATGTGTTTGGGTGGCTTTCTAAGTTTGGTTTAAAAAAAAACAAACCATCACAAATCAGTCACCAGTAAAGATGTCTCAAGAAGACGAGCTGAAGTAGGGAAGTTTCTGTAGTGAGTCATGGCAAGATCACAAGAAATTTGTCAGTGACTTCCCATCATTGTCCCCAACTGTTCATTCCATTTCCCATCCCACTGAGTGGCCTCCAGGCAGTCGTGTGCTGCTGGTGCCAGCATCCAAAATCCCTGCACACGGCCCCAGTCCTCACCTGTCTTCTGTGAGTGGCAGTGCACAGGTCATCCTGCACTCCTCTGTGGGTGCATCTTTTTCCTCCCCAAAATGTACTCTTTGGGGTATCTTTCAAGGATTTTCCAGAATATAAGAGAGATATATGTTGGGGCTGAAATGTAAGCTCTTCCTTTAACAAGTCATACTGTTTTGATAAAAGGAAAAAAACAAAAATCAATTTGCTTCCCCTCCTTCTGCACACACACTGTTAGAAACATAGACTGAGTTAATTGCAGGAAAATCAGACACCAGAGGGGTAGAGAAAAAAAATCCAAAGCCTTGTAGTACAACTCTGACAGCATTTCTTGTTCTCTGGGGTTTTCACTTGCAGGGACTCTGAGTCAAGGTTTCAGTCACACAGAATTTAATGCCAATTTTTATTCTGCTCATTCCATGCTGAGGATGTGCACTTGACCTCTGCAAAAATACACTTTAAGGCCTCAATGCATCAGTAGTTTTTGAGTCTCCGGTATGAGCAGGCCTCCAAAATGATGTCTCTCTTTGGTCCACTGTGAAAAAACAAGCTTTTTCTTCCTTTCTTCTCTCTGGGTCTGGATTAACAGACAGACACTATCCATCTGTGCTAAGGTACCAGCTTCTAGGCAGGGTGATGAAATTGAAATCTCAGCTTCAGGAGCTGAGATTATTTCTTTTAATAAATTGAATTTTCAGTCTTCCATCATACTGAGAAGAAATTTGAAAACATCACCTACAAGATGTTGGCTGAAGTCTGTGGAGATGCTGGAGCTGTAGCTCCAACAAGAGATGCACTGCACCGTGCATCCCAACCAAGACTTAATGACAAGGAGTCTTTCTACAAGGGCTTCTCCCTGGTTTATGGTTGGGGTGGCCTTTCACTGGCACATAAATCTGGCTGCTGGGGTGGGAGATTGGCAGGGGTCTCTCTTCTGGAGGTGTGGGAGTCTCACAGCCCGATGACATCATACCAAAAATAGGAGACATTTGACATCATGCCGAGGATGGGAGACACCCCACTGCTGAATTGCCAGCAGGGTGTATTTTGGATCACCTTTAGAGGTGATTTGAAGGCTACAGCAGATTGCAGAGTGTGTCTGGCTGCTTGCATGGGGCAGCGAGCCCCACGAATGTGCCTGGTTGTGCTTGAGGGGCTCCTTCTGCAGTCTCTTTCGTGGGGCTGGTTAAGGATAGGAGGACCTGAAAATCTTCAAGAGCTCCTACTTCATGCCTCCCATCAGGAGTGCTATGATCACTGCAATCTCTACCTGTTTGTTTCTGGGGGTGAATTTTTTCAGTTTGGTGACTGATGTGGTGGTGCAAGGAGCAAAATGCTCTGGTAAAGCTCTCCAGATATCTGGGAACAAAAAGCTCATCTTGGAAAATGGATCCACCAACATTTTATGCAACCAAATATCTTAAAACACGTGATACTTAATGTTCTCTGTAGACCTTCTCTGTAGGATTATTTTCCTCTCAGAGCATGTTGGAGCCTTGATGTGCCAGTCCCCTGGCCCATGGACCTTTTCTGAGGGGGCAGTTGTTTTCTCAGCTCTGAGCTCAGCTCAGGAGCCTTGTCAGATAAAATTGCAGCAAGGAGTCAGCAAAATTCTGATCACTTGTTGTGCCAGCAGTGTGTGCGCCTTCTTGCACAGAAGAACTTCCCAGCCATCACTCAGGCATTTGCAATCCCCTTACTATGCCAGTAGATTTTTCTGGCTTTTCTAAAATAAAGGAACTCACTTTGGATTTAAAGTATTCAATTCCTCTTACAATCTTCTTTTCTTGTTTGTTTGTGGTTTTTCCCTTGAGAAAGTGAAAGTAATTTGCCTGTTCTTGCAAGAGCTGTTTTGCCAGCTCCCTTCCCCAGGACAGACACACGGCTGCTGGGACCAGGAGGTGACTAAGGGCTTTGCTGCAGCCAAGCACCGAGCAGAGAGCCCTTTGCAAAGTTGCGTGTTATATAGCGGGAAATGCTAAATATGACGAAAGAGTTTCAGGGCTCGGTGTTTCAGCAGCCGATTACTCGTGGTCCAGGATGAATCACCCTGGAGCTGCTGCAACCTCAGGCAGGTGCCACAGCCAGAGCCCTCCCACCACCTTCCCCATGGCCCTTTCCATCTCCTCGCAATGTTTTATCTGGCAGCAGCAGCGGCAGCGTGGGCAGTCAGAAGCACTCTGCTCTCCCTGGAGCTCCAGCGTGATGGCTGGAGCCTGTCTTGGCATGGTGGGACATCACCCTGGACTTACTAGACCACACCAGAAAAACAGGAGAGGGAATCTCTAGCTGGGAAGTTTCAGGGTCTCTCAACGAGTTCTGGGTTGCCCTGAGCCCGTGCAATTTCCTGACAGCAGAGTCTGCTGCTGCTGGACACTCCATTCTCTGAAGATGCAGAGGGGTTCAACAACATTAACAGCAATAAGTTCCCAGCTGAAGTAAAAAGGACTGGAGGGTCAGCCTCACTCAGAAAAGTGTAGAAACCAGAACGACAGGGTAGGGCTGAGTTTGAGAAGTAGCTGAAAAACCCAGTGAGTTCTGCAATCTGTTCGCATGCTGCCCACATTGCTGGCTTCTGGCCAGTGCTGGTGTTTAAGATGTCCATGGGGTGTTTTGGAGGAACTCAGCATCCCAGCTCATCACTGCTTTGTCCTGGTCGCACGTATGACCCCAAAACAACATGTCTTGGGGTAGTAACAGCTGAACACACTGTTGGGGTCGCCCACCGGTAGCATTTTGAAGATAATTTCCCTGTTTGGTGTACATGCTGCTAAACAGTGTGGATGGGAGATGTGTCCTCCTGTGCTCTGCACAGCACCTTCTGGATCCCCAGGGCTGTTCCTTGCCCCATTGTGCCATGAAAACTGGGATTACTATCAGCTTTAGAGCCTGTCCCACCCAGAGCCATCACCATCTGCTCCTGAACAACCTTCTCATACCACTCTGGGACCTACTTGTAGATCCAGAAAAAAGACATTTGAGGGGCTGAAGCAGGGTAAGTTTGTGACTCAGTCCAATTAAATGGTGGTTTATGATTGAGCCAGAAACAGTTTGAAACTGGGTCCTTCAGCAAAGTTGTATGGCCAGAAGATGGCTGGTTTTATAGCTGGAAATGGGTTATTTAGAAGAAGAAAGAAAAAACCCTCAGTGATGCGATAATTGATTGTTTTGTCCTGAATTCAGTTGGTGTTCTTTCAATTCTATAAGACAAAATACAGTAAAATAGGGTTTTTTCAGCCTCCTTTTGTTTGTAGCAAAAGCTAAGATCAATGTTGAGCCAATGCACCAAGTTCTGCCATGAGATCCTGAGCGGGGGGACAATTCCAGTATGGGACCCTGGACTGCAATGAATTCAATACTTTTCATATTTACAGCACTTCAGATAGCCCATATCTCTGGGGGCTCAACAAATGCTACATCCACTTAAAAGTTTTTCTTGAAGTATATATACACATATGGAAATGATGTTCCAAGCTCAAGTAATAGGCAGCAGGGGCTGGCTTTGAGGTGATGTGACACCTAAGCCTATATGCAGGCATTTTTCATGTGAATTTCTGTCTATAAGCTTATCCTCTTCCCCTGTTGTTTGTCCCTAAACAGCCTTCAGGGCCTTCACTCAGGAGCAGGACAACACTGAGGAGGCCAGCCATGCAGCAACAGCCTGAGAGGGGTTTTTCCCCCAGTTTTTTCTTTTCTTTCCTGGGTGTTGAATGAAGCATCTCTTTTGTGAACTGCAGTTGTTTACTTTCTTCCTAACAAAAGTTGGGATTTCCTCTGATACTAATAACCTTGTCACTAATGGAAATAGCTAGCCAGAGCACTTGGAATAGCTTTTTAATAACGTCTGGGCCAAACTGAGTGTGCTGGTCCCTGGTAGGAGCAGCCTCCCAAAAGCCAACACACTGCTACCGGAACAGGGAAGTAACTTTTCATCACCACCTTGCTCAGCCAGGGCAAATTCCATACATTGCTCCCTGCAAACCTTGGGCCAAACACTGGACTGCGCTTGCAGGTTTTCAAAGCACCCACTATCATCACCCTTTGACTCGCTGATGCACACTGGGGTGCAAGCACTGACACACAGGAGGTGATCAGACATTCAGACCACTCACATGTTATCCCAGACATTCACACAGGTTTTCCACATTTGTAATGTCTCTTCTTGAGTCAGCACAAGATGCAAAATTTTGAAATGCAGCAAAGGTAGAGGGAGATATTTAAATGTTTTTGAAAGCAAATACCACCCTGAAATATTACTATCAAATGCAGAAGTACTAACATTTGTCAAAGTTGAACAGAACTTCACCTCCTAGGACTGCTGTGGCGGAGGGGTCAGAGCAGGTGGATGAATATGCAGAAGGCAAGGAATAAAAACTCTCTCTGACAAACAGAGGCAGAAGACCTGAAGAGGGATAGGCCAAGAAGGATACAAGGGCAAGTTGTGATCCTTCATTAAAATAATCATCAGAGCAGAAATGCTATGACCTGGTAGGTAAAAGCTTTAGCTTGTAAGCTGGAAGGAGCAACCACCAGGGTTTGAAATGTCCCTTGGTGGTGAACAAACTGGTGAGCAGAGGCGAGTGTAGTTAGCACATGTTCACTCAGAGGCTTCACCATCATTGCTTCTCCCTTCCATTCATCCCCAGGCTACCCACAGGTCTGCTCCAGGGTAAAATTGACTTTAGACCCTAAAGGTTCTGGTCCATCCTGCCTGGATCCTACTGGTCCCCTGAGAATTGGGGGAGGGGAGCATGTGGGCAGCTCTGCTGCTCCTCTCACTGCCACAGTCACCATGGAGAGCGATTTGGTGAGTTTTGCATCCAAAATAGGGGGTGAAGTAAAAATTTTTCTCTTTTTTGCTGATGTTTTCAGAGCAGTGTGACAATGACACAAAATAAATATAAAATCGAGAAAAAGTCTCTTTTAATCATTAAAAAAATAAGAGAGCAACAGTGGACCACAAATGTTTCTGGAAGTTTTTCCTCACAGTGTATCATTTCCCTCTTGAATTCAAAACCACCCACTAGTGATGTCAATTAAAATCACTGAAAATATAAAAGCTCTAGAAGTGTTTGTGATTGAGAGAGGTGGACAACAAACAGATCATAAAGCTGCACAATCACCATAGTGACAGGGCTTCCAAAAGGATGCAGGGGAGCCTCAGCCTTTGGGAGCATCACCCACATCCACCCCACCAGGAGAAGCAGGAACTTCCCAAAAGGGATGTTGGGAGTTGTCCTTCAAAGGGAGGATGTCCCTTCAGGGAGACAGGTGAGAGGCTGTGCAGACAGAAACCTTCCTGCAGGCCCCCTTGCCAAAAGAATCACTGAGCAGATGTGGAAATTTGGGATCTTGGGAAGAGACCGTCAGAAACACGGCCTTAGGACAGCTATTGTGTTGTCTGGGCTTACCATGAGGAGTGGGGATGGGAGGTGATCTCAGTGTCTTTGGCAGCCCAAATTTCTGTTTGAGACTGAGCTCCGAAGAATTTCAGAAAATAAATAAACTAAAAACCAACAGAGGCCAGACATCAACCAGCTTGGCTCCACACAATCTTCCCTGTCATGCACTGATTAAAAAAAAGGCACTGGACTCTCCTGACTCTAGCATGGGGCACAGTTCACAGAGGACTTAATCTCATATGGTAAAAACAAGATGAGTAAGGAAAAGGGTTGCTCTGCTACCCAATAAATAGCAAAAGCTATTGATAAATACTTTCAATAAAGTCCAAGTTCTTAATACTTTTTTTATTATCAGTCTACAGTGAATATATTGCTGCCAAACAGGCAGCCAAGAAAGGGAACAAGACGCAAGCCTGAAAGAAAGCAGTGGTTAGAGCACATGGATGAGGTAAATGTTTTTGATCTCATTGTGCAGAAGCAATTTCACCCAGCACTAACTGATAGTGGTGTTAATTTGGGGTATTTGTGATGGATATGCCAAGACCCACCAAGTTTAAAAAGGACAAAGGAGTTCCTATGAACAGAAAAGGAAAGATGAGAAGCCAAGGGAATCACAGACAAGGCAATCTAGCTTTAACTCTTTAGAACAAATAATTAATTTATTTGTAAATATCCAGGAGATGACAAGGAGACAAGAAGTAGCCGACTTGGACTAGT
Source organism: Pardalotus punctatus (assembly GCA_013400915.1). Classification (NCBI taxonomy): domain Eukaryota; kingdom Metazoa; phylum Chordata; class Aves; order Passeriformes; family Pardalotidae; genus Pardalotus; species Pardalotus punctatus. The sequence goes on from VZTX01013223.1 coordinate 146,879, forward strand.
CAAGACCAAGCTGTACCACACCAACCAGCTTCCCTCCCAAAGCAGACTAACAGCAAAAACTCCAGGGGTGCAGCGGCTCAGCTCCAGGCAGGCTGTGGCCCAGCCTCATGCAATGTTCTGCTAAACCAGGCAGAGAAACACACTTGATAAAATTAGTAGAGGGCTAGTGGCAAAGACATGTGCTATTCTGGTCTTTAAAGGTGATTTATTTTCCAAATGGAAGGCTGTAACAAGTAAGGGTGAGCCAGGATCTGTCCTGGACACAGGCCTGTACATGGCTTTAAATGCAAATCATCTGCCTGAAAGAAGAAAGATTAGGATGGTTAAATCTGCAGATGACCCAAAGCTGTGTCATATTGCAAGTAACACAGGAAACTCCCCCTAAAAATAATACAAAAGAAGCCTTGTAAAATAAAACAAGATATTCAAATTTCAGATCAGCCAAAATCCTTGCTACATATCACGCTAAATCAGGAATTACTTTCTACCAGAGCACTGTGTAGAGCTCACCCTGAGTTTGTGCTGTCTCTGCAAAAGGAGAACCAGAGCATCTTTATTCTGCATTTTAGTTTTTTATTTTTAAGGCCCACATATTGCTTCAGGCACACTATAATTCACATTGGTGACAAAGAAATGTGAAATGCCTTCACCACATAACCAGCAAGCCTGGGGTCTCCGTGAACTGAGAATTCAAATACATTTTGACCCTTGCTGGGTCTGGACATTGTGAGATGAGAATAGACCCAAAGTAGAGTCAATACTGAAAAACTTTAATGGTCAAATAGTGATTATAATGTAGCTGTTTCGTAGGTTTAGATCAGAAGCCATGAGAGCAAGAGGAAAATTTACCCCAAATTAGCATCCAAATTATTTTCCATTAAGAAATTCACAATATTTTAACTGTGGAAGGAACTAGCACAAAGAAACTGTACCAAGGAGAAAGTGTGCTGAGCAGGATAACAGGTATTTTTCTGAAAGTTGGGAGATTTCCACTGACTGCATGTTGTACTCCCTTTACCTCTGCTGCAAGACAAACTTCCACCTTACTGGCAAGTCTTCTTCCTACACATCTGTATTTTATATTACAGATGAAGGTATGGTCAAAACTGATCAGCCAAAATTAAAGGTCACTTGCTGGTGGGACTTCCTGACACAGCTTGTGAGGGACCTGGATGACAGACACCATCCAAACCACCAGAGTCCAAAACTGGCCCGACAGCCCTACAGTGTGAACCCAAGGCTGATTTAAGCAGAAGTTATACCTGTACAAAAGATAATGATGAGGGAAACACAGTTGTTTCGTATCATCCAGTACCCAAAATAAAAACACCACCATCACCTCTCTGCCTTGCACTGTGTAACCATGCAGAGGAAGATGAGCTAGACGTGAGCGAAAGCTCTCACCGGGCTGGGCAGGCTGCAGCCTGCTCTGGGGCCACGTCAGACTCCAGGCTGTGTGCCCAAAGGAAGCCTTCAGTGCTGTGCTTGGTGTAATGAAGAAATATGGACGTGAATTAAACCCTCCGAGGAATTACGAAATTATATTGTTTGTTTTTAGCTGTGTTTTAATGAATCGATTCCATCTCTTCTTAGTTTTCTGTTGGTATGAATGGGTGACCAGGTGTGCTGATGGGAAAAACACCCTTGGAGGACTACTAAAGTTAAGTAGTAAATTAGTTAAGGTGGCAGTCTTTGGAGCTGAAAACAAGATTATTCAGAAGCAGCCTGGCTTACCTAACCCCCGCTTCTGCTTTGGCAGTGGAGAAAAACTGGGCCACTTGTGAAACAGGGCATACACAGACAATAAATGTTAATTCATTTAAAAGTAAAATTAAGGTTTAAGAAAGATGTATTAAAAGAAAGTTACTGTGGTGATGCCTGTTACGTTACATCCCCAAACACAGTCAAAATAAGTTTACCACATGACCTGGGTCATACAGCTTGGCAAAAAATCCAAAGACTGGACATTTCCCTTCAAAGCAGGAGAGATACCTCCTTCAATATCCTTATACCTTTCAAAGGCCTATGTTCTTCACCCAAGGGGTCACTGCATCTGCTGGAAAGCTCACTGAGGTTTTAGCCTGAAAAGTCTCTGCCTCCTTCTTGAAATCTTCCTAGACAAGATTAAAATCTAGGTAATTCCTTCAGTGGCAACATCACAAGTCACTTTGATAGATACAAAATCTGATAATCAACCATTTGAATCTACTGATTTATTGATTTGATCTTAATCATGATCTCAGTGTGATCACTTAACTGATCTGCCTTTAATTAGCTTAGTAGAAATAATGAATTAATCCAGTGATATCCTTGCTCAGGTGTTCTTTCTTGTGTTCATCCTTCTTAATCACCTCTGCAGGGAATATACAGGGTAGGTTTACACTATCAAATAGTCACTGAGGTCACAAACCTGAGGGCAGGACTAATTTTGGGTAGGGCATATGCTAGCAGCTCAGCTCTGCATCTCTCCAGCCAACACCTCATACAGCCTGTGAGCAAGCTCATCTCCAGCCACGTTTGGTCTCCAGCATCTCCCAAAGATCTTGCTGCGTTGCTGAATGAAGGGCACAGAGGGCTTCATCTCAGAAGCAGTCAAACATTTCAAGGATGTCTTTCCCCATGGTGCACATCCAAAGAGGAGCAGACCTGGCATTTTGGGCCCCACACTGTGTGATTTATCCTCCTTTGGCCTTCACTTGTGAGCACACAAAGCTCCGACTCTTAAAGTCCTTAGGGGAAAAAGTTATGACTGAATTAAACTGAAAGAGAAGGTGAGATTTTGAGCCATAAGATTTTGAGTAACACATTAGTGGGGCGACAAGCATCCCACTCTTTTATTTGTTTTTTGAATTGTCGTAGTACTTGGATATCAGGAGAGATCATGCACTCCTGTGAGATAGGTACCACACAAATGATGACACATTTGGGAACATAGGTACGACACTTGATGACAAGTCTCAATGGACATTTATGTGAGTTTGGATGGGTGGTGGAAGAAAATGAACAGCTGAAATCACACAAAAAGGCTCTTCACTGTGTATTTGCACCTAGATGGTTAAAATTTGAGCAGAAGGGCTGAGACTTCATGCTTGTCGCACAAAGTGAGTGAATACAGAAGGAACTGGGCTGGTACCCATGGAGTTACCCACCACCAGAGCATAAGCTCCCACTGTTCCCAGTGCCCAGGCAACTCTTCTTTCAGGATTGATGTTTTCAAATTCGGGTCAGATGCATAACCACAACAGAATGAGCAGCAAAACTAAAAAAAAAAAAAAAAAGAAAAAGAAAAAAAAGCTCATATTACCCACTCTGAGTGGGTAAGGGATGCAGTTTTTCTGACCACTCAGCTGATTTTGTTTTTTATGGATATTGCTGTTAGCTTTGTGAGGAAGTCAGAAGACATCATCTGAACTGGCTTAAAAATTATAAACAAGCATTTTAATTTCTGTTTAAACTGGAGAAGCTGTTAGAGGCCTTTTTTGAAGCCAGTTTAAGTCAACTGAAGGATTTAATTGGGCTTTGTTTGCAGGCGTGGCGGCAGCCTCTTTTAAAGTCATTCCTCTGCTTATAATCAAGACTTCCCCTGTCGGATTTTAATCACTTCTTCCTCAGTTAGACACCAGGATGGGCTGGTGACAGTCCCTGCTGCAGTCGCATACCACTCGTGCGTTGCTGGCGTTGGAAGCCAGGCTGCTTCACTGTTTCCACTGCCGACTGTTTGCAAATGCAGGAGAGGAGCTGGGAATGAACAGAGCAATGCGGAGTCGGGGAGGGAGGGGTTTGGTGGCTGGGCTGGAGTTAGTCACCACAGACTTCCATTTCCAGATCCTGAGGAAGGACTCAAGCCATTTTAGGCATTTTCTTGGACTTCCTTCTCAGCTTTTAATTGAAATACCCAGGAGGGATGGAGGAATCCACAGGCCCATTTTGCACTGATGTGGGATACTTCTGTGCAAGCACAGACGCGCTCACCCTTTGTATTGTAGTGTCAGACCACTGTTGTTAGTCCTTGGCTCGGCTCCTTTGCATGGGAACAGGGAATCTTCCACACATCTCACCTTCTGGAAGCTGATGTGCTCCTCTGTGAAAGATGCTCGCAGTGGTGAAAATAATTTTTAAAGATTTTTCTTGCAGGAGCTAAATATACTGGGACGGCTTGAATATTCGAAACAAAACACATTTATTTCTGATACCTCGGAGATATATAAATATACAAATACCTTTATACATATATATCTGTGAGTGCCACAGGTAGGAAGACACACGAACGAGCAAATTGCAAAATCACAAGAGGCTTCGAACACCCCTGTTTCTTTTCAGCAGGAATTCAGATGCCTATATCTTGCAGAGCAAACAAGAAAAACCCCTGCATAGCTGCCAAGGCAACTGGCACATCCAGCTGACAGACTTTTCACTATGCCTCTCACTCCGGTGTTCTAAGTCTTGCATCTCCCCTTGTCCAGCAGCACTGTCCTTCTTGCCAGAGCAGCTGTCTGGGGCATCACCCCCAGGATGTCTTGGGGAGGCAGGCAGCAGGCGTGCTAGGAGCACACCCAGCACGGCCAGGCAAAGTCCCCGCTCCCCATTCCTAAATGTGGGGTCTACACTCACCCTGCAGGGCAGCAGCAGCAGCAAATGGGATTTCTGTGGGGATTTCTTGTGGGGTTGATGTTAAAACTCTTTTTTTTCTCCTGCTGGGACAAACGAGTTTTCTCTGTCCCGGGAGCTCAGTGCCCTGGTCACCTGGAAAAGCCTCTCCTGGGCTTGGTGCTTGGCCTGGCAGCACCATGCAGAATGCCCACAGCCAAGCTCCTTCACACGGTGCCCAAACATCTGCACAAAATACTTATTTATCATATATACCATGGTGAAAGAACCAAAGTTTCTGTCCTTTTGTGACACTGATTGTGCGCCTCGTGCTTTGTGTTTTGCTGTCTCGAAGCTGTTTCTTACTTAGAAACAAAGTTGCAGTCACAGAAACACTGAGGTCAGAGGAGTAACATTAACCCTGAAATTGTTACTTTTCGGACCACTAGAAAAGCTCTCAACCTTCCCCTAATAGTTACTTAAATGTTTCTTCATTCTAAAGAATGATAAACAAGCCCTTGCTGACAAAATACTGTGCCGACCATGACTTTCCCTTCTCACTGGGGCCTGCTGGTGTCCAGCCACCTCAAAAAGTTTTAGTTTTACTCCCAGGTGATTGCACCTTTATTTAAGTGCCTGTGCTGGACTGGACAACTGGCCTTTCCCTGACATCCCAGTGATGTGGTTTGTGACCACCTCAATGCACTGAATCTGGAGCGTGCTGTGGCACCCCTCTGCCAGGTCTATCCTGAGAACAAAGGGAAGGCATCTGAGATGGCAAAAGAGGTTGGAGAGAGTATCACAAATCGGCCCATAAACAAGCTCTGCTCTGCAAAAATGGTCTTTCCGGGGCTTCAGGCAATGTAGGAGCATGAGGAGGAAAAGTGTGCTGCTAGGGGGCTGCCACAGCTTCTGCCTTCTGTCTGCTCTCTTGGTGCGCTTTAACAGCGTGGCACCATCAGGGGCTGACGCTCCCTTCTCCAAATCTCCCGGGCCTTGCACACGGGACAGAGGATGAGAACAGAACGTCCGGTGGTGCCTGACGTCAGCATCCCTTGCTACAAGAGACCAAAAGGAAAAAACCTCACAGGCATTGAAATGTGAGGGTTCGCAAGGAAACTTCTGGGAAGAGAAGTGATAAGTCCCGATAAATTGGGAAGGTAGAGAACTGAGGATTAACCCTATTGTTTTACACAGAGTGGTTGCACTAGAAGCAATTGTCTTTTGGTGTTTGTGGTTAATTATTGACTTCTATTTGCATGTAGGAGGAAAGAACTTGTGCCAAAAAGCCAAGAAAGTACAAGACCATTTTAGAGAAAAGCAGAAAAACAAAAAAGGAAAAACCCAACCAGACCTATATTTCCTCTGGAATTTTCTTCCATGGCAGCTGTAGAACCAGCTCAGATTGTGTTAACTAAATCGTGTGAACAACAGGGTCCCATTAGCTCCATCAGAAGGCCAATACCCTCTGCACTGAAAACCTCTTGATTCAGTACATTTCCCTGCTACAGAGTAAATTCCTGCTTGACCCCATTGAAGGAATAACTTTAAATCATGAAACATAAAAACTATTAAAGCAGAAAAAAAAAAGTTACTTTTCCCCTCTCTTTGCATTTTGATTGCATGCATCAAACAACACATTGCAGTTCAGCATATAGAAGAATGTTGTAGCAAGTAAAAAAAATTAAGAAATACTGAGGAATAAAAAAAACAAGAAGAAAGGAAGGGCTTATATGACAGTAATATATGTATGCTGCTGTTTATAAACACATGTGTGGTATGGATTTGTGTCTGTGGGACAATTCAGGAAACAAATGAAAAGATAAGTTTTGGGTTTAAGCTCAGCAGATTTCAAAGTGCATTGTTTGTACCCTCTGCAGTGCAATAAAGCTTATCAAGAACTTTTCCAGTGGATACAAGAGTCAAAAGAAATAAGAGGAATGTGAACAGTATGCTTCCTTTGGTTCGCTACAATGTCTGTAATTCTTTCAGCACAGATTTCCCATGTTAGCTTAAGCTCTGTCTCACAACAATAATTTTTAGCAGATAATTGTAAATATTTTGCTGAGCTGACTGAGTTGTTCAGAAATTTGCCACCATTTCACTCTCCACAAGCAAAAAGCACGTGGCAAGTTCAAGGGCCCTTAATTAAAAATGTAATACTTTCACTCTAGAAGCCCTTGCTTGCATCCCGGTAATACCCTGGGATAAATCAACTGCTGATGTAAATGTATTAATTTCAGTGTAATTTCATTTAGAAGCTACAAGAGTACTAAATTTTTATTTAACAATTTGAATGTGCTTTCTGTAAAGGGGGGTAGGATTACCTCTTACTGAGGGGAGAGCTGAGCCAGGGAAGTGAGAGGCAGATTTTGACCAACCCTGGTAAAAGCTGGGAGAGCACGCAAACCTCTCACTCTGATTCCACATTTGTGCTTTCAGCATGAACCGGGACATGGAAACAACGCACGAAGATATATACATTTCAAGCACGAGATTTGGCTCTAGACCATCAGACCTCAAAGCTGCAACATTTCCTAGACAGGGTGTACTTCTGTCCCTCTCTTAAACTGAGACGTCAATTTTTGCTCTTGTAAGGGGAGACTGCATGGCATGTTTGTTAGAACTGTAATGTTGCATTTGCTAATTAAATAAAGCGGGTTTTTTGGGAGAACTTCTTTTAAGCAAAACCATGTGTTCCAGGGAGGAAACATTCTTCTGGTAAACAGCTGAGCCCTTAACATTTAGCAACATAACTCTGTGTTTGCAGCTATTGAAAACTGTGTGACCGAGGAAGCCTGTGTTTCTGAGGCTGAGGACTGAAAGCATTTTGCTTGCTGTCAGAACGCCAGCCCTTTCTTTTATGTATATGCTAGATGCAAGAAAGAACCAGCAATTGGATGGTTGCTTCTTATGGTTTTAATAAAATTTGTCTCCTATCAAAACGCTGCTGGGTTTTAATGTTGACGCCGCACTGAGCAATGTTCTCTGCTCCGGCACAGCTGGCTCTTGCTTTCCAGAAATATAGCTGCACCCTGGCATTACTTGCAAAAATTGCAGACTTAAATCATTTCCTCATGCCTCTGACCTGTGCAAGGAAGGACCCTCCACGCTCAGATCTCCTCACTGGTACAGAGATGGGGGTCATTCCTCCTTCCCTCCCCAGGTGTTGTGAGAGCAGAGTGTTGTGGTGGCAGGAGGTAACTGGGGAACAGAAGTTTCCTGCCAGACATGAACAGGAGCCCTGGAAAGCTCAGGATAAAAAGATAACAGAGCTGGAAACTGCAGGCAGAAACAGGACTGAGAGGATGGAAGTGCCCCATCCCTGGCTCCTGCTTCTGATTCCATGAATCCATCTCTTTCAAGGGAGGAAACACAAGGGCCACAGGGTTGTGGAGCAAATCCTGTTGAAGGGGAGCGCAGAAGTTTTATTTGGTATAAGTGATTTCCCAAGCAGCATTATGGAGGGGGAGAGGCTGGTTGGGTCACTTTGAGATCTTACACCACTTCTCCATCCAGCAGCTGGAAGGGGAAGGCCACTGTCCCAGCTCCCTCTGGGCTAAGGGAGATGATTGTTCCTCTGCCTGCTCATTGCTCATCTCACTGAAGATGGGCTGCTGAGCTCTGGGCATCATGTTGACCTTTGCAGTACAAAGGGATCTTATCTTCTTGTTTGTAGCCCTCAAAGCAGCTGGGCATGCCTAGAAATTTCAGTAACTACCAGCTAAGGCCAAACAAGATCCCACGATTAAAGTTCAAGGCTCTGCATTCCTCTCTTATTGTTTTCCTGAGCAGATTCTCATTTTAACCAGACTTTTGGTACTTTCATCCAGTTATCTCAAAGTACATAATGACTACTGTAATTACTGACAATAACGAGCTAATAAATTGTTCTAGGTATTATTTTGAAGGGATAAATATTACTAAAGAATGGGGGGGGAGGGAACTGAGGTGAAGAGGAGCAGTTGTTGGACAAAGAGGTGTGTTTTAATGGTATAATAACTTCCTGGTTTTATTTGTATAGGTTTATGTATTGCTTCTTAGTGTGCTTTCCAGTAACGTTATCTGTCATGGGTTGTGCACATGCATTAAGGTTCATTTAAGAAAACTGCAGTGATTTCAGAAAACTTAACAGATGTTGACGGTTTCTTGGTCCTTGTTTATCTATCCATACGGTTTATCATAACCCTATTTTTGTGACTTTTAATTTTCTTCCTCTTTCTCTTATTTTTGATTCCTTCTTTTCAAGAAAAAAACACAGATTGCATTTTTTCTATTTATTTTCCATATACTTCAGCTTGCATTTAAATCTCTAAAATGGAAATCCAACTGAATATGATTTTCTAATGTCTAAAGAACTGTGATATTCTAGTGTGTAGGAAGCTTGCAAGGCAGAACTATGGCTTTACTAAAATATCAGTTAATCACTTATATCTATAATTAATATTCAGAAGATAAATGTTGATTTGGTAGCATTTACTTAAAAGTCTAAGTTTCCCACAGTTCTGGTATGCTCCTCTCAACCCTTCTCAAGGAAGACAGGTAGCCAGATCAGAGGCTAAGTTGCACCAAAGGAAAAAAAAAGGACTTAATTTTGTTTGTCAGCACAATTTTGGTTGAACTCTGTGGTAGGATCTAGTCTCTAGATAGGAACAAATGTCACAAAACTCTTATTTGAAACATTTTCTTTGCTCCAAACTTCTTGTTTAGTAAGAGCCTGACTTCTAAAAGCATTCAGGTGTTTATGTGCACCTCAGTGTCTTTATAAAGCCAACACTAATTCCTCATTGAACTGTGGACTGAGGGCCTTCAGATAGTCTGAAAACCTTATATAGACTTATTTCAGTCAACTTTTAATTCTAATGAGACCAAAAAAGAAAAGAAAAAAAATTAGTCTCAGCTGTGTTTTAAAAAGTGCTTCACAAACACGGGAAACAGTGTATCTGAAAAAACAAAACTGAGGTAATAAAAAACTTCTATAACTGGAATATTTTTGGAAATTTAGAAACAATAAAAGGCAAAAAATAACCCTGTGAGAACCGCTAATTCAGTTTCTAAGGTGTCACTGTTAAGTTTAACGCTGTTAGCCCTGACAGCTTTAGTTGTGAGACTTTCTGCTCTACAGATTATTTTCCTGAGGCTTACTTGTCCTTGCAAGGCTTTCTGCACCTCTCTCAGTGCACTGCCTACGGTTTTCAAGACTTTTCAGGAAGGCTAATCCAATCTTTAAGCATTTTTGGAGTGGTTTGTGTTTTCCCTTTTGTGCTGGGGGAGACAACAACAATCTTGCTTGAAATAAAGCCCAAACAAGGGAAGCTGAAGAGGGGGAGTATGTGAGGGAGCTGGTGGATAACTTACAGGGCTGTGAATCTCCTCCTGCATCTAGGCTCCTCTTCCAGACTGCAGTCGTGATTCTGTTTTTAGTCTAAGCTCTTTCCAAATACCTGCTTCAGGTCTTACGTGGATTGCAGACAGCTCAGCCCTGAGGGTGAGTGGCACGGGAAGTCCTCCTCGCAAATGTCCGGTTTTGGATGAACACCCCCTGATTTTCCATTAAAAACATGCACGTGCCTGCATTTCCCTTCCCCTCCTATCCTGCGGTGGTGTGCGGCCCGACGGAGTCCGAACGCACGGAAGGGAAATGCCGAGATGGGGCATTTCCTCACGGATGAGCCCTCTGGGATTTCAGGAAAGCTGAGGGGCCGAGAGGGCCGGCGAAGGACAGCGCCAGTGTCACCTGTCCCTCGACAGCCCCTCGCAGGGCGGGTGCGCTGTCAGGGCGCTGCGATCCTCGTTCCGTGCTCTGCGCCATCCCCGGCACACGCGGGGGCACGGCACAGAGCGGGGCTTTTGGCACGAAAGTGTGGGGGTTTTGTTTGCGTTTTGTAAAGCCGACGGGAGCCTGAGGCAGCTCTGGGCACCCGCCGGCTGGGCAGTACAGAACACCCCCAGTTTAGGAGGAATTTCTTCACGAAAAGGGTGATTGGGCAGCCCGGGGAGGTGGTGGAGTCACCGGCCCTGGTGGTGTTCAAGGAAAGATTGGACATGGCACTCAATGCGCTGATCTTGTTGACATGGTGGTGTTCGGTCATAGGTTGGACTCCATGATCTCAGAGGGCTTTTCTAATCTAATTTATTCTGTGATTCTGTGACCTCGCACATCGACCCGCCCGCCTCGGGGTGTGGGTCCCGCTCCCCAGCCCCTGTTCGCGCAGGCCGGGGGCCGCCGGCCCGGGCTGCCATGTCTGTGGCGCAGCACGGTCCGGGACCGGCAGCAGCAGCGCCCCGCCCGCCGGCGCCGCGGGGAACTGGCCGGGAGCCGGCAGGGAAGGAAGGAGGGAGGGAGGGAGGGAGGGGGGGCGGCGGCGGAAGGACCGCGCCTCTC
>VZTX01013227.1:0-13632 GCA_013400915.1 Pardalotus punctatus
CTTTATGTGTCATGTCCATCTCAGCAAAGACAGAATGGAGCCATTTTGCCACCTCTTATCCTGGAAGAAGTCTGCTGAGAGCAGGGCTGCCACAGGTGGGGGTTGCAGGGCAAGGGGAGGAGCTGTTTTTTATGAGCTGCTTTGAAACCAGAAATCACTTTCCAAGAGATTGCCACATTTAATTCCTACTCTGCCAGCAGTTTCCTGAACATCTGCAGAAGTTTTGAGGAGAGCTGGCAAATGTGGGAACATGTCATCTCCCCTTCCTGCTGCACACACAGCAACAGGTACTGCTCTGTGTGGTGAGGGATCTGGAGATGCCAGGCTGTACGTTTGAGCCCAGGATGCAGAAATGGATCCTGATAGCTGGGCAGGTAGCAAAGCCAGTAGCCTCCCCCTGCTTGTTGGGCCTTTAAACTAAAGCTGAAGAAAGCCACTGAAACAAACATCACTGTAAAAAAGGAAAAGGACCTCAGGTTTGCCTGTCTGAATTATGGGAATGTGATGAGCAAACCAGGGCCTGTAGAACTGTTAAAGAACTAGGTGTAGAGCCAGCACTGCTGCTTCTCTTCAGCCATTTCTGGCTGGGAGCTGAAGAGCTCACTGGAACCCCCAGGGCACAGCAGCATAAGGTACATCGAAGCCCTGTGCAAATTTCCACTCCCTCCAGGGGGCCAGGAGACAAGTGCTGGCCGTATAAGAGAGCAGAGATGCATTGGTCCACATCACTCTCAGCAGTGGCTGTGCTTGGTCCCTTTCAGCTCTTTCTGAGGGATGTGGGGGAACTGGCTCCTTCCCCAGCTCAAACAAGCAGCAGAAGACCATGTTTGCAGAAAGGGGCCTCATACTGAGGAAAGGAGGAAGAAGAGGGAGTGTGGCCAACCCAAGTGCATTTCCCTACAATTGGTTAATTTGAGCTTTTTACCTGTAAAAATGTCGTAAGGTAATTCATAGCATGTCAACTCCGTATTTTCCATCTCTGTCAAAGCCTGGTCCTTTGGGAGCTGATAGTGCATGTTATGGCAGTGCCAGTGGAGGGACATGGCCATGCGTGGGAGATGAACAACCTACTCCTTGTTGAGGTGTGAGGCATGTAATCATTAACAGGGCCAACTGCTGTCACCCCAGCTCTGCTTAGCTGGGCTTGCCTGGCTTTTTCCAGCTGGCACAGATGCAACCAGTGCCTACACTCCCAGGTGTGCTGCCATCCCACAGGAGGGCAGACAGACCTCTGAAGCTCTAGCACCTAACTGAAAAGAAGAAAGAGGGGATACCAAGACCCTTTGGAGAGAAGGATAGGACTCTGCCTCAAAGGTACAGTGCCCCTTTCCTAACACCCCTCATCAGAGTGAGCACGCAATGGGATTGCTTCTCTTCCCCACTGTGTATTTGACACTGGGGTGGCTGGAAGACTCCAATTGTCATTGTTACTGACAGGCCTCCCTGCCAGATGTGGGCCAAGTGCCTACATGCTGGGGTCTGGGCACTAAAGCAGAGCGGGCCCTCTCCCAGTTGCGTGTGCCTTGCACCCACTACAGATCCTCACTGTTAGCTCTGGGCAGGAGCTGAAAGGTTGAAGACCATGAAAAAGAGGCACTGAGAGGGTAGAAGGGACAATGCAGCCAGAGAAGGAAGCTGCTTCTCCAGGCAGAGAGGGGCTGGCAGGAGCACCAGGCAGGCTGCCAAACTGCCCTCAGGAATCTGAATTTAAGGTATGAGTATAGCTCCTAATCACCCACCAGCTCCATCACCAGCATGCCATCGGCCACTACAATTACCTCCTTTTTCAAAGGATACTCCATGGGAGAGAGGTGTGTTGACTGCAGTCATCCTTATGAATCTAAGGCTGGAAGAAGTGTCCCTAATCCTCTGCTTTTGTAATTGGAGAGCAGTCCTTCTGCCAGAGCGGTGGAGATAATCCCTGCCTTCAGTGCACAGTACTGGAAGCAGAACCCCAAGACTCCCTGCTGGAGCTGGTAATGAATAGAAAGAACCCCTGGCAAGCTCAGCCCACAGAGCAGCATGGCTGGGGACAGCTCAGCACAAAAAAAGGCCAACAAACATTTTGAAGCCAGAGGCTGGATGCTGCTGTAGTACCCACTGAGAGCTGTGGCAGCTGCTGGGGCTGCCACCTTTGCCCCAAGGAGGAATAGCAGGCTGCCAGCTCCTGACTCACACTTCCAAGGCCTTCTGAATCACTTGGGATGGCAGTGCTCTTTCTCCCTTTCCCACATTACACTAAGCATTGATGTATGACACAGAATGGGGAAGAAGGTCCCTCATGACAAAGACCCCATATCTAGCAACAGTCCCAGAGGGATGCTGTGCTGGGAAGTGAACAAGGACCTGGGCCAGCAGGGAACTCCCAAAAGCATCCCCAAGTTTGGATGAGGGCAGAGGCCTCAGGATATAACCTTGTTTGCACTGTGCAGGGCATCTGTTGTCCAGTGCCTGCTGCAGTCTTGCGGATGCAGCAGGAGACAGGAACTAAAACATCAATCTCTTTATTTCAATGGCAAGAAACAACAACATCCAAACAGTCAGAGTTGAAAAGCAATGGGAACACAGGCTTGTGCCAGGTCCTGGACCTGCTGGAGCCACCACCCTCCCATAGTTACAAAAATACAATCCTACAACAGCATCTAAGAAACACAGACCCAGGTATTGCACAGAACCCCTGCCCTCAGCGGGCAGGGCAACCAACACCCCCTCCGTCTTCACCAAAATAAAAGGAGGCTTGGAATTGCACAGCAACTCAGCTCACGTGTGCATGGAGGGGCCACGCCGGGAGGGGGACAGTGTGTGTCTCAACTACCTGTACAAAAACTGTAAGGGAGAAAGGGGGAAGCTGAGGCTCTAAACACCTCTGGGTCAAGTTGGGCATCCCGTCTGGGGCAAGCAGTGGTGTGGACCTCAGAGAAGATGATGGTGCCTTCTCTCAACGCATTAGGATGCCATCATTATTAATTGGCAATACTGCCGCTGGCCCCTGGGCACCCTGCACTGCCCTGCACCTATTACCCAGTACAGCATCCCCCATCCTTCAAGGGAGCCCTGCCCCTGGCCAGAAAGTCTGAAGGGTATCCTCATACCTTTTCTTGGTATTGGTAGTAGGAGGGATTCAAACGGTGCCACCCAGCACCACCCAGTGGGCACAGCTGGGTGTGAGTGCAGGGGGGCTGCACAGACCACACACGGCAGCAGCAGTATCCTCTCCCGGGAGCCAAGCTGCAAACAGCAACCCCCTTCACAAACCACTGTCCAGAAGTGCCAAGCAGGTCTGCCATGCCCAGAGCCATCAGCTTTCCTCCTCTGTGGGCACCTCCTGGTCTCAGAGACTGTCAGTTCTGCAAAAGCCTGGCTGAAGGGCTGGCTTGATGTCTCTGCATCAAGCACTCACATCCATAGGGGAGATGGGTTGTGGCGCCTCATGCCCCATGGCAGCTGGGAGGTGAAATTCCATCCCATTGCAGGCATGATTCAGGGCTACCTGACAGTTTTTGTGAATCCAAATCCCTGTTTCTGCTAAAACTGGAAAGGGTGAGCTGGTGGTCTGCCCAGGTGGGTTGTGTCTCGACTGGGTGAGCTCCCAAGTTTTCCCTGCAAAGTCCTGTGCCCAGTTGGGGAATGGCAAGAGTCAGACTAAGAGGATGCATGTTGCCAGGTTGGGGGGCATGAGGGGATCCCTGAGAGCAGCACTGACCCCAGCACTGACCCTCCAACCCCATGCAATGTCTCACATTAAGGGGGAAACTGAAGCAGGGAGAGCAGCTGAATCCAACGCAGCATTTGGGAAATATAACGGGCTTCAATGCAGCCACTGCCCCAGTGAAGTGCAGCTCTCCCACCATCCTGCAGTGGGTTCACGAACAGATGCTCAGCAGACACTGGGTGTCCAAACTGTCACACCTGGCTGGATGGAGGAAGTGTGGTGGGAGGGCTTGGTAGCCTTCCTCCATGCCACCATTGTCAGACTGCTGACTGAGCACTAAAGGCCATCAGGAGGGCACCTGTGGCCCTGCTTCTAGCTACACCGGTCCCAGATGCTCCAAGGAAAGGCTAGGTGCACAAGTGACTTCCCTCCTGCTGCAGAAGGCTTGGGTAGGGCAACACAGAGACCTGGTGCAGCCCCAGGAGGGAGGAGAAGGTAGGGCCAGTAAACTGTGGTGCTTCCCTTGGGGTAAAGTCTGAGGCTCACAGCCTCTGCTGTCTGTCCATGCAGCTGGTGACTCCCACTGCTGTGCCAGACAGGAGAGGAGGAAAAGGACACAAACCTAGCCAAGCATCTAAAAGAGGGGCACTGCCAGCAGAGAGAGGGGCTGAGCAATGATATCCCACAAGGACCATGGGTAGGAGCCTGTGGAGGGGGCACTGGCATTACTCCTGTGAACAAGGGTGACCAGGGCCTTCAGCCTGGCCTGCCCCCAACATGGCTGGGAGATAGAGCCCATCTAGGGCAGGGAATGTGGTGAATGAGAGGTGAAGGGGTGGACACACAAGAATCAGGCTTCAGGTCCGAAATACCCATTGTCCTCATAAACAGAGTCCCAGCCCGGCCTGGGGCAGAGCTCTGCTGTATCCATCTCCAGGGACCAGGCTGACATCTGGGGAGGGTTGGGCCAGATACAGCTCTACCAGTTGGCATTGGCCTCTTCTCATCCTGCATGAGCTAGCTTGGGCTAAGGCACACCAAGCACTAGACAGCTGTCTCCTGGTCCTCCCGCTGGATCATCTGGTAGTGCTGTCGGTTCTCGAGGTAGGCAGCTAAGTCGGGGTCATTGGCTTTCTCAGCACGGTGCTTTGGGGTGTCTCCCTGCACAGGGGAGGCAAGAAGTCAAGAGCGCCAAACACAGCCTAAACACTGCCTTGGCACCCAAAGGCATCCCCATTCCCCCATGCAGCTGGGTCAAACAGAACCTGCAGCCAAACCCTGAGGAAGGCAGAAGCCAAATGCCCATGTGCTCACCCTGGGATGAAAGTGGGCTCCTGAGGAGCCTGACTAATGCAGGCCTGGAAGCTGTCCCCTGAAGGGCCATCAACTCCAGGCATGGGCTAGGACAGTGACTGACCCTGGGTATCACAAATCACCCAAGGGGAGACAAAGGCTGGTCCCCATGACCCGCTCTTCCCCTATGCTGGGGATGCAGGCGGGAAAGGGTGAAGAATGAGGGGTATGTCTGGGGAATGCCGGGGAATACCAACCCCCCTTCCCTCTCAAAGCCTGGCTAGTGCTCCTGCTCCCGGAGGAGGATCACATTTCACCAACTTATTGCAGCCATCTGGATTGTGTCCACTAATGAACTCCCGCACTCCATAAAAAGCAAATCTGTTAACAGCTCCCAGCTCTGTCTCCTCTCTCCCTTCCCTCCCCCTGCTCCTTCCTCCTCCTCACCAAGTGCCTGGGCTCTGCTGTGCCACTGAGAAAGGCCACAGAAACCTGGCGCTGTGCTGCTGCCATTGAAAACCAGCCCTGGAAGGGACACCCGCCCTGCCCAGCTTGTCCCCTGGTGCACAGCAGGGCACAGATGGCTGCACCAGCATGCTGAGGCCTCCAGAGCAGCCTGCAGTCATATTTCTCCATCAGGAACAACGGTCAGACATGCAGAGCCCTCCACTAGGCCTGGATGGGGCTGTGCACAGAAGCCCACCCGCGTGTGGCTGCGGAGAGGTGTCATGCACCAAGAAATCTCCTCCTTGGCATATACACCCCAAGACTGAGCACACCCTGTGGTCCTGCACACACCACCCAGCAGCCACAACTACTCTGTGCTTTGCTGATGGCTCTCCTTGAGAACCTCCTCCCCACATCCCCTGAATGCACTCATTTAACAGAGGAGGAATTGAGCTTCTTTCCCATCCCCCTGCAGAAGCCCCTCTGCAATACTGCCTGCCTGCAGCCTGAAACCGGAGCTGCCAGGGCCTCCCTGCCCAGCTGGGCTGAGGCACGCCGACTGATAAGGCTCAGCCTCCCTCACCACTGCAGGGAGCGGGATCAGCCTGCTCCAAACCTGTGCTACAGGTCTGCCGCTGGGGTTTCCAGTGAGGTGAATCCTGCCTGTGCAGGCAGGCTGTGACCCGGAGCCCATGCGAGGTCACTGTAGCAGCGCAGAGGGGTCCCCAGGCAGCCACAAACCCTGACATGCATTTGCACAGGCACGTGCAAGCCCATTCCCTGGAGCAGACGCATGCCTGAGCAAGGCTCCCTTTTGTGCTGGCAGGCTGCGGGCTGTTCCCCTCCTTCAGACAAAATGAGGGGGCTGGAGACAGAGAGAGAGGCCATGCCCTCTGAGCTGCCCCATCATCCTGCCTCTGCCAGCCGAGTCTCCATTCAGGCCAGCCCCACTCTGGGCACTGTGTGAAGCCTAAGCCTTAGACAGAACCAAGGAAGAGAGATGGGGAGCCAGAAATTATCTGTACAGCATCCCCCTGGCAGCTGGTAAACAGGCGTGTGCATTGTCTAAATTGAATCCCAAGCTCCACCAGCACCAGCACCCCTCAACTGGGCTCCTAACTGGTGTCCCAGACCCACAGATTGCACCTTCTTGGCTTGTTCTACATCAACTCTGCTACAGCCCATCACTACAAGCCTCCACCAGACAGATCTGACCACATCCTCTCTGCTGTATGCCAGCCCCAGGAACCTCCTGTACTAAAATATGGCCCCAAGCCCTCCCCTTTTGTGGCACCTCTGCCAAGGCTGGCACAATTCCCTGACACCAAGGCACAACTCAATTAACTCAGCATGTGAGGGAAAGTGCTGCCACTGCCTGCTCCTGCTCCCCGCAGGCCAGCTTCACCCGCCAAGAGGAGCTCCCAGATCCCCCATCGTGACTGCCTGTGGGGGAGAGCAGGGGGAGTCCTGCAGCTGGGAGGGAACTTTCAGGGAGAATGTCCTTGCTCTGACCCCTGAGGGTGGGAAGAGGGAGACAGGGATGAGACATTCCAGCCCCTTGCTTCTAATTCAATAAAACAACAGGGAGAGAAGCACCAGGAGGACAGGGATTTAACCCCTCCGCAGCTGGGCTCTTTTGGGCAAGCACGGATGCTCCATGTCAGCTCCTCTCTGACTGGCAAACACCCCACCCAAAGCACCCCTGTTCTGCTCTCCTGCTGGCTCTGCTCCTTGCCAGCCCTCTGGCTGCCCCAGGAAGCCCCACTGCCACCGCTCCCGCTGTCACCTGCAGGTCTGTCTTCATGAGTGAAGCCCCGGCCTCCACGATGTAGTGGCAGATGGTGCGCTGGCGTAAGGCTGCAGCCTGATGCAAGCTGGTTTCACCGCTGAGGAAGAGAAAGCGGGAGATGTGAGATGTCCCCCCGAACAGGGACAAGCAGCACATGCAGGTGGCAGCGAGGGACAGCAATTCAGTGGCAGCATGAGCTGATGGTGAGTTGTGTGCTTGTCCAGGCAGCCCTGACAGAGGAGAGGGTGCTACTGAGGGGCGGTCAGTCCAAAATGGACTGGGAGTCATGGCTGGCAATTAAAGCAAAGGCAGCTGAATGCCCAGATGACTGGTCACCTTGCAGAGGGTCTGGCCAACAGGTAATGCAAGTCAGGCAGCAACTTACTTCTCCTCCTCTGCGGCATCAAGGATTTCTGAAGGAGCTGTGGAAAGAAAGAGTGCAGGTGAGTGAGACCCAACTGCGGGGCAGAGACAGACCTGTCTACTCCCTGGTCACAGTCTGCATCATTCCATAGAGGTTGCTATTTTCATGCTGCCTGCAAAAGTGCTGGCTCCAGAGAACTTGGGTCAGCAATGCCATCTGAGCACAGCTGAGCCCAGGAAAGAATTAGTTGTGGACTCACTACGGAGAAATATCTAAATAAAAATAAAGCTGTCTGTATTTCAGCGGGAACTGCCAAAAACAGCAGGTCGGCTGCCCTGAAGGAAGAAGCAGGACACTGAGAAATGTTTCCCAGAGATATCCTGGTCCTTGCCAGGATGCAGCAACAGTCATGAGGACAGCCCAGTACAGGCAGGCAGACGCCAGGGAAAGCCCATACACCAGAAGGATGATGTAGCAAATCCAGAAGGAAGGGATCTAAGCCCAGGAGCACTCCCTCTGAGCAGAGGGTTGATCTTTTTTGTCTGCCAGGCTCCTTTGCTTAGTGGCACTCTGGTTCCAGCTCACCATTCTCAATGATGTATTTGACGATGTCCTTGCTCCCTGATTTGACAGCATGGTGAAGGACGGTCTGGCCCGAGGAGTCTCGCACCATCAGGTCTCTTCCAGCTCGGTGCAGTTCTTGGAACTACAGGATTGTCAGATTGTTCAGGATGAGTTGCATTTCCCAGCTCCAAGCCCCAAGCCCCAGAATTGTGTGCCTGGAGTGCCTGACAGGTTGTGTGGATACTTGAGGCTGGTGGGGAGCTTTCTGCAGCTCAGCCATGCTACCAAGTTCCTTCCCTTTGTGTCTCCCAGGAGAGGAACCAGGGCTTCTTGCCAGAAGCCTGCCTGGTTTCCAGCCACCACTCCTGAAGGAAGGCCCTTGAGGTGCTGCACCAGGGCAACTGGGGAGCACAGCTGGCAGGGCTTCCCTTAGCCCAAGGGGCACACCAGCCCAGGAGCCAGCCTTGGCTTCTCATTGCAGCAGGCTGTGGGAGCACCTACCTTGCTGAAGTTGCCGCTCTTGGCAGCTTCTATCAGAAGGTCATCTGCAAAGAGAGATGTGTCAGGGTCAAGAAAGTCAATTTGTAACACTCTTTTATCTAATCTGGGAGACAAGAATTGGGCACCAGAGGTGTGGAGAAGTCCACTGAGGAGCACAAGCTCCTACAGGCATTAACCCTGTGGTCAAACTGCATTTACAGCTCCTCCACCTTCAGAAATGTAAGGAACAAGACAGAGGAAAGAAGGAGACACCATGTAGTTGGGGGTGCAGCCAGACCTCAGCCCCAGGGAGGTGCATGTGCAGGGAGAGTGGTCTCTGCCCTTGAGCAGGATAACTTGTGATGGAAATGGGGAGCAGGTCTCCTGGGCATCAGCCAGCAGCTGAGATGCCTCTCACCAATGACTCACTCACACTTTCAGGCTCCGATCAAGCTTCAGGAAACTCTTTCCATTTGTTCAGCTTGGTGAGGCCCCTGATCTAGTGTTCCCACCTCCCCAGTTGCCTGGGAGAGACAGCTTCCTAACCCAGTCCACAGCACTCAGCTCTACAGGTGGGGGATTAACCCCTTGCCACATTATTTCCTGCACAGTGGAGCCGGGAAGGCGCCTGGCTGGGCCACTCCACAAATCACTGTCAGGTCTCTCGGGCTCACCTCTGGGTCACCCGCCTGCAGGGCTCCATGTTTCAGGACCCATAGAGCAGCAGGGCTCCTGCCTGCTCACCAAGGAAAAGATAGGCAAAAAAAAACCACAGCAGGAAAACAACACAGTGCAACCTGAGAGGGGGTACAACCAGGGGTAGCACTCAACTCACCTTTATGTGGGAGACAGTGCTCAGGCTCAGCACTGGAACGGAAGAAGAAAAAGTGTAACTAATCCTGCCAGTCCGGGCAGCAGATGGCCCCAATAGGCAGGCCACTGTTAGAGGGATGGAGAAACCTGCCTGTGGCACTCCTTCTTCTCTGATCTGGGTTCTTCCCCATCCCCATGACCATTTCTACTGCTGCTCCTAGCACCATTGCCCATCCATACCCAATGCTGGCCTAAGTTTGGCTGAAAGACACTCACATCCTTTGCCCATGGGCCAGATGCTGGAGCTTGACCCCACGGCTGAGCCACCTGGTGATGACCCACTGATTAGGGCAGCACTGGCAGAGGAACAAGGAAAACAGGATGGCATTTCATCCCTTGGTCTAACTCAGCCCTGAATTCCTGCTTACTTCCAGGGAGCTGCCCTGTCATCTGGTGCAGGGATCAATGCTGTGACGCCAATCCTAGCTCTCTCATCACTGCCTATTCTTCTTGAGGCCCAGAAAGCCCATTCCTAACTCACCTGGGGGCAGGAGAGGAGGGTGGAGAGGAAGAAGAGGAGGGGAATGCAAAATGGTGCCCAGGGGGTGTGGCAGATGAGTCCACGAGGTCAGGCATGGCAGGAGAAGTGCTCACAGTCTGAGTGACCACTAGCTCTGGGTCCAGCACATAGAGCTCATCCTGAGAGATCTCTGTCACATAGTTGAGGTGCTCCTGAAACATACAAGTCAGGTTTCCTCAGAAGCAAGACTTACTTCTGCAAAGCTCCATCCCCTCATATCCCAGTGGATGGGTTTGTAGTGCACCCATTTGCTCAGCAAAACAATGGTGGCTTGAACAACCTTGTGCCTGGGAGCCTTCACATCTCCTTGTTCCTTTCAGGCTTCCTACCTGCTGCCACCTTAGCAACCTTGTAAACCTTATCTCCATGTCCTCCTCCCCAGATCATTAGGGAAAGTATCTAATACTGGTGAAGATGACCCCAGCTGGCGGGTCCCCTGGCCAGTCTTGCTGTGTTTGCTGTTTCTTACCTGCTGCACTGTAGGGCCCTGCAGGCAGCTTTCAACCCAAGGTTCTGTGCTACCACCCAGGCTTCTTCCCTTTTCTTGAGGACCCTAGTCCTGGGCCAGGCTTCTCATACCATCCCTCAGGGGATGCCAAAGGGCAGGGCAATGGTATGAGACCTGTGTGGCCCCAAGACTATGCCTGCCTATTGGTCTGTGTGCAGGTGGGACACCCAAGCAGCTTCCCAGCAGATGCCAGAGGGATGATGGTGCAGGATGAGGCTGCACTCACCTGTGCACGGTCTATCCTGTAGAACCGATCAGCTGTGGTTGCTGTAAGACAGGAACAGAACGAGACAGGGTGATTCTTGGTGTGAGACAAGGGAGACAGCGTCTTCCCACCACAAGAGACAGTAAGGTATCCAGCCACTTCATGGTTTGCTCAGATGGTACAGCTAAGCGAACAGCACCCCCCGACCAGGAGCAAGCCACTTCCTGACTGCTGGTATCTTCACCCTAGAGGCAGCCCCTTGGGCCTGCAGACCACCACGCCCCTGTGGAACATACCTTTGCTTTCTGTCTCCTCCTCAATGACTCCTGCAACCCCATATGCAGGGCTGGAACCTCAAAGGGAGAATCGTTGCACCCTCCCTGCCTAGCACGAAGCTTCCCAGGCCCACTTGGCAACCCCTGGCTGTGCTCTGCTGTCTACACCCTTCTTACTGGGACGTCAGGGAGATGAAATGCTACCAACGGGCATTTCACTCAGCCAGCTTCCAGGTACAGAGGGAGCTTCTTGGTCAGTGAAGGCAAAGGGAGAAGAGAAAGCTACTTTCAGGCAGGGTAGAAGAAGCAGCTGGAGCCCAGCAGGGAGCCTGCTCTACCATAAAACCACGATGCTGATGGCGAGCCTGGCTCTGAGCACGCTGGAGCAGGGGGGCCCCCTGCCTGCATGACACAGGAGAGCAGCCTCAGCAGTCCCGCAGTGACAAACACATGCCACCAAGCTGCCTTCAGCTCCAGGGGCAAGAGAACAGAAGACACCCCTTGCTCCACTCCTGGTCAGCAGTGAGAAACGCAGCCTGGGGCAAAGCACTACTGTGCTCAGCCCCAAAGACCCAAACATCCATGAGCCCCAAGCCTCAGTGGTTCCCTGTGGCTTGTCACTGAGTGTCTGTCTTCTCACCTCCCCAAATTCACAGAGCCACAGAATCATGAAATTGCTTAGTTTGGAAAAGACCCTTAAGATCATCAGGTCCAACCATTAATCCAACACGGCCAAGTCCACCACAAAACTACATCCTTAAGTGCCACATCCACATATCTTTTAAAATATCTTAAGAGATTGGGACTCATCTACTTCCCTGGACAGCCTGTTCCAATGCTTGACCACCTGTTCAGTGGGAAAAAATCCTCCCTGACACAACTTGAGGCCATTTCCCTTCATCCTGTTGCGTATTACTTGGGAGGAGAGACTTACACAACTGGACACAACCTCCTTTCAGGTAGTTGTAGTAAGGTCTCCCCTCAACCTCCTTTTTTCCAGGCTAAACAACCCCAGCTCCCTTATATGCATCTCCTAGCACTAGTGCTCCAGACCCTTACCCAGCTCCACTGGCCTTCTCTGGATCTGCTCCAGCACCTCAATGTCCTTCTTGTAAGTGAGGGGCCCAAAATGACACAGCACTCGAGGTGTGGCCTCACCAGTGCTGAGCACAATGGGACAATCACTACCCTGGTCCTGCTGGCCACACTATTCTTGATATAGGGCNGTGAGGGGCCCAAAATGACACAGCACTCGAGGTGTGGCCTCACCAGTGCTGAGCACAATGGGACAATCACTACCCTGGTCCTGCTGGCCACACTATTCTTGATATAGGGCAGGATGCCTTTGGCCTTCTTGACCATGTGGGCACACACTGGATCATGTTCAGCCACTGCTGACCAGCACCTCCAGGTACTTTTCTGCTGGGCAGCTTTCCAGCCCCTCTTCCCCCAGCCTGTAGAGCTGCATGGGGTTGTTGTGAGCCAAGGGCAGGACCTGGCACTGGCCTTGTTGAACCTCATGCAATTGGCCTCAGCCCACCACTCCAGCCTGTCCAGATCTCTCTGCAGAGCCTTCCTGCCTCTCCCACCCAACTTTTAAGTGACTGACAGTGCACTTGATCCCCTCATCGAGACTGATAAAGATAATAAACAGGACTAGGCCCAATACTGAGCTGTGGGAATCAATACTGGTGACCAGCCACCAGCGGGATCTAAGTCCAGTCACCACCACTCTCTGGGCCTGGCCATCCAGCTGGTTTTCCACCCAGTGAAGAGTGCACTCATCTGAGCCATGAGCAGCTAGTTCCGCCAGGAGAATGCTGTGGGAAACCGTGTCAAAGGCCTTACTGAAGTTCAGGTGGACAATATCCATAGCTTTTCACTTATCCCCTGAGCAGGTCATCTGGACATAGGGAGATCAGCTTGGTCAAGCAGGACTTGCCTTTCACACACTCATGTTGGCTGAACCTGATCCCCTGATGGTTCTGCCTGTGCTGCCTGATGGGACTCAGGATGATCTGCTCAATGACTTTTCATGGCACCAGGGCTGGGCTGACAGGCCTGTAGTTCTCCAGTTCCTCCTTTCGGCTATTATAGATGGGCGTCACACTTGCTAACTTTCAGTCAACTGGGACCTCCTCATCAGCCAGGATTGCTGGTAATTGATTGAAAGTGGCTCAGTGAGCACTTCTGTCATCTCCCTCAGTACCTCTGTGTGGATCCTACCCGGTCCCACAGACCTGTGTGTGTCTAAGGGGTACAGCAGCTCACTAACCATTTCCCCTTGTGTTATAGGGGTTTCATTCTGGTCCCTGTCTCTGTCTTCCAGCTCAGGGGCTTGGATACTCTGGGAACAATTGGTTTTACTATTAAAGACTGAGGCAAAGAAGGCAATAAGTACCTGAGCCTTTTTCTCATCCTTTGCCACTATGTCTCTTTCACTCAGTCAGTGATGGTGATTCTCCTCAGACCTCCTTTTGTTGCTGATGTATTTGCAGAAATATTTTTTGTCTTTTATGGCAGTAGTCAAATTAAGTTCTAGTTGGGCTTTGGTCCTTCTAACTTTTTCCCTGCATAACCTCATGACATCATTGTAGTCCTCCTGGGTTGACTGCCCCTTCTCTCTCCTTTCTTCTCTTCTGAGTTCCAGCCAAAGCTCTCT
>VZTX01013228.1:299-48288 GCA_013400915.1 Pardalotus punctatus
ATCCCTCTCCCTCCGGAGCTTTCCGGCCGGCGGCCGCAAAAATTAAACCCGCGCGCAGCGAATACGGGACCGCGCGGGCAGCGCCGCCTCCCTCCCGTCCCGGCGCCGGTCCCTCTGCCTTCCGCGGGAGGCGTCCGCGGGCGGGGCGGCTCCCGGTGCCGGCGGGGAGCTCTGGGTTAGCAGCGCTGCCGCAGCACCCCCCGCGTAAACATCCCGGCGGGGAGCGGGGACACCCCTCCGCTCTGCCCGGAGGTCATGGCCCTGGCCCTGGCCCTCGGCGGGGGCTGCTCCAGCCCGGGCGTGGCGGCGGCCTCGCAGCTCGGAGCTGTTGACACCGCACAAACCGCTGCCCCGAGCTGGCGCTGGCACGGTCGCCAGCAGCTCTGGCAGAGGAGCAAAGGGGCGCAGCCTCCGCGCTTGCGAAAGTTGTGTCCGCGGCGGTCACGTAGCGCCGGGCCGGTGCTCGGTGCCCGAACGGACGGCGGGCTTCCCCGTCCACCTGTACTCTGCTCTAGCCGGGATCTCTTCTCCGTCTCTGCCTGGCGCTCGCATTCAGGAGTGCTGCTCTTGGTTTTCCATCACAAGCACTTTCTGTCCACCTGCTGTTTTCTTCTTGGTGGGAGAAGCAGGACTCGCCTGTTTATTGCGGAGGGAGGGAGCTCGGTCAGAGCTGTCGCTGCCGCCTCCGGAGCTCTGACCGCGGGCATTGTCGCCTGTGCTCAGAGCACGGGCTGCTGACTGCGCTGCTGCTGTCAGGGCAATTTCTGGATGCACAGCGGAGCTGACATGTTTAGATTGGCAGTGCTGATGTCAGAATCTCTAATAATGCTTTCAGCGTTGAAAGAAGCTGTGAAAAAAGTGCATCTTATTTTCTCTGTTCTCCTACTTCGGCAGATGTTAAGTGAAAGGCCAAGCTAACAAACGAGACGAAGCATCATTGTATGGCGCTGTAGTCCTGTCTGGTGGTGCACAGAGCTTTAGCTGTGTGCTAAAGGCATGGTGCAATGATGTCATGGGAGGGCAAATTATGGAAGCCACACATATTTCAATGTCTTAGCTGTTTCCAAATATGCACGCACCTACACTTCACATTTGGCACATGCATGGGACAGTACAAGATTACACTGGCGTCGATAAGGTTAAAGAGCAGCTGGTGTACTTGAACTTTGCAGCACTCACTGTGGGCCAAGTGATACGGTTTGAAGCTTTCCCGGTGCTGAGTCCCCTTTGCACCCCCGTATTTTAATGTTACTAAGACTTGCTAATTAATGAAGCTGGTTGTGAAGTGGGTAAATTTTTCATGGGCTGTTAAGGAAGTGTGTGTGTGTGTGTGTTTGAATTGCTTTTTTTCTTCCCTGGTTGGTGCTTCCTACCCCCCCCCCCACGCCCCGATGCACCTCCAGATGATGTTTTTAGGGGTTAAAGCCTTCTCCTATGGTGGTCTGCCCCGTAGAGGCTGCTGTGCTATAGAGAAGGCTTGTCTCCTCTAAAATCCTTTGATTTTTGGGGACTCACCGGTCTCTCTCTTGCGGGTGCTTTGTTGTAAGGGGGATGAGAGCCGTTTGGGAGTGGAGGAGGGCATGCTGTGACCTGCTGCCAGCTCCTCTTTCCCTCCTCCAGGACTCTGGTGATGGAGTGCAGAGCAGGAACAGCTCAGATTGTCAGTGCTCTGCTGGGGTGTCCTCGCTGGCCCTTGTCTGTGACAAGCCTTGGATGCATGTCCCATTGGTACTCCAGTGATGAATGGAGCAGGACCCATGGCCAGGGGCACCCCAGGGCCTCTTCCTCCTGCCAGGATGTAGGCACGGCTCTAGCACTAAATGCTGCTCTGTGTTCACATTAAAATGCAAACCCTACCTTTGCTGTTTGACTTCTCTTCAGTAGTTCAGTGGCAGGCAGCTTGCTTTCAGATCTCAACAGAAACAAGTAGGCAGACTGGAAGCTCCTTGTAAGCTAACCAAGCAGCTTCTCCTGTGGGATAAAGTAGGAAGGATGGACCAGGGTAGAAGAATGTTTCATTTTGCTTCCTGAACACCTGGCAGGTGCTCCAGAAGGACACTTCCCGGCTTAACATTAATTAACATTAGCGCTTTGCCAGAAACTAGCCTGGAGAAGCTGGTTTGCCAACTGTACCAGTGCAGCGTGTAACTTTGAACTTTTTCTCACTTTGGGTTGCAACTTCTCTTCCAATGATTTTGCATTTCTGTGTGTGAGTGCAGAAGAGTGAGAGAAGGCAAACACTTGCACCATCTCCGAAGGGGACATCTGTTTTCATTCAAGTAGTGGCTATACATGGATCTTATGTAAATCTACATAGGACTGTACAAGTTGGAGTGCTAAAATATGTAATGGCATCCTTAGCGTCAATCACCTCCCACATAAATTTCATAGCAAAATTCAGCATGCAGAATTTATTAGGGGCTTAACCTCCGAGATGTTTGGAGTAACAGAGTCAGGGAGCATCTGTTCACTGGGGATGAAGAGTCACAACACAAGAAGGTGGAGAGGTCAGTGACCATGCAGAGGGTGAGTCTCACTGGTGACAGCAGAAATGCCAGGCAGAAGAGAGTAAAAGGCACTGCTCTAGGGCAGGGTGCTTGGTCCCTAAAGAGGGACCTCCTGGTCTTTCTTTTTAACCCATCCTGTTTCATCATGGCAAACAGGAATGAAGATTGCTGGTAAATAAATATTCGGTGTGAAAGTATCCTGAGCAGAATGAGCCTGAAGTTTAGGCAGCTGCTGTTGAGACTAGTCAAATGTGGGGTTTGGGTTTTTCTCCTGATGAAAGAACTGGACAGGAGACTCTGTAGCTCTTGAGCTGCTCCACTTGACTTGCTCATCTGCCAAAAAGCTTTGGGTCGAAGGGATAGAACAGGCTCTTCTGAGTAACAAACCTTCTTAAAAGCCCAAGTTTGGAAGAAGAGGGTGACATTCTGAACAAGATATATAATAGGAGTTGGTACAGTTTTCATGACTTGGAGGCACACAGTAGCGCTGTGTGCTGTGAGGGGTTTTGTATTTTGGCACTTGCTGTATCTATGTGTGTATGAATGGCTGCATACATCGTTTTGGTTTTGTCCACTGTGAAATTGAGCATTAGGCATGCGAGCTTGCAGCACTTTATATAAAAGCAGCACTGTGTGTGACTTACACATATAAATATATTTAATGAAGATGTAGGAGGAAGTCTTCTCTGCATTTTTTTCCCCTATTGGTTTACAGTATGTGAAAATACAACTTTCTCTCCAGTCTCACTGGGAGCTTTTCTTGTAAACAAGGTGAAATATATACTATTTTAGTACACTAAGTTTTCTGTAAAATTGTTTATTTTTCATTATATACAGTAATTCCTGGGTGTTTCTAAATATAATTAGAACCCAGTAGCCTAAAGCACTTGCACAAGGAATAATAACCACCTTGAAGAAAGGCTTTTTGCTTTAGATAAGCAAAGCAGCCAGAGTGAGAAGGGTTGTGATGAGATGACTTGGCCAAGGCCCTGCAGCAGGTGAGCACCTGGCAGATGTGGAAGTAAAATCCCAGCCCCAGGCTCCAGACCAGCTGCTGACCCTTTCTTGAAGCACTTCTTCCCACTTCTCATTTTAGAATGACCTCTAGTTTTCCCACACATAAAAAAGAAGAGTTCATAAGGTAAACTTGCACCACCTTTTCTTTCCTGATTTTTATAAGGCGGGTTAAGATGAGGCCAATTTGGCCATGTCAGTGCTGGACTCTGTATAGTGGGAGTACAGCTCCTTGAAGCTCAACTTGAAATGTATTAATATTGTTTTCTGCAGAAGTGTGTAGGAGACAAAGATGACATCTGAAGCTTTCTTATCACTTTCATAGTGCAGTGAATCTATTTTACAATGTCTTACAGGCCGAATTAAAGCATTTACCTTTAAATTAAATAGGAAATCTACCATTAACTTTGCAAGGTAGGAACTGTGTACCCATAAAAGCTTTATGTGGTAGCCTGCTTCTCTTCTGTAAGTGAAACTGGAAAATACAGGGACTAAAATAATTGAATCAATCAATAAATGAAGAACATGCCCTTTGAGCTGCCCATTGAACTGCTTATATTGAATTGTTAAAGATAAATAGGTCAGCTAATTTCCTGATATGTATGAGTGGCTCTCCAAGTAGCGTCCAGCTGTCTGGTTGTTGGGTACTGGATATTTGAGTAGGAAAAACATATGATTTAAATTCATCAATGTATTTATTATAATTTATGTGATACTCTTTGATAAAGTCATAATTTTGAGCTTGCTGCTGGCAGGACAAAGCTTATAGGGTGTTCTGCACAGCTTTTGTTTTGGGAGGAAGAATATGTTTTCTAGAGTAATTATACTTGCTGGAAATAGAGAAGATCTGTAATGTTCTGTGTATAATCTGTTGAGCCTGCTTTGCATCTCAATTACCAAACAGGGTAACCTGTATGATTTTAAGCTGGAAAGAAAAATCCAGCACAACAGCTATTTGAAATTCAGTTTTAGAACTGTTGGGGTCTTTTACCTTGTAATTAAGTTAGCTTGAAGTTTGCACATTCTTAGTCTTACTTCACTCTCCAAAAGGGGGAGGGATGTTTTAGTCCGTAGGTTATTGTAATATTCTTCATTTATTCATTATTATTTGGACAGCTGAAACCCACCTAAAAGGGGTTGAGGTGTGTAATGTAGCAACTTTCAGGCGCTTCCTTTTAAAATAAAAATGACTATTTGTGTCAAAATGTATTTATTATTTTCATAGGGCTGTATTTTTTCACTGTCCATTTTTGACCTGTCAGTATATTCTAAAGGAAATGGTAGCTTTAGTTTGCCCAGAGTTAGAATTTTCACTGCCTAGGGCTACTGGACAATTTGCTTTCTCCTGTTGTAATACTCCACCAAACATGGAAGAGGTTAAAAAAAATTGAAATTATATAGTGCAGTGCAAAATGTACATAATTTCTGCACTGTTTTTTTTTGTTTTTTTTTTTGTTGTTGTTGTTTGTTTTGTGGTTTTGTTTGTTTGTTTTTTGTTTGTTTTTTTTCTGCAGGGAGGGGACCAGGAAACAGCATGTAATTGTTGTGTTTTATTTTATTGCATTCATCCAATTTTATTAAAAACCATCTGTGAAGGTGTGATGTTCCCGATCCCCGGGCCTGAAAAGATGACAGTCATTATTTTGCAGGCCTTGTTAGGACAGAAGTCCCCATCATTCTGCAATGGATTTATCAAAGCTCTGCAGATGTCCCAGAAAACAAGGCTTAAAGGGCTGGATGTGCTAGTTCAAATACTTTTCCTTCCTTCCCTCAAAACTGTTTTGATCTTTAATTAAGTTTTTGCAGAGGTGAAGTAATACTTTATTTTCTAATGAAAAGCGGATGAGTGACATTTTTTAAAAAAAAGAATAAATAAAGGAAAAAGCTGAAAATAGTCAAAGAAAGGATTGAATGAGCAAGATGCTGTGGAAGATTTAAAACAACTCATCAGTTTAAGCCACTAAGGAATGCACATTGCATATTCACTGCAAAGTACTTGCACTGTCAACATCTACAATGAAAGCTGAGTTTTAAAGAGGACTTTTTTGGGTTTTGTTTCCCCTTGGTTAACAGAATATTTATGCTGGTTCTGGTGTTTTATAGAGATTAACGAAGAAAACCCACTCTAGTGGTTGTTTGAGTAAGGTCTCTAGAATAATTCAAACAATACAAATTAAAAGCTGTTGCAAAAAGATCTGGCAAGGAAATGCCAACAAGTGCAGAAAAAAAATTTGCCGTTGAACATGCTGGTTTTATTCTTCTGTGGGTGGGTTGATATTTATTTTTGTCACTTTAACTGAGCTGTTATTACGATTCATACATCTGTTTGCATCTTTGCTGCTAACTATGGTGTGACACTAAAGTTTGCATAGTTACTCACTGTTTATAGTTTTTTGGCTTGATAGTAAACATGGTTTGGTGAGCTTATGTGACATAATGCTTCCACTCAGGGAAAAAAAATCTCGGAAAGCTCGTGCCTATTTTTAGGAGGGAGTTTTGGATATGCTTCATTGTGGCATGATTTAAGGCAATTAATAATAAGCATGGTGATATGTCAGTAATTTACAGTGTTGAACATTTGTTCAGACAGCTGCATGGGAAGGGTCAAATATTACTTCCCTAAAATAATTTTCAATCATTTTTTATTTGACAACTCCTTCACAGTTGTCTCTTGCGTTTTCTTTGGCAATAATCTCATTTTCAAATTTTTTTTTGTTTGGTTTTTTTTTGTTTGTTTTTGCATGGGTTTGTTTTTGTTGGTTTTTTTTGTGTGACATTTTTTGTTTTAAATGCAAAAACTTTCACAGCAACATTGCCCTTCCCAGAAAACAAATGTGGGAAAATTTATTTGGCATTGGTTTTGCATTGCAATGCTTGGGATACTAATTGAAAATAAGGGGTTTCATGTCATCTCCCAGATGTCCAGAGTCTTTGCAGCAGGGCAATCCGTGGTTTGCAGGTATCACGTAGTCGCTGATCTCTCTAGTCCATTAAACTTTGAGGGCCTGTAGGGCTGGATGACAAACACAAGTACAACTGGCTCAATGCCTGCGAAACTGTAGGAGACAGTTTCTGCCACAAAATTATACTGGGCTGCCTTCAGTTCTCTGCCAGTCATATTACTCACAGAAAGCATGACAGAAAAAGAACATAAACTTCACCATAAATCTTTTCAGATTGTATTTTACGAGACTTAGAAAAAAATTTGTTTTAATCTTCCTCTCATTTCCTCCTGGAGCCTCACTGATTTCACTTTATAAATGCATGGGTTGGCAGGCTGTCTGCAGCCACTCGGTGAGTTTGGAGAGCCAGGAGGTTCAGGCAAGGCAGGTTGTCCCATTTTCAAGGGAAATACGTGGAAATGGTTTTGCTGGGCACTTGCAGGTGGATTTCTGAGTCATCCTGATGCCTCTGGCTACAGAAAATGCTGCTCACAGCCTGCCAGACCGCCCCGGGCCAGGCAGAGGCCATGGCACACAGGGCCAGGAGCCCAGCTGGGTAAATGCTTAAGCCTTAGGGATGGTAAAAACATCATGTGATGCTCAGCAAACTGCAGGCAGCAGTTTTCTTGGTGCTCAGGTTGCTGAATATTGAAATGAGTTTAAAGGAACAATTTACCAGCCGTTTACAGAGGTGTCAGTGTTAGGAGCTGTCAAGCTGTGATCTTTTCTGCTTCTCCTGGGTTCTTCTTCCTTAGGTAGGATGGGATTTGGAAACTTAAAAGGAAAATTAAATAGGTTCCTGAAACAGATCACACTAAATGTATGTGGAATCAGTTTTGAAAAATGATACATTAGTGCTGCATATATTAACATCACAATTTTTCCTACTACGATTGTTTCAGCCATAAATATTATGCAGCAATTGGCACACTTTCCTCATTGAGGTCTCAGCAGTGCAATTTCATGAGTATCTTTTTGCAACCCAGTGCACAGACATCTCTGAAGAGTAGAAAAGCAGGCTTTCCTTCCAATTAGATCTTCAAATAGGAGTATGAATGACGTTAGAATAACCAAGATAATTTGGATATGCGGAAGAAAATCTCCTCCTGTAAAGCTGCTCTTTGGATAACTGGAAATCGGTACTTTGAACTTCTGAATGATTTGAGACACGATTACCAAAGTCACGACCTCTCCCTTCATGGTCTTCTCTTTTAGCTGCAGTCCATTGGTGGTTGTTTCACACTCGGTGAGCGTAAGTAAGCTTTCCAGGGAAAGCAGCAGGTTGCAGTAGAAGTGTCCCTGTCTAGGACATCTGTTGCTTTTGTGGCCAAGCTTTCCTTGCCTTAAACAGCCTCCTCCAATAGTGCATTTATTGTTTGGTTATTTCATCATTAGTTAACCCTATCTGCGTTGTCATGGGCTTGGTTTCACCTGTGTGATTCCTTGGTGCCAGTGTAGCTGATGAGGCAGTGGCAAATGTATTGCCTGTTAGATAACCTGTTTATGTTTAAATCATTAAATTTGTCTTTGTGGCAGGATCTGTAAATGTTGATATACCAATAAATGTTTGAATACTTTCTTCACTTGATTTAGGGCTTTCTGTAGAGGAGCTAGCCAGGGTTTTTTATTCTTCTTACCAAACTGTTAATCTCTCTGTTTGGGATACTATTCTATTTCTGATTATTTCCAGAAAAGAAGGATTAGTAATGTTGTAGATAAAAACACAAACTCAAGAAGCAACCCATAATTCTTTTATTTGCTTTTGAAATAAAGCCGTTCCAGCAAGTTCCCGTGCTTTACAGTGTTGATCAATATCCCTTTGCTTTGATTTCAGGCTGAGGAGTCTTGTAAATGCAACGGCTGGAAGAACCCGAACCCGCCTCCCACGCCGCCGCGGGCCGAGCTGCAGCAGGCGGCTGTGAGCCTGGCCGAGCCCTGCCGCAGCTGCAGCCACGCGCTGGGTGAGCTTTCTCCGCTTTCTCCTGCAGCCCAGGCACCCATGCCCCAACATTTCAAGTCGAGATGCCGTGCCAAGACCTGGAAATGGCAGTTACGATTAGGTGTAAATGTCAATAACTTAGATTAAAATATGTTTAATGTGGAAACATCCTAAAATTAGTTTTAAAGAAACTCAGCTAAGGTGCAACTTCTAACAACACTGACGTTCAAAGATGTTAAAACGCAAAGGCACTGTTAAGCTACCTGTAATAATTTTAATACTTTGTGTTACTTGCGCCTTAAGTTCTCACAGTTTTATCTGTCAGCTGCCTTAGTTAAAAGGCAAATGACTCTCTCCTGTAGGCTGTATTATGTTTCCTTACTTTAGAACAGAGGATAAAATATTCTTGAACATTGCTAAAGCAGGTACTCCTACCTACAAAAAGAACCATGTTTTTTCTGTGTCACTGAAAATAAAACTAGGGTTGTACATCTTAGCATAGTCTGTTATTGTGCAGGCAGCTTGCATATCTTGGAAGCAACTGCTCAAAATCCACTCTTAAATACTGTTGTGGTTTTTGATTTTGTTTTTCAGACTTAGAATAAATAACAATTTGTTACCCACATAGCCTGAAAAACAGTGTTGAATCACTGTATTATCATTTTAAAAATTTATACTTATCCAAAATAAAAGCTGATGGCTGTTTCTGTACCTATGAGTATCACAGAGTAGTTTGAGTTGGAAGGGACCTTTTAAAGATCATCTAGTCCTGCAATCAACAGGGATACCTTCTGTTAGATTGGGTTGCTCTGACCCCCATCCAGCTTGAACTTGAATGTTTTCAGGGATGGGCTATCCATCACCTCTCTGGGTAACTTGTTCCAGTATTCTACCACCTTCACTGTAAAAAACCCCTTTTTTTATATCTAATCTAAACCTGCTCTCAGTTTAAAGCCCGACCCCTTGTCCTGCCACTACATGTCCTTGAAAAAATCCCGCTTTGGCTCTCTTGTGGGTTGCCTTGGGCCCTGGGGGGGGCTGCTCTAAGGTCTCCCTGGAGCCTTCTCTTCTCCTGGCTGAACGATCCCACACTCTCAGCCTTCATAGGAGAGGTGCTCCAGCCCTCAGATCCCTCTTGTTGCCCTCCTCTAGACTTGCTCCAGCAGATCCACATCCTTCTTAGCAAATATTGAATAAAAATTCAGCTAAAACAAAATTCAGAACTATTTGAAAAGAAGCAGTTACTGTTTAATTTTTGTTGCTGCCCAAAACGTAGGACAATGAAATAAAAAAAAAAAAAGAAATGAAAAACCTTCACAATGCATATTTTACTTTTGAAAAAAAAATTGTACTTTGAATAAAATACTCTTTTTCTTTTTTTTCCATGGGATTTATTTCCATTTCTGCTATCTTCTTTTTTATGCTCTCTCTCATTACATGTTATTTATTTTTAGGCTTTTCAGCAGAATTTTTTCCTGATACTCCAAATCTCTGGGTTTGCTTGCAGGAGAAGATTAACAAATACATAGTATCACAGAAAATTCAGTCACTTTAGCCAAGTTAGTTTCAACATTTCATCGCACAGCTTCTCTGTGCTGCTACTGTTTATGCAATTAGGGTGGCTTGTGTTACCCATCCCTTTCAATCCTGATCTTTGAAGAAAGAGCTTTTTCTTTTTTTCTTTTTTTTTTTAAACTTGCAACATGTGCCTGTCAGTTCTCTGTTCTTCAGCAGCATTTGTGGACGCTTTGTATTTTGTAGAAAAGCTTGGCTCCTCTAAAGCCTGGGACTGGTTTTGGTCTATTAAAAGATATTAAATCACTCTTTAGCTAGGGAACCAGGGAAAACCAGTACTGTAAAACAAGTAAAAGTATTTT
Source organism: Pardalotus punctatus (assembly GCA_013400915.1). Taxonomy (NCBI): domain Eukaryota; kingdom Metazoa; phylum Chordata; class Aves; order Passeriformes; family Pardalotidae; genus Pardalotus; species Pardalotus punctatus. The sequence goes on from VZTX01013228.1 coordinate 10,579, forward strand.
ATGGAGAAACTTTATTTACTGCTCTTTTTAGAAAAGGCTTCTTCTGACTGCAGCTAATGAGGAAGATGTTTCATTTAAAATAACTGAAATTAGTTGCTGTGTGCTTCCTCATATTACTGGAAAGAGTATGTCTTTCAGCAGTGTTTTTCAAGATAATTTTCCTATTCATCTCTAAATTAGTGTGTTCCTGCTGAATACCTTTAAAACCAGATTTGCCACAAGGTATGTAGGCTTCACATTATCTGTGCTGCTTTTTCTTTTCCTCAGAAAAACATTGAAGTAGCGATGTAGAAATTCCTGTACTGGTTAAAACTGTACATGAGGTAAAATGTAGGATTTTTTTTTTTTTTTCCTGGAATTTATTATTTTCATCTGGAGGTAATCCTACATAGTAGTCTTGCTTGAGATGTCTCTTTTCGGGGTGTGGTTTGATCTTCAAGCCAGTGCAGCTTTTGGTGCATAAATGTATTTGATTGTGTGTATTATCTTGTCTACTTACCTAGAACTTGTATTTGTCTTTTTGGTGCTCAGCCCCACAGTTTGGCTCAAGGTGGTTGTTTTAATGAATATTTCTTTTATTTGGGTGATATATTTTCTAACACTGTGACTGGATTAGATGCCTTCCACCAGCCACAGGACCAGGTGTTGCACAGTCAGAGACTTTTCTGTTTGATTATTTCTCCTGTGTTGCAGGGTGCATTTTTTAGTTGGTAAACATTTTCAGTCTTGAATCACTTTTAAAAACTAGTTAATTAATGTGCTAATACACTGCATACACATTCACGATCTCTTTTTTTCCCCCAACACTGCCTACAGTTCCTGCTATGCATCTTCACATTGCATATTTGGGTGTTTCTTGGTTTGCCTGTCCGGTTTACATTAACTAATGTTTTGAGATAGACTGTGGACACATTCATTGTTAATCTATCTTTTTACTGTTCCTCATTTGTTCACCTCAGTGCTTGCTTGCTGAAGTTGCAGGTCTTCCTATCATTAATCCTTTTTCTTTCTGCTTGATTTTTTTCTGCATGCTGTAGCTACCTATACATGTGATATTTAAATTTTTTTTCAGGCATAACAGCAACTGAAGAAGGATTGGGCAGTGCATCATGTGGTTGGGACTGTGTAACTCTAGTCAAGAGTGATGCAGTATTTCATGTCAGTGTACCAAAGCTTTAATTTTGATAAAATGTTTACTAATGACCACAGAGCTTGGGAACTGGCTGTGAATATCTGAAAAAAGATAGTTTGTTGGGCTGGTGTAGAAACTTTGGTGTCTCTTTGGTAAACACATGCTGGTAACACACTTTTTATATTCACAGCATGGGTAATAATTCTCCAGTTTAATAAAATGTTTAAACATGGCCGCTAAGTAGTCAAGGTTCAGTATTGTTATGGAAACTGCATAGAAATGGCTTCTTATGCTGATGTTTTATTCATTTGTTAGTCGAATGCAAGGTTTCTTCAGTATGTTATCAGTTTCTAATGCAAAGCTCCTCGAGGAGGGTATTTATTACTTGCAAATAATCAGGACAGACAGCTGGGAATATTAACCCTTCATACCTGTCTTAAGAACAGAAATTATTTTATTCTACCCAGAATACTGAATATTTATCCTCAAAGGAAGCTCATAATGGCCATGTGCCTAAGACACTATATTATAAATTTTCATTTAAGTGGAAACAGTTGCTGGCATCTTCTGAAAGTTCTGAGCTACAATGTACTTTTTACTTGAAGCTGGACAAAGTTATTGAATTTAAATGTTTTGGTATCATACTAAGCTTCTCAAAACAAACCATCTTTGCTGGGTGGCCAATAAATGTGATAATTTTCAAGTCAAGTGTTATTTTTCCTCACTACCTCCCCAACTAAGGAGTCAGATTTCCATTGGAAAAATATAATTTTAATCTTAAAAAGTAAATATAGATAAAATTTATTAAAATATAAAAAGCTTATATGCCCAAACTTTAAAGTATTGTTCTCTTTCTTTGAAAGGATATTTTCTTGTCCTTTCAGAGGAAAGGATATGCACACCATCTGGAGTCAGTGAAGATCATTGTTTTTTGTAATGCAAATATCTTCTTTCTGGGACTTGACTTGTTGTTTTGCATTGCCTTCCTTCTTCCCGGGGCCAGTTGTTCAAACCATCTTGAAATGAATGTCCCACTTTACAAAGGGAAACCTCAAGCTTTTGAAAATTACAGATGTGGAACTGTATTTACCTTTGGAGATGATAAAAGGGAGTTTGTCACTTGGAAATTGCGATGTGTGTAAACATCTGAACAAATGAGCCTATACACTCTGCAAAATCTCTGTTAATATAGTGTGCACAAAGTGAGGTTTGATCTTACATGATATGAAAGAAGAGGCTTAGCCAATAATGTCCAGTTTAAAACAAAAAGGCATTTTTCAGAACTGGGGTTTTTTCACTCTTAACAAAATAAGGTGCTACTTACATCTGGATTACATAATTTATGGAAATTACGGATTTATGTCCTTAAGTCAAGAAACGTTGTCTCAAAGGTATAGCTCTAGGACAAAAATGTATGTATTTAGTTATATAGTGCAACATACTAGTACAAGCAGGACTTGTGCAGTCTGCTTTAAGTGTTAACAGATGATGTGATTCCAACCAGCTGTCATTCCCCTGCTGTGGAATTTACCACCCCTGGACAATCTTTACAAACTGCTCTGATGTGACACAGGTTTCAGGTACCTCTGATAAGATATTCTGTTTAAATAGGTTATTGCAGGATCAGTGCCTTTACAGTTAAGGCTTAGTTTGAGACTTCCTGGGCTATTGTTGTGCTGTGGGTTCTCTCAGTAGGCTCTTACAAGCTTGGGTTTTTATTTTGTTTAGCTGCTCATGTTTCTCACCTGGAGAATGTGTCTGAAGAAGAAATGAATAGGCTCCTGGGGATTGTATTGGATGTGGAATATCTGTTCACTTGTGTCCACAAAGAAGAAGATGCAGACACCAAGCAAGTTTATTTCTACCTGTTCAAAGTAAGCTGAACTTGTGGAGTATCTTCTCAGATTTTTCACTCTCTCACACATAAGCCAATTTCACTGCCCCTTGTGCATGGATTGACTTCATCTGCCGAGACAGCTTTTCTCTAGGGAGATACTCTACTGAGTAGCTGTGGGCTGGACATCCTGGTACTTGCAGTGTACTGATTCTTATTCCAAAAGTCATCCAGATGATTGAGGAACTGACCCTGAGTCCCTTCCATAAACTGTGGAGCCTTCTTCCCTGACACACCAGGAAAAGTCAGGTGACACGAATGGTAACTTAGCTGCCTGCCCTTCCTCAGAGAAGCCTCTTGTACACATTTCAGAGAAGGTGATTTCACAGTGGAGTTTAGTAATTACAAATTCAGATGATTGAACAAGCAGATTTATAGCCAGGAGAATTTCAACACTGCTTGCAGTGTGTTGTGCCCTGTGACTTCCATTGACTCTATGTGTGAAAATATACTTATTTTTAAAAATTTGTGTATTTTAAACAGCTTTTGAGGAAGTGCATTTTACAGATGGGAAAACCTGTAGTAGAAGGATCTTTGGAAAGTCCCCCATTTGAGAAACCTAGCATTGAACAGGTAAAGAGTCAAAATGTGGGTTTGGTTGGTGTGTGGTGGGTTTTTTTTGTTGTTGCTTATTTATGTGTTTGTTTTAAAATTATATTTTGGTGGGAGTTTGGACGCTTTGTTTTGGGATTTTTTTTGTTTTGTTTATTTTTCTTTTTGTAAATGTAGGCACTGGTTTTGAAAACAGGGCATTTTAGGCACTTTGCAGAGGTTTCTGTGTTCTTAGGACAAAATAGGGGACTATAGGAGATTGCTGCTGCTTCTCTTTTTAGTGTTGGTACAATAGTTACATTATTTGACTTTTCTCATCGTTCGTCTTATGCTTTAATGAAACTGACTGTTTTGTGGGTTTAGAGAATTAACTTGAAATGCTACTTTTATGTGGGCAGTTCTAATCTGTCTTTGTTTCAAGTGATGAAAAATGCTGTTGAAGTTTTGAAATCCAATATTGAAATGACACTTGCCTTCTGTATATCAAGAAAAATATTACAGTCCAATTCAGTGAGATCATAGCCTTCTCTTTCAAAGGGTACACAAGAAAAAAACAAAGCTGAAACCAAAGAATAATTGAGGCTTTTGTAATTTTCAGTAGATAAAGAACATATGACAAATTCAGTTTTTGGCTAAGCAAGCTCCTAAGAATGCAGTTTTGGCAGACAAGTGGGCCCATTAACTCCAGTGAGACTATGCAGAGGCTGACATACCTCGCTGAAACAGGAGCTCGATGTTTTCCCATCAGTGGATGAATGGATGCTCTATTGTTAAACAGGGCATTTTAAATGTGAGGGCCATTATGTGTAGTAATTATCCCTTTGCAACTCTCACTTCTTATCATTTAGGAAGATCATACCACTTCATTGCTGAATTTCTGAGAAGTCTACACTTTAAGTTCTCCTTTAGTTTGAGTATAAGCAGAAAATGTGTATGTAATCTCCGTAGTCTCATAATCCTTAAAATACACTCCTAAAAAGATTTTGTACAATGCAATTTTTTGTCAAATTCTTTATAATGTTCAAGTTTCTTAAGAAAATAAATCATAGAGATTAAAGGGTAATGCTTCTTACAGCTTATTTTGAAGTAATTTTCCCTTTAAAAAAGACCAATATTTTCAATTCTGTTTTTAGCAGCTCAGCAGCTCAAACAAAATTATTTGCTAAGCACTGATATTATAATGGATTTATAAAATGTATGTGTTGCAGCACTTTTAGTCACTCATTTTAATAATGCTCAGCAGATTTTTATTCAAAATGGACAGTATCTGACGAGAAATGAGGAAACATGATTGTGAAGTGTTAACAGTTCTTGAAGAAATAATATGATTTGTAAACACAAATTTACACAGAAGTCCATAAGCCCTAATTTATTAATGAAAACTAGCTGGAGAGTTTTATAGGTGATGCTTGATTTACATAGAGAAGAGAGCCTACCAGAACTTTCTTTGCTCACTGACTTTGAGATGGAAGGAAGGAAGGAAAAAAAGGAAATTTTTCATCTTTCCTTTTACATCAGCTGCTGACAGTAGGTTAAAAATACCTGGATGTACCTTCTGCTGTGTACACACTACCAGCCAAGTTCATAATAAACATAAAATGAGGAATGTTTGTGGATGCTCCTATAAAAAATATGACTAAATTATTAAACAGAATTTTCTTACTTTTTAAGGGTGTGAATAATTTCGTGCAGTACAAATTTAGTCACTTACCCACGAAGGAAAGGCAAACAATAGTGGAACTGGCTAAAATGTTTCTGAACCGCATTAACTACTGGCACCTGGAGACACCTTCTCAGCGAAGACTAAGATCACCCAATGATGATATTGCGGGATATAAAGTGAATTACACCAGGTAACGCTGTTAGGAGTCTTCCTTACAAATAGGACATGTACAAACTTTAGGAATACATCAGTACCTTTGTGCCATACCTTGTGAATTCTTGCAGCCATGGATTTAACATGAGGACCTAAGGGTTTTAGTGAGACTATATCAGTTTCACATGCATCCTTGTTGTCTTGAGAGATGTGCTTTATCAGCCAAGAACAGGGAGAAGAGGCTGGAACACTGTATCTAACAATGCTTTTGCAAGTTCTGTGTTTGTAAAGTGTTCTGGGTCTTCTTAAGATAAGAGCTTCATGTAAGATCCCTATTCATTATTCAGCTTAAAAAAGAGAGACAATAACATTAAGCATTGTAAAGCATCTCTGTTTGAAACCAAATCACAGAGGAGCTGAAAAATCAAACTAATTTTGTGAGTGCTTGAATGCAAAATGCGGAACAGATGTTACTAGGTTCCTTAAAATTACAGTTGTCGCTGTGACCTTTTAATGCATTGTTAGAATTCAAAGGAATAAGTCACCGGAGGAAGAAGAGCTAGGATAAAAAGCCACGTATTTTTTCATCTTCTTTTTCTCACGAGAGCAATGCAGTACCTTTTTCAGTGAGAGCAGTTCAGGGTCCTGCCGGTGCAGGCAGCAGGGAGTTAACCTCTGCCAGCACCCTGTTCTCAGGAGCGGCCAGGGACACCTCTGCTGGCCGAGGATGAGCACTGCCTTCTGGCTGCCTTCCTGGGGGCCCTTCCTCTGACACCTCATCTCCATGAAGAGCAGCAAACCCTGGTGTGAGTTGAGGCTCTGGCTAATGACAGAGCAGACTGCATTGTGTGTGTGCCCGTGTCCAACCCAGATGTTCTGTCACCTCGAGTAACTGGCATAAGGGACAGTTATAATCCATGGTGCTCCTAAAACCCATGTTTGGTGGGTGTTTTACCTCCATTTGTTTGTGATAACAGGTGTCAGCCAGAGGTGGTAGGAGTTAACTCTTAATAGGAATCAGTAGTTAATTGGTACTGGTTGGTGGCTTTTGTTACTTATTTTGTCACTTGTGTTTTCTCAAACCATCCTGCCCACAGTCCCTAAGGTCCTCCCTGACCCAAAGTGCTCTTCCCATCAGATCTAACCTGTCACTGAGCTTCTCTCACCTGTGTTGTCCCAGGCATTACTGTGGGTGCTGCTCTGCACTACAGGCACACTTGAATTTTTGCAGTCACCAGCTCCATTTGAAAACCTGAGGATTTGAATGAAACTGTATCCGAGTTTCACAAGCATTCTTGTGTTTTGAGAGCTGTGCTTTTTCAGCCAAGAACAGGGAGTGGAATCTATGAACAACTCTATCTCACAACTCTTTTGCAACTCGTATTTGCAAAGATTAAGGCACAAGAGTTTGGGAGAACATTTTGAGACAGGCTGTACTTTGGGTCTGGATGAGGAAATGTGTGCAGGATCCAGCACAGTATCTTTGCATCCAATTCCTAATACTTTCTTTTCATTGCTGGAGCTTTCGTAATGGTTGTGGTCTGATTCTGCTAAAGCTCCAGACTGTTCACTTACACACAGATGTCAAAATCTTGTTTGTAAAATTAACAGATATTGTGACCTACATAGGCAGTGTATTCCTGAGTTATCTCTTCAGTACCATAATCCCGTTTCCTAGAAAAGAAACATGACATGCTGTAATTTCCATATGTACTTCTTAATGCAAAACTCATTATGGATGGAGATACTGATAATGAAAGGGTAACAAATCAGAGTATAATGGGAAGAAGCCAGCTGGTGGAAGGCCAGGGCAGTAGTCTGGTTGGATTGGGATGGAGCTAGTTAAAAGTGTCACCCATTTTGCCTCTGTGTGAGGAAAGGTAGAATTTTAGAGGGTGAAACAGGCCATGCTAAGGGTCTTTGGAGTCAGTGGCACGAGATGTATGATGCTGAATGAATGAGCTGTGGAGAGAATCCCTGACATCAACATGAGTTTTCTGTAATCTGTGATTCTTGTCTGGAACAAGACCACTTGTGGAAACTAGACCGCAGAGAAAAAGAATATATGGAAACTTAAAAGTACTTGGTTGTCATTTCTTTAAAAAAACAGGCAATATAAATGCTGCTTAACTCTGTCCAGCCTTGTAGTGGAACTGATTTATATGCTCGTGTAGCTCTCAGCTGCATTATAAATTATGTGGGTAGTGGTTTTATTGCATTAATTCATATGTTAGATGGTGAAAATTATCTGGCTTTTTTCCTCTTTACAGGTGGCTTTGTTATTGCAATGTCCCTCAGTTTTGTGACAGTCTACCTCGGTATGAAACCACCCAGGTTTTTGGTAGGACATTGCTTCGCTCTGTTTTTACTGTAATGAGACGACAACTGCTGGAGCAGGCCAGGCAAGAAAAAGACAAGCTTCCTCAAGAAAAACGAACACTAATCCTCACTCACTTCCCAAAGTAAGGGGTCACAGTGTGCCTGCATTCGAAGTTAACCAGCTCTTTGTTGTGGAAAGGGAGAACTTAACTGCAACTTAAAATAATTTCTCTTTTTATTCAGTAGCACCTAGGTACTGCAGATTTCTTTACAGCCATAGCTTAGACTAGTGTATTTTATGTACGCAGCTGCTTGCTTTGCTTTGTGCAAGGGTTTGCTTTATGAAAGGGATTATTCATCTGCCTGGGAGATTATGCTTTTTTCCTATTAGAGGCTATTGTAAGTCAATTACTTTCGTTTTCTGTAGTCCTTGGAAACAATGTGGGTACAGACCTCCAAAAACATGCTTGCATCTGCTTTGGTGATGGAGCATTAAAAAAAAGGGGGGGGTGTTGTACAGGGTTTATAAGAATTTCAGTTTAATTCTACGTTGTAATAGTGAATAAAGTAGTCACCCCACCCCCAGAAGAGATGGGTTTATTAGAGAGGAGTCAGTATAAAACTGCAACAATGAATTCTGAACTCATAAATTTCATACTGACTATCTTTTCCAGTACTGGAATGTTGATGATGATCTCTCACAGTAAACCAGCAATAATTGCATATTGAGATATGTGGGAGAATTCCTTGCCTTGAAAAATGCTCAACTTTGATGGTCCTTAATTTCAAACATTTTACTGATGGTAAAGAGGAGTAGTGGTGGTGACAGGATCATTCGTTGTACTGAATTCCTGTTAAAGCAGTGTATCACATAAAAAATATCCTTATTTTCTGAGGGTAGCTTGGTTCTCCAGGTCATACTTTACAAGCCTGTACCTCCTAACAGCAAATGAACTGAACCTACAGAAGACCTGGTGGCACCGATGCTATCTATGCAAGCTATTATGTTGGGCTAGAAGCTGGGTTAGAGCTCAGGGAAGTGAAAAACAACATGAGCTTTCCCAAGCTGAGTAGAGCCAGGATTTGTTGCTTCTACTATTACGAATACTTTATTTTACCACTTTGAAAAAAGTGCATTGTTTTTGGGGTAGACTGTTATGGATACAGGAATGTTTGTGTGTATCTGGAAACAACGTCATGATCTGGCCCTGAAACAGGATTTAAAGAAGGATTTAACACCTCATTGATGCAAGGAGCAGATCTGTGGGAGAAGTAGGTGTGCATAGGTCCCTGTTTTCACTGGCTTTTAAGGCCTTTTACAGTAATCTGAAAAGCATTATTATTCACTGCATTTCCTTTTGATACTCTGCTGGGAAGAAAACGACAAGTACTGTTTGCAGATGATGTGTGGGAAATATGAATAACATTTTTAATCTTTCATGGGCTGTACTTGCCTGAAGCATTTGTCTCTCCTCTGGCACTGTGCCGAGTGAACCCTGCAGAGGAGCTGTGTCCCAGAGCATGGAGCCTGGCACTGGCACAGGGCTCCCCTCTGTCCTGGATTGTCCTTCTGAGCAATGGGAGCACCCACCAGATGTATCTGTGCATGCCTAGGAAGTAATCACTAACGGGGCTGAAGGCAGAGCTTCTGTGCTGCCTCTAAATGGAGCTTTGGCTAAAGTTCAACTTGTCCTTCTGCTCTGTCACAGATGGTCAGGTCACCGTTACAAACTTTTAAACCATTATCAGCTGTATAGACAGCAGCAAACACTGCACATTGCTGAGGTATGGCTGTCATATATACACTACAAGAGTCTGACTTGATCCTGAAAATCCCTATCCTGTTCAGGAAAGTTCTGCTCAACAGTCCTGTTGGTTTCAGCTGAACAGTTTCTATACATATAGATGACTCTAGAGAGTGGAAATGTGCGATGCCAACTTCTGGTCTGAAAAACTCTTTTGTGCAACATAGTTAGATAAGCAGCTGTCTTGCTGCTGAGAGGGAGTTGGAGTTAGCCCTGAGAAGGTGAGCGTGCTGGAGAGTCTGATCTATGGAATAAAATAATGCTAAGAGAGGTTTAAAATCATTCTGTTTCTGTAACTGGACTGAAGTAAGGTTAAAAATACTGTTATGCAAGCACAAACATGGAATGAAATGTTATAGAAGGACACTTAAAGGAATGAAATATCTTCCTAAGAGCATTGTTAGTAAGGCTGGGGTTTTATAAAATGCAGAAAGCAACTGCCTCTGCAAAATGCTGGTTTATCAAAACAGACATATTTTGCCGTCATTGTGTAACATCAGCCAACTCATAGCTTTCTCATTAGTGCAGTTTTGTTCTGCAAAAGTAGCTTGTAACTGTCTTTTTCTGCACTTGCAAATTCAATAAATATTGCTATAGATAAATAGAGATGTTAGTCTGTAGGTTTTGTAAGTGAAAGCACTCTACTAAATTGTGATACTTTATATCTAGTCTGGCTTGTGATTTTTGTGTGTGTTCTTTTTTTTTTAAATAGAATTGGCCAACAGTATTTTCTTACTGACTTAGTAAATGTTTTTAATTTAAAAACATTGCAAGTGCTTATTTTGAAAAAGAACCTGCTTGGAATGATCCCATTAAGCTGATATTTTCCTGGTTTTGTGCCTAGGTTTTTGTCTATGCTGGAAGAAGAAGTGTACAGCCAGAATTCTCCCATTTGGGATCAGGATTTCATGGTGTCTAGTTCCCGAACTGGCCAGCTGGGAATCCAGACAGGTAGTTTGCATTTAGTGATGGGTAACACAAATGAAAACTGCATGGTTTGCAACTAGTGTGGGGTTTTTTTCTTTTAATATTAGAGAGAGAGATGTTAGTCTGTGGCCATTTAAAATAATAGATTAATTATCTTAACTGGTGAAACAACTTCTCCCTTTATTGACTTTGATTTGTTCAATGAGTCTTGGTGCATTGTTAAAGTGGACAGATGAAGCTGAATGATGAGATTTTACTTTTCAGTAGCAAAAAACAAAAAACCTTTTCATGAAGCTAAATTGCCAGCAGGCTTGGCAGGTATGTGAAGGAAGTTTGTTTTCTTAGGTTCTGCTCAGCACTGCAAAATATTTGCATCAAAGCCTGATGTTTGCAATCCCTGTTATCCAGCCATCCCTCCTTAGGTAGAATTTGGTTTAGAAAAACACACTGAGATAAAGCTTTAATGTGAACTGGTGGCATTGCTCTGTTGCACAGTATTCACTGTTACCTTTTGGGTGGTGGGTGTCCATCTTTGTGACAGTCTTTCCATCAGCACCGGAACGGGTTCTGTGACCTGATTTTTATGTGTTTGTTTTTTTTTGTGTTATTGCAGTTATCAGTCCACCTCCTGTTGCAAGATCTGTTGCATACAGTGCAAGTCCTTCATCTCTGGAGCAATCCAACAGTGGGAATATGAGTCCAGCTTGTAAAGTTTCTTCTGCCCTTGACCCAAACTTAGGTAATGGAGAGGGAGACTTGCCTTTTGGCTTCTGTTGATATTATCAGTAGTTGCAGTGTATGGTAACCTTTGCCTTTGCTCTACATTAGCAAACTCGAGGTGTTTTTGCTGAAAGATGTGCACACATACTTTCTTCTCCACTTTTTCTGTTTAACTAACAATGAAATGGCAGCTGTATTTGCAAAAAAAAAAAAAAATTAATTGTTTGTTTAAGTTTAAATGGGGAAAGGTCTGATGGTTTCAAAGGTTTTTCAAAAATACTTTTCTTGGAGTACATCTGTTACAAGCCATGAGAAAAAGTTTCATTTAAATAATGGCAGAGTAGAAGGGGCCATCACATTTGGGTATTTTAACCTTTCAGGTTACTGGAAGTGCATATATTTGATCCATAAAGAAAAACACAGACACACCAACCAGGTTAAAGCCTGAATGAGGTTAGGTCAAAAAAAAAAAAAAAAAAAGCTTGTTAAAAAAAAGGTTGGTGAATGCATAAGTTCTCCTAAGAAATCCTTTTTCAAACACCTCAGGATTAATGAGCCTGTCAAGAGAGGTTGTAGGTCGGAGAGATGATCCCAAGCTTATGTAAAGTGAGTCCTCAAGGAAGTAGAAAAACCTTGAGATTTTTCATCTCAGTGTTCACTCCAGAGAAACTTAACGCAGCTCCTAAACTGCAGTTTTCTTTAAGGTCATTTCTCAACTTGTCCCTCAGAAGTGGGAATGAGTAGGGTGATGAGTGGGATAATCCCGAGCTAGCAGCTGGCTTTCTGTTTCTGTGCTTCTGCTAGTCCTTGGTGGACTTTTCTTCTGTGAATTTAACTAGTTGATTTTGCTTTATAATACATATTGCTCTGCAGTCAGTAGGACAGTTAATAATGTGGTATATTTTTATTTGGAAATTTTATATGGATTTTGAAATATATATGACACATCAGACTGTATGCCCTGCTTGGTTTACAAAAAATGTGAAAGAAATATATGATGGATACTTAGTTCCAGTGAATCCTAAAAGGGGGATTTCATGCTATTCAGAAATATGCACTGCAATTTGGGTATTAAGCACTGACCTTCTAAGACAGCTGCACAGAGGTTCCATGCAGAGGATTTTGAAGCAAAAAGAAAAAGCAAATAGTTTCATTCTGAATTTACATCGGTATAGTGGAAAGAGAGGTGTATTCGTCCTGCTTTGTGCTAATACCCCAATGCAAAGACAAAACAGCAAAGTGATAAATATTTCTCGGATTATATTTCTCTTTCCCCTTGTCTATGGGGATAAAAAAAACCAAACCACCAAAAAAACCCCCAAACAGCAACAACAAAAAACCCCCAACCAAACAAAACAAAACAAACAAACAAAAAGAAACCAACCAAAAACCCAAACCCCAACCAACAAACCAAAAACCCCAACACCCAAACTTATCATACAAACTAAAGAATATAAGAGAAGTGCTAGACTTCATAGTGGTAGTCTGTGACAGTTTGGTTATTTCTAATTTGTCCGAGTTTTGTTTTATAGGGGAAAAGAGAAAAAATAACGAACCCTATTCTCTGGAGGATTCTAAAAGACCAAGGGTTGTAGGAGATATTCCTATTGAATTAATCAACGAAGTAATGTCAACAATTACAGATCCTGCAGCAATGCTTGGGCCAGAGGTGAGATACAGAGTTGGTGTTGCAAATGGTCTGTTTGTAAATGGTTTGTTTTTAGTAAATGTTCCACATGGATAGAATTTGATAAGCTAAAGAGTCCTGTCAAGAAAAATTGCCTTTGAAAGAGTATGGTCAGGTAAACAAAAATATTGGTGAAATACATCATTAACAAGAAGAATAGTTCTACAGTTTTTTAATGCATTCTGTACAGTTAGCAAGGAGATTTGTAAACTAGTGATAGTAAAAAGGTGTAGAGCTCAGGTTATCCTGCAGGATACTTTTGTTACAGAACAGTTCCAGGGCATGCTTTTTATTGTTAATCATAGATACAGCTCATAACATAAGGTTAAATGGGATTCAAAAGTTACAGCAGAATGAAAGATCCAAAGTTAAAACCTCTCTCTAGTGCAGAAACTGATCTAAACAGTTATTTGCTCTATCTTCCCCAGTTGCTCTTTTTTTGGCTGGAAGAGAAAAACAAACAGAATTGCGGAATTGTGCCATGTACAGAATTGCACTTTTTTTTTCCTTGGCTGGCTTTTCCTCCTTCTGTTCTCTCTGCCAGGCTATGTTTTGCCAGCAGCTCATTTGCCAAGATGTAGCTAGAAACTGCTGAAAATTTGGAACCACCTACATTTCTTATTCAAACTATGTGCTGTGACGGATGGCTCTGCATATTACAAATGCTGTGCCAGCCTGGCTGTTGGGGCTGGCAGTGACTAGAAACCCAGCAGCCAAACTTTGCTCAAAAAAGTAAACAGTATGTGCATACAGAGATGTTTTTGCATTATAAAATGATCTTGAAAAAGATAAGTTAAATAAATTTTCTGTATTAACTTAATCTGCTGTCAGATATATAGATGCAATTGCTAGATATGTAACAGCAAATTCTGTAGGAATGAAAATTTTCTTTTTAGATATAGAGAGATAGTGGAAAGCACAAATAAAATGAAAAAAAAAAAAAAAAGACTTTTCCTGCACTACCATTAAAATGTGTGATTTGCAGTATGTGTGGGCGAATCTACAAGGCATGCCCAAGCTGGCTAAGACTAAGGAAAATATGAAGACTTAGTGGTATAGGCTCTAACTGGATGAGTGCTATCCTCAGGTTTTAGAGCCTTTTGAGTCATAACCATTGTAGTTGTTATCTAACCTGTACCAATATAAGTTCAGATAGGCCTTTATAGACCAGTGTAGATTTATATCTGACATATTTGATGGTGTCTCTTCTGCAAAAGTACATTACAACGGCAATCACTGGAAGCTCTGTTGGAAAAAACCAGAGTGGGTTTTATTTGTTTGTTCATGAAGGCTGTTCTGTCAGAGGATGTGAAATCTCAAAAATATGATTTCATTCCTCTTTTGTGTGATACAGACCAACTTCCTCTCGGCACACTCGGCCCGGGACGAGGCGGCGAGGCTGGAGGAGCGCAGGGGGGTGATTGAATTCCATGTGGTTGGCAACTCCCTGAACCAGAAGCCCAACAAGAAGATCATGATGTGGTTGGTTGGTTTGCAGAACGTGTTCTCCCATCAGCTGCCTCGAATGCCGAAGGAGTACATCACCCGCTTGGTCTTTGATCCGTGAGTATCCTTGCAGAGGGGGCTGGTGTGGGAGGCAGAGGGAGTCTGGTGCTGTTTGCAGGCAGGGGTGCAGGAAGGTGCCAGCAGAGGTGGTGTGCAGAGCAGCTCTGCCTGTGCTACACTTTTGCCATCTTTTCAAGCCCTCACTCCTGGTCAGGCTGGTTGGGTTGTACCCCTTGCCATCTTGGTGGCTGTATTAATGATCAGCGGCTTCTTTTGGTGGCACTGTGGTGGGTTGACTTTGGCTGCATGCCGGATTCCCATGAAGCCTGCTCTATTGCTCCTCCTCAGCTGGACAGGAGAGAGAAAATACAGAGTTCTTGGACAGAGATAAGGACAGGGAGAGAACACTCACTGGTTACTATCACAGGCAAAATAGATTCGACTTGGGAAAATTTGTTTAATTTTTTACAAATCAGATCAGAGTAGGATAATGAGAAAACAAAAACTATGTCTTAAAGTACCTTTCTTTGCCCCATGCCTCCCTTCCCAGGCTTAGCTTCATTCATGATCCTCTACCTTCTCCCCCAGGCAGCACAGGGCAATGGGGAATGGAGGCTGCAGTCAGTTCCCATTTGGTGTTTGCTGCTTCTTCCTCCACAGGGGGAGAACTTCACACACTCTCTCCCTGCTCCAGCATGGGGTCCCTCCCATGACAGACAATTCTCAATGAACTTCTCCAACATGGGTCCTTCCCACAGGCTGCAGTCCTTCATGAACTGCTCCAGCAGCTGAACCTTCCATGGTGAGCACTCTGGTGAGGCATGCGTCCCTCCGCAGCCTGGGAAAGAGCCCCATGCCGGAGCAGGTGGATGCCTGAATGCTGAATGCTCTGTGGGAAGCTCACCCTGGAGCAGGCTCCTGGCAAATCCTGTGGCCCTGTGACGAGCTGCCCACACTCAGTTGAACCATAAACCCATTCTCCATCCCCCTGCACTGCTTGGGGAAGAAGGTGGAGGATCGGGAAGGAGGACGGGTTGGGGAAAGGTAGCTTTAGGAGTTGTTTTACTTCCCATCATCCTGCTCTGATTTTGATTGGTAATAAATTAAGATAATTTCCCCAAGTCAAGTCTGTTTGGCCTGTGGTGGTAACTGTTAGTGATCGCTCCCTGCTCTTATCTCAACTCATGGGCCTTTCATTACATTTTATCTCCCCTGTCCAGCTGAGGAGAGGAATGAGAGAGCGGCTTTGGTGGGCACCTGGCATCCAGCCAGGGTGAAACCCCCACAAAAGTTCAAGCTCTACTGCATTGCTGCTCTCATTCCACAAGTAAAAAGCACTAAAATAAGTACAAGAAAAAGGAGAATACATAATATGTATAAAATCTTCTCCAGTGGTGGCACATACAATATAGCTCTTCGGGCTTTTTGGCAGGGGCTCACTTTTGGCACCAACTTTTCTCCCCAAAATACCTCTTCTGTAAATTAACTGCATCATTTATATGATTTATCTGATACCGTGTGTTGAATAATCTAAAGAAAGGTGCGCTGTTTTCACACCTTGAGGATTATACTAAAATTCTTTATCATTGACATAAGAATTGAGATTGCACCTCATTACATCTTTCCTGGCAGTCAATATAAGTACAACAGAAATGGATATTTATTCTGGTCTTGATTCCCCTAGGACTGGGTGATTAGAAATAAGAAATGTCATCTCTTCTTCAGCTGCACTTGAAACTGATATCTTAGCTATGGAGAGTGCATGCAAGGAAACAGGAATGCCTTAGAAAGGACTTGCTCGCCTGTAACTCCATTAATTTCTAATTTACTCAGGATAAAATCATCCTGAGAACTTCGCAATGGTGTAACTGTCAGCAATAGATTCAATGAAAGCAATACAACTTATATTTATTGGGCATTACCTGACTATTTCAGAGTACTTGGCAAGGCCAGGAGTTTGCTTTATGATGATGACCTTTATGGTACACTGAAAGCATGATATTAAAATAACAGCTCTTCTGTAGATACAAGTGGCTTACTTAGGAGGCATATACAATTGCATTAACATCATGGAAAGAAGTGAATCAAGTTTCTGAAAAAAGGAAGGTTAATGGCACTTTATGTACTATGTACATGAATTAAAGTGAT
Organism: Pardalotus punctatus; assembly: GCA_013400915.1. NCBI lineage: Eukaryota > Metazoa > Chordata > Aves > Passeriformes > Pardalotidae > Pardalotus > Pardalotus punctatus. The sequence continues at coordinate 27,085 of VZTX01013228.1, forward strand.
TGTTATTTTTGTCTGCTCAGGAAACATAAAACCCTTGCATTAATAAAAGATGGTCGTGTTATCGGTGGTATCTGCTTCCGGATGTTCCCCTCCCAGGGATTTACAGAGATTGTTTTCTGTGCTGTGACTTCCAATGAGCAAGTCAAGGTAAAAATAATTCTGTAGTACAAGAGTTTCTTAAAAGGATTGGAGTCCCATTTCACCTACTTCATGGGCTCCTAATTTTTTTAATCATGTTGAATATACTGCTGAGTTGCCACACAGAAACAGAGTGTGAAAGATACAGCAATTCTGAATATAATACACAAAAACTAAACTAAAATGTACAGATTTAAAATCATCATCATAATAGTAGGATTACCTGTAATTAATTAATTAAATAAAGTTATTCTCAGCAGACCAGTAGTGGCCAGTAGTCTGCCATTCTTGGACTTTTCACACCTCTGTCCCCAGCAGTTGTGTCTCTGTGTAGTGTAACACATTGTTCTTGACTGAAATAAGTATTGCATATGTGTGGCAGTAATTTGTGCTCAATCACTTTGTGACATTACATGACTTCAATCTAAATGAGATAAAGTAAAAAAATTAGGTATAATTTTACATCCCGTGTTCTCAGAATTTTGAGAATTAGCATTTGTTGAAAGAATACAGAGCACTGTGAATACATGAGATTCCTCCAGCTTTTCCAGCTGCTGTGGGTAGCATTTGGTTCAGTATTTTGCCTTTAGATGGTGCTGTAGCTTCATGATTTTCAGTTCAAGCAGCAAGGGATGAGTTGTGGCTTAATTCAGAGTGTGTAGTAGTTAGCATGCAGAAATTATACACCCTGCTGTGAAAGGGTAACACAGTGGGATTGAAAGTCTCTGACAACTGTTAATACTCGGGTTATATTTGATTTTATTCAGCTCTGGTGTTAGAGAGGAACATTCCCCTACACTTAGCAGTGGCCTTCCAGCATTCAAAGTGTTTTAGCAAATGCAAACCCTAACAGAATATGCCTAAATTATTCCTAACTGCACAACACAGGTGAGGCTGCCCAAAGGTGTGTTGTGATTTTCTAGGAATAATCTTTCAAAATAATAGGGCAAATAATTCTGACCCCTCAGATTGCCCCAAGGTTGCATAACACACTGTTCATTCTTTTATCCTCTGGGTGCCTCACTGTATCAGTCGAGTGTTTCTGAAAATTTGCCTTCTCACCTTTCTTTCTGAGTAAGCTGACCCTGTCAACAGGTAACTGAGAAAAAAACCAAATGTTCACACATGGGTGACTTGCCTAGTCTTAGGAAAAATAAATTCCTATTTTAATGCAGTTTGAGGCTGGAGTAAAAAATATGGGAACTGTTTTCCCATACAAATGGAATTGTTTTTGCCGTAGTTTGGTTTCCTGTTACAAAATAATTCTAAATTTTAGTGTACATGGCTTAGCTTCCTATGTGGCTATTGACATATTTGGGGCTATTAACTTGTAAATTAAATCAGAAATTTGTATTTTCTAATTTCTTTTTCTGGCTTTTGCACATAAGTAAGAATTTCCCCAGTTTTCAAGAGCAGAGTACCCAAAAGGAATCCATGTATGTTTCTTTAAATGTCCAGTTAGTCTTCATGATGAGGAAATTGGAATATATGCAGGAACAAAACATTATTATGGGCTTTCCTATCCTGTCTACTTTACATTTCTTCATGTCACAGCAGAAGGGGACAACTATGGCTTACTTGGTAATGGGAATTAAATGCAACCTTTTGTTTACTTTGGGGTTGAATTTAAATGGAAATCATGCCTTTGTGCAGTCAGAAGGCATAGCTATTTATTTGGTTGTGGACTCAATAATTTTGTGCTCCTTATTATGGTAATTGTTCACTGTTCCCTTTTATGCTTTATGATAAGTTTAGATTATAAATCCTTTGAGGCAGAGACTATTTTGTTACAGGTGCACAGAACACTGGAATAATTTCAGTATTGCTATTGCTTTGTAGTTTTGAAGCGATATGGCTCTGAAAGGATGCTCTATTGTTACAGTATGTGCTGTTTTGTTATTGGTGAAATATGTGACTTTTAATGGTTCATATCTAATTTAAAAGAGGAACAAAAAAGGTGGGCACCTTGAATTACAACTTCCATGCTGGGTCACAAAGATACTTTTACAAAGCTGACAACAGTTTGCTCTTGAGTGTGCAACACCAAGTTAATGACGAGAAAATCTTTAAAATAAGAGGAAAGACTTTATCTTGAAAACCAGTAAGAACCCTCAGTCCACAGGTTCCAATATGTGCAGTCACCAAAGGCTTTGTCATGGCTTTTTCCTCATGTGTTTCTCACAGGGTTATGGGACTCACCTGATGAACCATCTGAAGGAGTACCACATCAAGCACAACATTCTCAACTTTCTCACATATGCAGATGAATATGCTATCGGCTACTTCAAAAAACAAGTAAGTTCAATGCAAGAAATTACTTCATGCAAGAAGTTCAACATCTAGCAGTGATGAACTAAATAACTACACATGACAAAGTAGCTGGATAAAATGCATAGTGCAGTTTTACATGTATATTTTTTATCTATAAAATGGGCTCTGTGTTCATCTTGTGTAATGTTACTGGCTTCTAATACATTTTGCTTTGATAGAATCATCTCAATATAGGTATATGGTATAGTCTATAATTTGTCTAATTTAAAAAAATTAGTAAAATAGGGGTTGTCTTCTTGATTCATTCAGTTCTTTCACTGATTCTATAAGAAGTATAAAGAAGGACTAGACATACCTGTGACAGACTAAAACTTACCTGACCTACACTCGCAGCTCCTCCTGATTTGGGGCATGAGGTTCAAGTTCAGGAAAGATGGCCATGTCTAATCTGTCAAATAGATTTGATAAACAGGCGTCAACTATCTGGTCAGAAAAATGGAGTCAGATTTTTCTCAGAGGGGTACAGCATTAGGCAATGAAGATGACTTGGATAGTGGGAAATTGAAAACTAGGTAGAAGGAATTTTTTTTTTTTCCCTTCCTGTCCTAAGGGTGGCAACATACTGAAATTGCCTAGGGAGGTGGTGAAATCTCTGCCCTTTACAGTCTTCAAGATTGGTCGGGGCCTTGATCAGCCAGATATGATGAGACCTGTTCTGAGATGAGATGGGGCTAGATGACCTCCTCAAGTTCCTTCCAACCTGTTCTATGATTCTGTATATAAAACTGATACAATTTACTCTTCACACATTCAAAATGAATAAGAGATGGGCTTGTGACACACCTATTGGATCTGTGCAGACAGACCCTTCTCATGTCTGCAATATCCCTTCCCCAGTTTGCAAGTGCTCAGTCTCCATCTAGGTCTTAGGCTTTGATGGTAAATTGCGAGGCAGAAATCTTGGTTGGATTTTTACTTACTGAGGTTTCATAAATTCCACTTCACAGAAGAATATAATCAACCCAAGTGAGAGTCCTATATTGCTTTTGATTATGTTGGTTGATTCTTTTGTATATTTGTTTTTCAATTAACTTTTGAACTGTATGAAGACTGTCGTATAAGTTTGGAACTTTTAGTGGAATTTATTAACTTGGTTTTTTACTTGAAATATACAATTTAAAAAAAAATTCCAGCAGTAGAATTTATATTATCTCATCAACTTCAGCAGCAACTTTCCTTGACCTATGACAAAGGATTGGCAGTCTTTATTATTAAATAATAATTTTTTTTAAAAACCTAGGAAGTTTGTCTACAGAAAAAAAGATTGACAAAAATATTTTATCTCCCCTATCTCCATTCTTAGCAATTAACTATTCTTGTATCAAGTGCCTCCCATGAGAAGGTTTTTGCAACACTGAACCATGGTCTGTAACTCATTCTGTTGTATTTTTTTGCATTTAAACATTATGATGATTTTGATTCTGAATCCTCATTCATTTCAGTTAAAACAAATGTAAAAGGAAGATGGCATCATGACAATAAAAGTTTTTTTTTAATTTGTCAGGGTTTCTCCAAAGATATTAAAGTACCAAAAGCAAAATACGTTGGCTACATCAAGGATTATGAGGGTGCCACATTAATGGGATGTGAATTAAATCCGAGGATCCCCTACACAGAATTTTCCGTCATCATCAAAAAGCAAAAAGAGGTAAAGGTTGAAATGAAATGTTTAATGCTATCGTCTATTCAGATGTTTAGAAACAGTTCAGTGGGTGCCAGGTTAGCTCTCTTCTTTGCTTTGGTGCTTAAATTTAAGTGTATGCTTTCATTAGTTAGAATAATCCCTTCATTCAAGTCCAAGTGCCAAAATTTTGTAGTTTAAGCCTTAAATTCTAACTTACTGGCTTAAAAAGAACAAGACTGTTAAAGTACTGGTATTTTGAGGACTAATTCACAGTTAAATTTTGTGGTAGTTAACTAAGCAAAATCTTGTGAGATTGATTTTTTTTTTTTTTTTTTTTTTTTTTTAAATGGCTTTGTCAATTCCTCCCCCGCTCATATCAGTAGTGTTCATTAGAGTGACATTTAAATGGCGTGTTTGTATTGTGTGGCCTGTATTTTATTTGAAAAAAAGAGGATTCTTTTTTCTGACACTCTTTTAATATATAAATCAAGGGTGGCCGGTCTTAATTTCCACTCTGAGTTTATACGGGATGTTCTTTATTTAGTTCATGATAATATTCCATATAATAAGGCAGTTTATTAGTAAAATGATTATGATGTTTCCAGTTGTGTTGAAATACCTTCCTGGGTTTTTAAAGAAATAAAAATTATAAGGATAATTTGTTCTTTCAAAGTTGTTCAAACCTGACCTTTTATTTTGTTACAAAACGTTTATGGAGCAACCATTTTTCTTCCAATGGAGCAATTTGGTCCATGCTTGGAGAAGGAGAGAAAGTATCTGGCTTTACATTTAGTTGACAAGTTTTTTTAACTTCACTCAATGGGAAAGTTTTCATAAGTCCATACAACCTAGACCATGAGTTTTCCCCTTTCATATTTCCTTGGCTGCATTACCCTTCAGATTCCAGGCTACTGCTGGACATGCCAGCTGCCCCTTAGGGATCGGATGCTGTCAGTGTGAGTGGATAGTGGATTATCTCTTGTAGTCTCTTACATTTTAGGTGTGCTTAACTGCAGTAGTACAGTTCTGGGCCCGAACCATCCACATAACATGCCACTTCCAAAAACTTGTTAGTTTTCCAAATTTTGGCTCTGGGATTGCTTTATTAGCTTTCTTCACTCTCTTATTTGTTGGGATGTCCAGATTTTTCTTAAGAACTTGGAGGCACTGCTCTTGTAGATAAAGTGCCTTGGTCCTCCAGACATCTCATGTGTGACATCATTAGGAAGAAAGCTGCTGTTATACGCTGATCTGTGTTGTTGGTCTTCTCTGAGAATAATTATATACAGCTTTGGAACTGCATCTTAGGATTGCCCGTTTAACACTCAAAACACAGATCAGGCATTTTATTCTCCCTGTTGCAAGGAAATTTAGAAATAGACCCCACAGTCTGCAGCTTTATGAGGAATGTTTGCTTGTCTGCTGATATCAAAAGCAGTGAAAATGCTACCTGGACATAAGAATTTTGAAAGTTGACAGCTTGTATTATGTACCAATTTTCTTGAATGCTGGTATTGGCCCATACTAGACATCAGGCTTTTCAGGACCTGTCCTTTTAGAAGTGAAGTTTTTCATGGTATCTAAGCTTTTATTTGAGAATTGGAGTATATGCATGTGGCTGCCAAGACCATATCACGCTACACTGTACCAGTAGCTTGTTTACAGTCATTCTGAAAAATATGACAAATCCCTTTATGCAAAGCTTTGTGACCTACTGACTTGTGAGCAATCACTGTTACTGATTGAACAGCTTGCTTTAATCAGGAAGAGCCACTAGTTCCTAAATTATAAGAAGGGCTTAAATTGGATTTAATAATTAGTTTGAAATTATTTTCAGATTATACTGGAATCTGGCCATGGTGCTGTTGTATACTGTATTTCTCTTAACATTTCTAAGCTCTATTGAAAGTCTGGTTTTCTCTTTTCTTCTTCATTGAGAGGCAATACTATGTCTGAGGGACTGAAGGTCCTTAAAAATAAAAATATGGCTATCTTTATTATTTCCAAAGAAAACAGTCTATCAAAGTCTGGTCTTAAATGGCTGTGCATTTGTTCACTCCAGGTTAGGAAGTTTTGAAAGTCGCATATTCAGGACACACAAAGCTTAGATAAGTATCTAAGTGTGTATCAAGAGCACCAAAGCAAATTGCTTAGAATTTAAGGTAATAAGATTGCAAAGTAAAACAGGGTGTGTGCAGGAATGGGAAAAGCCTTTCCCTAGCATTTACAAGCAGAATAGAATTTTGGTTCTGACATCCTCCAGAGAAAATCTTCCATGACAGTATCTTTTAACTGATACACAGGCAACTCCTACAGATATATGGGGACTTTGAAATGAATAGGTTATTTCTAAAATTTTGGAATATGAACATATATGTACATCCAAATAAGTGCATTCAGTATGTGCCTTGAAATTTTTGACCAGCTGTGCTGAATCATTTCAGAAGATCCAGCTGTTAGAATTTTAAAGCCGGTTCCCAAACCTTCTTCCAGAAAATTTCCTTCTCTGCCTCTGCTGCTGTCTTCCCAGAAGCTGTGCAGCTTTGTGATCAATAGAGCAAGCAATGACTCTTTGTTTTCTAGATTTGTGCCAAAATACCTGAGAGATTTGGTAGCTTCATCTGCAGAATCAGTGTTTGGTCAGGTAGCTCAGCTCCATTACCAGCTTCATGGAGAAGGACTGCAAAGTTAGGAAATGAAAGCATTTCTGTTCATGACAGTTTTGCATTATTCTTTTGGGTTACTTTTGATCAAATGAATTATTTTTTGTTTTCTCTGCTGCTTTATTACAGATCATTAAAAAGCTCATTGAAAGAAAACAAGCTCAAATACGGAAAGTTTATCCTGGCCTTTCTTGCTTCAAAGATGGAGTACGGCAGATTCCTATAGAAAGCATTCCTGGAATTAGTATGTATCAATCTCTTTTAATGTAGAACAAAAGCAGAACAGCCCAAGAAAGGTCTGAGACTAGAAATACTAATGTAGTCACATAGTTCTTTTTTTATTAGAATCTAATTGTTTTGGTCTGCTGATTTGATTTCTGTGAAGATTGTTGTGTTTCCATTACAATTGCTGTCTTTGAGATTTCCCCAAGGCATCCCAGCCTGATCCTCTTTTATGTACGTGTGTATAATTTTACTTATATGTGATCCCTCTTTGATTTGTATCGCGGTGTAGGCGGTAGTTTCCCTCTGGCTCCATTTTAATGCACTGCACTCCTGAACAACAGTGATTTCTATTCTAGACATGAACTTACAGGACAAAACAGAATTAAAAAAAAATTAAGTATCATCTTTTGGGAGGCTTTTTTCAGCTGTGCTTTTCTGCAATTTATTCTTTGTCCCTAGGGAGTCAGATTGGATAACTTTGTGATCATTATTCTTTACAGGGGTGGGTTGCTGTAAAATATGTATTGAATTATTGGAAAGAAATGTGTTTCATATAGAAATATTTTAGAATCTTTTCAGCAGTCTGGAGGAAGAGACATGTAGGAAATTGAATGGGGCTGTAGGCTAGATGGTTATGTTATTTGTTAGGAGTAGCTTTTATTAAAACAAACCCATTTTACTGCAGTAGGTCTGAAATGGCTTTTCTTCTTTGAGTTGCAATAACTCAGTTAATGTTTTGACCTACTGTAGTTCCCATATAATATCTCATGTTGTTGGTGTACAGGAGAGACTGGCTGGAAACCAAGTGGAAAAGAAAGAGGGTAAGTGCTACACAAAGTAAAATCATGAAGCAGTTGAGATATTCCTTTGAGAAAGGTCATTAAACAATGTCACTTGATATTTCCTTCCATCCATTGGAAATCAGATAAATAATATACAAGAGATGAGTTCTTAAGTGGGGTTTTTTGTGTTTTTTGTTTTATTTTTTATTGTGGGTAAGTGTGGCTTGGGTAGTGGGGTTCTTTTTTTGGGTTTGTTTGCTTGTTTTAAATTTCATTTCTTCCATAAAATGTTTGAAACTTTGGAGTTGCTTTTAGGTAAGATGCAAATTGTAGGAATGAAGATAAGAGATTCAAACTAATCTTTTTGTATTCATATTTTCCTTCAAGTAAGGAGCCCAAGGATCCAGATCAACTTTACAGCACATTAAAAACCATCCTGCAGCAAGTGAAGGTGAGTGCTAGCTCTAGTTTACTTTCTCTAAAGATTTTTTAATTATTTCCAATATCTAGTTTCCATATTAGATACCTTACTTTTTTCTTTACCAAAGAGCCATCAAAGCGCTTGGCCCTTCATGGAACCCGTGAAGAGAACAGAAGCTCCTGGATATTATGAAGTTATAAGGTTTCCCATGGGTAATGCCATTAACGTTTTTTAAGTATAGAGTTTAAAAATCATTATAGCTGCAGACATAGCAGATAAATTTTAATCTGATTGTTTTATGGTAAAAGATACATGTTACTTGCAGCTCTGAAGTGTCAAGAGTGTGATGCTGTCATTTGAAACTGATGAGTGCTCTGTGACCTTTGTGAAACATGTATGATGTTTATACCTGAAATCTTAGCGTGCCCTAGAAAACCCTAACAAGATCTTAAATGGTGCAGTCAGCTAGAAGTTTTCAGGACTGAGCTGGTGTAGGTGAGTTGTAGGAATGTGTTCTTGTGGGTGGTAACTGGTCATTGCAGATCCTACTCATATGTTAAAAAACCTCAAGACAAACCTCAAGGAATACCCAAGCATTTGAGTTGCTTTGAAATACAGATCTAAGATTTTTAAGTCACATAGAGAAAATTTTTTCTGAAGTCCTGGGGTTTTCTAAGTAAGTCTTAACACTTTGCTCAAATTTAAGTTCAGGAAAATGCTTCATGCAACTGATTGTAAACTAACTTTTATCTTTGTCTTTTAGATCTGCCACAGTTGTCAGAGGTGTTTTATTTATTTATTTTTACATATAAGTAATGCAGCTATTGTTTATGTAGGATTGCTTGCAAAGGGAAGTACACAACTGCTAATAATGCTTTTCTTTTGACTGTTTCTCTTATGACCCAGCTTTTGACTTCTGGGACATATAATTTCAATGATAATTCAGTGATGCTCTAAACGGATACTTGATTTGTTACTGTACCAGATTTACAACTGAATTCTGACAATCCTTCCTTCTTTTTTGTGCAATACTCACCTCTATCATTCTGATGACAGTTTCTGAACCCTTTAATACCGTTTGAGAATGAAATACAGGTTCATGGCAGAAACCCATCAGTTTCTCAGAGAATAAAAGTATTTGCTCATGTTGCTTTGCATAAGCTCCAAGACTATATATATATCAATTTAGTTTAATTATCTTTTTGTATTCAACTTATCATTCCCAAACAACAGATATACATATAGTTTATAAACCAGTAGCTGGCTTCCTGTATCCCTGACATAATTTTATTTTCTACTAGTGAACAAAAAGAATGTTAATCCCCTTCTGTGGCAGTTTTCTCTATCTGTTTTTCTGAGCAGATCTGGCTGGCTGTTTGAACAGTGGTTACAAAGAACTTACCTGAGCTGGCAAACTCAAAGTAGGAGTGTTGTCTGTCCTTCCCTTTTTCAGATGCATTACCCTAGAGGTGAGGGCAGCAGTTCTTTGAGGATTAAGCCGAGGTCTTTGGTTTAGTTTTGCTTTATTTTTTTCAGCTGAGGATCCCAGCATGACTGAACTGTGCCTTGATTCGTGATTAACTTCAGATTTCTTTCTGCTCTCCCTGCCAGCATGCTGATACTGTAAAAAGTTACTCAGACAAGAGATAAAGTTGCCTTTATGTTTGTGTACAGATTAAATTGTACAGTTTTTGAGAGGTATGGCTGTAAAAATTTTTTACTACCTCCTAAGGTCAGTTCTCATATATAATTTTTTTTTTTTTTACCCGTGTTTTAAGTGCTCTTCAAGTTCTCTTTCAAGCAATACTCTTTGGGGTTTTTTTCCCTTTTCATCTCCCATTCAAAAGCTGTATGGCTGAGTGACAGATGGAACCAAACTTTCACTGCACTTAGAGGAGAACAGCTTAACTCTCCAGCCAGGCAACATTTGCTTTAGGGTGAGGTGAACAGCCTTCTTGGCTGAGTGCTATAATTAATCTCTGTATATCTAGTTTAGGTATAGGCACCTGAATTTCTGAGTTAATGGGACCTGGATGAGCCTTTACTTTTGCAAAATATTGTGCAAAACTAGGGAGTGGCAAGTTCTGTATCATTGGAAAAGGTATTTGAGAGCATCCAGCAAACTTTCCTCAAATAATCCCATCTTGTCAATTTGACAGGGTTTTCCTCTCTTTCAACAAATTCAAATATGCCTTGAAAAACCCAAAACCCAGCCCCCCCAAAAAACATTACCAAAACAAAAATACAACCATATTTTTAAATCTGAAGTTAGAAAGTTTAATTCCTTTGCATTGGAGGTCTTTGGTCTTTGTTGTCCTTGCAATACTTGTTGACATTAGGTCTTCTTCATTTCAGCTACTTCTGTTAGTTTCATAAAGGTGCTGCTGATGCCTGGCTCAGGCATTGCTAAAAAAATAGTTGTTAGAGCATCTGAGGTGAGAAAAGCCAAGACATCCAGCACACCTCCCACTACTTCTATTCCTGTACTCACTCCTAGAACACTTGTAATGTAGACAGAATTTTTAAATGCCTGATGAGAATAACTGGGAAAGCGACTATGTGGAGAACACTGAGATGATTTACATATTTTATAGATGACTGATTTTAGTATAAAGGAGAACACTTCTTTAAGAAGGTTCTGTAAGTAAATGTTTTGCATGGTGCTCTGAAAGCAGGAGAGATCAGTTCTCACATGATTCTTAAAAAGTATATACAACTATAAACTCTGAAGAGGTGATGAAAATTTATGTAGAGCACAGAACAAATTTGAGCTATTTTTGCAAAGCTGCAAATCCTGCCTGTAGTATAGACCAATGTATCTTCTCTGCTGTGTTTGCACAGGAGTAAGGATTTTAGGTTAACAGACATGTTTTGTGATGTTTGAATTCTTTGCCTGTGTACCCCTAAGGCCTCTTCCAGTAGAGCTGAGAACAGGTTGTCTCAGGACAGTCAAAAGAGCATTAGGGACATCTACTACCCACAGAAAACTTAGAGCTCTGAGAACAGAAAAAAAAAGGCTTTAATGTTTTAAACAGTTAAAAATAAACTCTACATAAATTCATCCTTACAGTGAAATATTGCTTAGTTCCAGCAGCTCACTTGCTTTTGAAGCTAAAAAATGGACCACGCCTTAGACGAAGGCAATTTCCCTTCCAAATCCTGGCTCTGCCGGTTCATGTTAAATGGCAAATCAGTCTGAAGGGCTATTGCGCACAAAAAGTATTTGAATCAAACGCTGTTAATCTATTTTTCTTCTGTGCAGATCTCAAAACAATGAGTGAGCGACTCAAGAACAGGTACTACGTGTCTAAGAAATTATTCATGGCAGACTTGCAGCGAGTCTTTACAAACTGCAGAGAGTACAACCCCCCCGAGAGTGAATACTACAAATGTGCCAATATACTGGAGAAATTCTTCTACACAAAAATTAAAGAAGCTGGATTAATTGACAAGTGACACTGTCTTTTTTACAACCAAATAGCGTGCCTATGTTATGGACAGGGAAAGCCGTTCTATATCTGAGTTGTGGGACTTTCAAGAAACTTCTGTTTAATACTTAGCACTTTTAAAAACCCTTTTAGTTTTGCAAACATGTATGATACTGAAGTTACAAAAATTATTTTATTAAAATGCTTTATAATGTATTTAATTACGGAAAATTTCTTTTGTGTGCTGATTACCTTATGTTCCTAATAAGTTTATCAGCTACAGCCTCAGAAACCCCACAAACATGGGGGAAGTTGCACATGTTTGGGAAGATGAAGAAAATTCCCAGACAACAGATGTTATAGCTTACCTAATGTTATAGCTTACCTAATGCAGTACCTATTTGATAAAGTTTTATTATTTTTTCCAGTAAAAAAGAAAATCGCAAGGGAAAACAACAGGTGTGGGGGGGTTCTGAAACACTTGTTTCTTTGTAGAATCTTTTTATAAGATATTATTTTTTAAAAGAAACACTCAGCTGGTTGAGAAGCTGTGAGAGAAGAGCAGGCAGTTCTGAAAAAGGACTGCCTGTAATCTTTGATAGATGCAAGTTTTTTATTCATTTTCAGTTTTGATAAATATTTTACCTGCAAGTTTTAATCTCATAACCACTCTTTAAAAAAAAAAAATTCTGGCTAGATATGTAATTTCATAGTGACTTGGCTTATGCAGGACATAAGTACCCAAAATTACTTTAGAGACTACTTCGCATCTACTAGACAATGTTAATTGGCTTAGATGCACTTCATGATCCATCCTACTTACTACTCTTTACTGCTAAATTCTTAGATTATTCAGCAGGAATAAAACTATTGTACACAAAAGAGAACAACATAGGACAGCTTCGAGATAAGATACTTGGCTCTGTGGTAAACTGGATTTTCTACCAAGCTTTATTGTAAATGCTTATTAACTGTGATTATTTAGACCCAGGAACATATTAACTTTTTTCAGCTCTTGCTAGTATATCTTCAAAAAGAACACACACACAGACATATATATATATATATAAAAATATATATATATTGCTGCTTACACTACATTTAAGAGGTACACCTAAATCCTTAATGGAGATCAATACAGGCCAAAAAGCTGTCCCTTTATATTTTCTAATTAGTTTGTAAATGTAAATTATAACTGCCTTTGTGAAAAACAGATTAAACTTTCATTCTTGGTGTTTTATATTTGCAGATGTTACACTGGTTAAATTCAATAGTTATGAGACTGAGAAAACAAATCCTGTGCTGTGTCAAAGAATCTATTCCTGCAAAATGCCTGTGCAATGTTAGATCACAAGCCAATTCAGCAAGGAGATGTCAGGAACTATCTGGGAGTAGTAAATGTGGTACCCAAGGTATTCAAAATCGTTAACGCTGGTCTTGCCATTGTGTTTTGTATGAATTTAGTCTGACCTACATTGGGATCTATAACAAAGGTACAGTGAGTACTTTCTTTTTAATAGCCAGGACAGGATGCTATAAACCTGTTTTGTAGTTTGGGCCTACAGATGCACCTGTTAAGCTTGGTAACCTGTGAATTTTTGTTATTTTCAGAGTAGATTTTCTTATCGTCTTTCAATCAGATTGTCTCTTCTATATTGAAATGTGTTTTCTAATTTAAGAATTAATATTTTCATAGATACTGTGCAATAAAGTTATGGTAGGATATGTGGTTTTGCAAATGCTTTAACAGCTGATGAACTTTACATTTGTCAAATTAATATATTGTACTGGTACAGAATAGTTTTAAATTATATATGTACAAAACCTGATTTATTTTGGTCTCTTTTTTTCATTAATTAGTACTGGTGATACAAACATACATAGTGAAGGAATTTCACAACCAAACAGTGAAGCTACAGCAGTGCTGTCAGTGCCTCTTCCAGGTAGGACAGAAAAAATGCAAAATGGTCTCTGAGTTCATCAGAGGACAATGGGCTGAGCTGAGCTGTGACCACTCCAAGTAGCAGTCCCAGCTTTGGTAACTGAAATACAGTGCTGTTACTCCCATCTCCTCAACATTTCCAACAGTTCCTTGACTCAGCTATTTGAAAGTTTTGACATTTTCACCTCAAAGCATACTTGTGGTATTTGCTATTTGCTGGTATTTGTCTTCAAGAGTCCTTTACTGACAATACATAATATATGTAGCAGCATACTACAGTCCAGACTGAGCTTGTACCATCACAATAATGGTACTGAGATGGTCCCTTATTTTGCATACCATAAACACAACCTGCACCTGTCCAATACATAACAAATAATTAGAGTAGGAAGAGATTCTTCTTTTCCCTATCTGCTTAGATTTGGTCTGTGAGTGTTCTGTTCAGAGGTAGGAACAGTGGCCAAGACTTTTTTACTGAGCACTTCTAGAGAAAGTTGAGATCAGGAACAACTGATTTCTTCCTTTCACAGTTCCATCACTTCAATTCTTCAAGCTTGCTCAATCCAATAAAGCAAAAAAAACCACCCAGACCCACCCCACCTGCCTTAGGCTGCTATGTCCCTGATAAACAGCTGTTGCAGATTTGTTTCATGAAAGAGCAGCTGGGGTTCACAGAATACCCACAAGGATCATTAAATGCAACTCTCAAGTGAATGATCAATACAGGGATTGAATCCACAACCTTGGCAGTATTAGGACCAGGCTAACCAACTACACTTCAACCACTCTGTTTAAGTTCCTCAAGCACTAGAATTCCAGACTAAGGTAGTGAGGCCTTGCAGCTGGAATTTTAGGATATAAAGTGAAGTTTCCATTCCAACAGCCCAAGGCTGTGTCATGAACCACTGTTTTCAGCTTGTATGCTAGTATGATGGTTGAGCGTCATGCAAGAAGTTACAAGTAAAATAGTAATTAACAGTTTTATTACAGAAAGGAGAGATCTTGCACCCTTTGAAGTAGGACAAGCAGTGTTGCACTACAAATGAAGAGCTTGTACTTTTTGTACTTTCCCATTATTGGGATTGTAGCTTTCATTTGGGTATTCATGCACCCTTTAATACTTAAGTGTGATAGAGTTTACATTCCACAAAAGTGGAGCCTTATTCCCCAACCTTCATGCAAAATTTGCTTTGTTTTTGTCTGTCTGATTCTAACTTGCATTCAGTGCAGGACCAAGTAAGCCTAAATTGCTGCTTTTGAGGGTTGCAGCTACAGAACCAAATTAGAGCTGAGAATCTGCTTCTAAACAGTGCTTTTGCCACCTCATAAGATGGGGACAGAGTACACCAGGCCCGTAATGCCCACTGCTGCCATTACTGCCTGTAGAGCAACTACGGAAACTGGCAAAAGAGCACCAACCCATGCAGAGCTGTTTCCAAAGACTAAGATGTTTATTATGAGATTCAGTATGAAACTACAACCATCACATAAACAAGATCTGTAGAAACACTGTCATTAAAAATACATCCTGCCCAAAACATTTTAAGTGCATGAAGTTCACCCATAAAATGATATTCACAATCTTATCCATCAGAGATTTCTCATATACTCCTAGATCCATTCAAAAGGAACTTGAATAGAATCACTTTAGTTATGAAAATAATCCATATCATTAAAAACAAGTCACTAGAATAAATCCAGGCCCTCTTAACTTGATATCCTTAACACTAGATACATAACTATTTACATATTTATATAACATACTGTGCAACAAAATATGTCATCCAGGAAATTACTTTGTGGCACTAGCATGGTTTTTCTGAAAATCTTAATGACAACTAACGAATTTCTCATTGTATTTTTTCATAGAATCTTTCTTAAGAGAATGTCGTTTTGCATCTTTTTTCTGCTTGAAAATTGGAGAACACAGGAACTTTGTATCTGTAAATGGATCTCCTCTCCTGAGTTTCCTGTTTAAAAGAAAAAAAAGACCAGCAAAACTGAGTTTTGTTCCCTACATCACTGAAAACAATAACTCTTAGCTAGTAAATTCCATTTCATATGAACTAGGCTGTACTACTAACTCTAGACTTGTTTGAATGAGCCATTTTGTTGAGGCCTTGTTTTCAAGATCTAAATAAGCCTCTCAAATCCTCTGTTGGATGGAAAATCGTGAACTTTATATCAAACTGGAAAGTAAAGATACCTACCCTCCAAGACTTGGTTCTTTATAGCTCACAGTAACAGTACAGCTCCGCCGCTTGCGTTTTGGAGACTCAGCTCCTCCACCTTCAGGGACAATTGCTGCTTCCCCAGTGCTGGGGAGCACTGCAGCTGTATTGGTAACGTCACAGAGATGCCCACGAGATGGCTCAGAAGGCTGCCCTGTGAAGAAATTAGGTACAGTTCAGGTCATTCAGGTAAGTGAGCTTAAAAGAAAACCTAACCATTCTTAAAATATTGCTCTTAGTTGCTATTAAAAAAAAACAAACCTAAAATAAAAAAGCGTAAACCTCTTAAACAGTATTATCTTTCACGGAAACAAAACCAATTACAAACACTTTTTGTACGTACTAATAGACTTATTACTTGATTTGTTGTTTTCAGTCTCTTCTTCATGACAGAGTTTCTGCTCACGCTGTGCCAAACATCTTTTAGACCTTGGCCTTGCATGGATTGGTGATGTAGGGTTCTCATCCGCTGAACTTCGCCTTTTCTTCGACTTATTCTTGTAAGGCTCATAAAGGCTGTCATCTGAATCATCTGCAGTACTGCTTGACTCAATGGTATTGGTTTCAGCTGAGTCTTCTTCATCATCAACTTCAGTATCACTGTTGTTCACCTTGTTTTGTCGAAAAGGTGTAAGATGGACACTCTCTTCCAAATGAAAGTCATAAGCATCACTGATGCCACCCAAGAAATTCAGCTTTTCTTCAGAAGTCCCTTTACCCCGTTTCCCTGGTTTTTGTTGGGAAGTACGTGGCCATTCCAGTTTTCCTTTCTGGTGCTTTTCTTTCCTTCCTTGAGGGTTTTCTCTGCTTTTACACTCCGGTTGTTTAACATCAGAATTACATTTTAAGTTGAACTCTGTAGTTTCAGAATTTTTCTGGCTCAACACCAGCTCTGAATCAACCTTGCCTTCGCTCAAGTGAGAAATAGCTGCACTTATATTTTCTGTAGCACACTTCCCTAGACTTTCCTCAAGCCTAGTTTCATCCTGTTCAGAAAGTTCTTTTACTGAATCAGGTGCTTCTGAATGGTCCAAGGCACCAGTACAAATTACATCAAGGTTCCTCATCTTTGAGAAGTGACGTCTGGTGGACACACTTTTTGGTAACACTCTACCAAGTCCAAACTTTAAGCTTGAAATGTTTTCCAGCTCTGACTCTGTGTTGTCCAGATGAAAATCAGATGTCTGTCCTTGTAATTGAAGAGAAAATGTAATATTAAAGCTAAACAGTAACACCACGTTAAGGCTTTGTGCAACAATTCTGAACCTGTCAAAAATGCAGACTATTCTTTGGGTTTTTGCTACAGATTTGTATAAACTAGTATTAGGCAATTAATATAAACTGTTTAATACAGCTTCCAGACAGAAAGCTGTTAGGTATATTAACATTAGTGTTTTCCTATAAACTGTTCCTTTTGGAAAGGTTATTTACAGGTCATTTATTTTCCTGAGTATTTTGCTTTGTTAACAAGTTTTTATTGATTTCATAAATGCTAATGCCTGTCTAAAGGCAATTTTACTTGGCTGAACTGTTTGGTAGATAATGAAACTGGATTGCACATAAGATAAGGTGGTTTCAAATTCCTCGCCATTTTGCTGGGCATCTTCATTCAAACATGTTACAGTGGAGAGCATTAGCATTTCCCCTTTATGACAATAAGCAGAAAATTACTTGTTAGTTCCTTCAAAAGCAGCAATTTTTTTAACTTGTACTCACATTTTTTCCTACTTCAAAATAAAGCAATGTCTGATACTTTGACTTAGTTACCTTCACTTGGAATTATTTTGGTAAAGGAAATGTCACTGTCAGATTCCACATAGATCTTCGACAAAGAATTGCTATCACCACCAGCTTCCATTCCACTTGGGAATACAGGACCATCTTCATGAGCACACTTCAGAGATCCTCTAGAGAAAATACCAAAGGTAGTATTACCGAACAGCAATAAACTTTATGATAAGGAACAATTTCATTACATTGCGTTTCTTCCCTTTTCCCAGTCAGAAAATTAAACTTCCTGTAACAGAGTTTTCAAACATAAACAGGCATTAATCAATGATACTTACATTGAATGTATTGGTCCTGTGACACTGCAACTGTTTCCAGGACCTGAAGAAAGACCTCTTTGATTCTGTCAACAAAATAAATCTTAGTGTGATTAAATGGCAGAAACAAGCTTGCACAATCTACAAATTCTAGACAACAGCCAAGTTACCCAAGGAAGGACCAAAGAGACCCTTGAATCCTTCTGTCTGTCTGGCTAACACCAAGTGCTGTGGGTGTTAGCCACCCACCTACTTAGCCTCTGTACATCAGCACATTCATCACCAGCCCAATCCTACAGTGAGTGGACAGGGGGAGGAACTGTGCACAAAACCTCAGAAAATCAGGGTGCCCCAACCACCTCCTAGCAGAGCATCAGTCCAATTTACGACCTACTGGCACACCCCCACAGGGTGCACCCCATGGCATACCAGGAACTGTGGGACTAGTCCTTCCTCTTAAACTAAAGCTCAGATCTAAAAAATCATGTGCATCTATAGTGGAAGGAGTGAGGGGTATCATTAACAGAAGTCCTGCTTCTCAAGAGGAAAAAGTACTTACCATGTATATGGAACACAAATTCTTTGCTGGGCCAAGGAGAGTGACTGAGTCTAGTAAATTCTGAGAGACTTTGGAAATTATCTCATTCAAGGCTGACAGTCGATTCTAATGGGCAAAGGAAAGACAGCAGCACTGTTACTGTCATACTCTAGTATCAACTACAAACTTATCAGAAGTAGGAGAGAACTCAAATCTGAAGAAACCTCTGTCAGGTGCCTTCACATATGATAAGCCTCCCATCAAATTCACAGCAGATAGATTTTTAAAACTTAAAAAAAAAATTAAAGTCTATCTTTTTAAAATTAAGATTTAAAAGATTTTAGGTTTACTCTTTCTTATTTTAAGTAAATAAGAAAGAGTAGTGAGAAAAAAAAATTCATTAGCAGGTGTCATGGTATCCAAACCAGCATACCAAGTTAGGTGATAAAAACTCCGTGGTACATACTGTGTTCACGTTTTATGAAACATTTAAGATCATTAAGATGCCTATCAGTGGATTGGTGCAGATTCTGATATTCAGTTTCACCAGCTCATAAAGTTATTACTAAAAATACCTCCACGTGTCCTTCTTGCTGGAACCTATAATTTCTTTGCAAGTCAAACATCTGGGTCTTCAAAACGTGATAATCTTTCCTTAGTTGAAGAATGGTAGCTTCAGCTTCCCTTAATTTGAGCTTTTGTTCTTGCAAGGACAGAGCCAGATCTCTGTTGTTTGCTTGAATGATCTTCATTTTGTTGGAGTTGTTGGCTGCAACAGAACAGTAAGTGTTTCAACTGGGTTTGAAAAGAAAACAAATAAATTATAAATCCTAAGATATCTAAGCATCTTACTTGCTCTTTTGGCCTTTACGGTGGAGAACTGGGTAGTTTTACCCAGCCTTGCCCATTTCTGAACTCTTTTCTCTTTCATACGTTGTTTTATGTCACTCAGACTGTCTTTGAAGGACTTCCTCGAATATTCTGCCATCTTCTACCTTTAAAAGTAAAAAAGGTGAAGCCCCCATGAGGCGGGGGTTGCACTACCCTTCCCCAACGCCAAAAGAAAAGGGACAAGGGACACACGAGTAACGTTCGTAGCAGTTTCAGGCGGAAATACACACACAGCAGAGACCCGGAATCACGGAAAGACACGCAACTATGGCCATTCTCACCGCAGTTGCAGGCCGCTGTCACGACCGCGCGTTGTCTGAACTGCAAAACGCTCGGTGCCCGGGGCAGGGCCGGGGAGGGCTTTAAACACCGGCAGCGGTAGGAAGGGCTGGGGTGAGAGGGTCTCCCGAGGCGCCGCCAGTCAGACCCCGGCTCCGCCAACTCTGCAGGCACAGCGTCCCAGCACGCCCTCTCGACCGGCCGTACCTGCTCGGAAAGGCGAGTGCAGAGCCGGGCACCTCCCGCCGCCCGAGCCCCCGGCAGAGGCGGGAGGGCCCGGGAGGGCCCGCAAGGACCCGCGGCTGTGTGCGCAGCGGCAGCAACGGCCCGGAATTTTCCTTCTCCCGCAGCTCGGTCCTCCCCCTCTCCGCACGTCCGGCTCCTTCCCTGCCCGCGGCCCGGCTGGGCCCCGCTGCGCCCGGGAAGCGCAGGAGCGGCCGCTGGGCCCCGCGAGACGGCACCACCGCGCCTGCCCCCGGCACGCGCCGTTCAAACGCCACCGCCAACGCCTCCCATTGGTGNCAGGATAGGCCTTTCCCACTCTGGAGTTGCGCTGTGAGGGTTACCCACGGCCAGGCCGTGAAGTGTAGGACAGGCGTGAGGGGGAGTTACATCTTCTGTGTGCTCATATACATCTTGATCATGGAGTGCTGAATCTTCATTAAACAATGGGAGAAACGGGACCAAAAAAAAAAAAAAAAAAAGCTAAACAGTGTCTTATTGACAGCATAAATGCTGTTCTTGATTTTGGTAAATCAGCATTTCATAGCTGCTACACTTCTTTTCTTACAGATATTCTCGATTTCCCAGTTTTATTCCTTACAGCTTGGATGTGGTGTGGCAATCTGATTTCAAACTTGAAAAAGTCTCATGGGTCATGTCAGAAACTGTAGTCCATGATATGCGTGCATTTATCCTTGCTCCTTGCAAGATTATGTAATTTTTTGTTTTTCCAGTTCAGAATAGCTGGCCTCATTTGTGTAGTTTTTACAGTAGTAAAAATAAATATTCAACTTACTTCATCAATAGATACTGTTTAAGTTAATGTTGCATTCCTGTCAGCAAATAAGCTGTCCTGGAAACCCAACCCCTGATGCAGTGCGACAATCCCCTTTGGAGACATGAGATCATGTAAAAAAACCCATATTTTCTTTAGGATTAATAATGAAAAATTATGAGCAGTTTACACACATTAGACCTACTTACTTACTAGTAACACACAAAAACCCAGCAACCCACAATCTTAGTTTCTCTTTCCATGTTTTTTGCTTTTTTCCTGTCTGCTTGCTGAGCCTAAGTAACACCTACCAACCCATCCTTCCAGCCCAAAACAACTCTCACGAAACAAAAACAAACAAAAAAACCCAACAAAAACAAACAAACCCAAACAAACAAACAAACAAACCCCCCAAAAAAGCCAAAACAACCAGCTGTCGGTTTGAAGACAGGTATCTGCTAAGGAAGGTGGGAACCTCCCTTAGAACAGCAGATGTGAACCCCCTCCCCTCTGAATTATTATAACTTTGGAATCAAGGGCTTTCAGGCAAAGATACAGGGAAAGGAATAAGAGTTTTTTACTAGTATCTATAGAAAGGCAAACAATCAACAACAACAGTAGCAATAACAAACAAACGAACAAAAACCAGAAGATGCGGTGACAGAAGTC
>VZTX01013228.1:48427-200702 GCA_013400915.1 Pardalotus punctatus
CAGGGACTCCTCAGTCCACTCTGGCAAGGAAAATGCAGGGTGGCGGCCTCCAGGCCCCTTCTGTAGAAGCTGCCAGCACAGCCGGGGAGATGTGCACTCCAGGAGCACCCCCTTTTCCCCAAAGAAAAGCTCACTCACCAAGGAGAAGAAAGCAGCGCTGAGCTGAGCCTTCCCACAGCGAAAAAGGAGGTGCGCCGTTCCCCCCACCACCTTACCCAAGTTCCCGATGTGTCAGGAGTGTCTTACCGAGATGATCAAACCTGTCCTCCCCATACCCAGCCAGCTCTTTCTCTCTTACAAAAGGCGTTAATAGTCCTTAAGTATCCAGCCATTTGTAACGTAGCAACAGGAAAAGGGAAAAATTCCACCCCCTCCCCAACCTTCAACACCAACCAACCCAAAAAAAAATCTCACAGGCCTGGGGGGAAAAAAAAAAACAACAAAACCCAACCAAGAAAACAAAAAACCCCAAAAACCAAAAAACACTCTCCACCCCCCCAAAAGCAGAATTAAAATAGAGGAGTACTGGATATAAAAAAATCACACACTCTGTAGAAATACTGGTTTTCTGGTCTTGTATGATTAACTTCATATCCCCTTCCCACAGGCCTCTCACTGTTTTAAAGGCAGTAATTGGGCACACTCTTCCACTTAGCTGCAGCAGTGTCACCTGGAGCCTTGCAAATCTCTCTTTTCTCTAAACGTAGATGAAACTATCTCGTTGAACTCAGCTTCTGGGGACTTGGGGGGGTGTTTTTCAGCTTTTTTTTTTCTTTTTTTTTTTTTTTCCCCCCAGTTAAGCACAGCTATTCTAACCCAAAGCAATACCTTTCCCTAGAAACCTTGTCTTGCTTAAAAGGCAGCAGGTGTTTCACGTTTGGCCAAGTAGGAATTGATAGTTCCTAGCAATGCTGGTAAGGTCTTTTATCCATTAGTCATTTATTAGCTTGACACAAATACACTGATTGTGATTAAATGAACCCTGTTTTGATTGAAAAATAATGCTTTCCTCATTACTATCTAAGTGCTACTCTTAATTCCATTTTTTGTTGTCCTGAGTATACCTATATCAAGATTAAAAATCCCCTCTTCACCTTTTTTCTTTTTATTGTTGTCATTGTTACAGCTCTTTCAGAAACACTTCGGAATCTTCCTGCAGATTATCTTTGGTTTCCTATATTTGAATTTTTATATCCTGATAATTACATTTTCACTGTTACTGAGGTGTGTTCATTTGTGCATTAGTCTCATCTCTCGACAGTTGTGTTTCTATTCGATTATTTGCAGGTTACACCCTGTGTGTCTTTTTATTTATTTATAGCCGAGGATTCCAAGTAGTGAATTTTTCTAGCTCAACTGAATCTTTGCTGTAAGCAATTTCACATTTTCCTCTATAAAGATTGATGCTGTCATTGATGCCAGAGTTGCTGTGGATTATTAGTTTGTTTCTAGCGGTGTACTCATGTGGCAAAACAGCTGCCACTGCTGCGACTGGAATTGGAGTATGAAAAGATTTGCTCTCATCTTAGATTTATTGTCTTACATTATAAGGCAAGAGTGTCTTCATATAATTACAGCAAATTACAGGAATCAGAGCCATGATTCTGGGAGCATTCTGGATACTTCTTATCAGAGTTCATATCTGTGTGTGGTGTTACATGGTGATGCCCAATACATTGTGTTAGGGCTCAAAGTTAGAAAGTTGTTATTTTTGCCAACTAAGCAAACAATCAGATATGAAATATCCTGTGCAATTTTAATTAGTTACTTTTATTGCTACCAACTCCAAAGTCTTCAAATAAATGGAATTTTAAGTTTTTGAGAGGATGCTTATGAGAGGTATTGATGGTACTTGATGGAAAATATTTTTACAACTCCTATTGGTTTCAATAAGAGGATGAAGTGTATGGCTCTATAAGAACAGATGTTTAGACTTTCTGTATCTACTTTTTCACTCATTTTTGGTGATCACCAGTAGGGCACAGAGGAGCAGCCATGATGTGGTGACCGATGGCAAAGTTTTGTTGATGCAGGCAGCTGAATAACCCCCACCTTAAATACCCCACCGATCTTTTCAGCTGCTCCACGTCCAACCCTACATCAGGCAACCACAGTGATGATGTTTGTACTGTCTAGTTTTAACCATTAGAGTAGCTCAGTTAGGGTGGTAGATATGACTCATATTTTACTACCTCTACCACAAAAAGGTACAGAGGTGGAAATCACAATGTGTATAATGCAGTGCATGCTGTGAGGACAAAAGGAGAAGGTATACAATATACTATTATGTTCAGTACCTGATTAATGAATACTGCAAAGTGTTCTCTGTTAGAGGACATCCTTAGAATTGTATCATGCCAGTATTTCCTTCCTTTAGTGAGAGAGAAAGAGAAAGGGAGAGAGACAGACTGATTAGTGGCACACAAGACTGTCTTGCTTTCCATTACCTTTGGGGTTTGGGAAGATCATCTTTTTCTTGCTGAGTCAGTTCTGTTCTCATTTGCTGTGACATGCGCACTGCTGCTGCTGCCTTGCAGTGCTTTTCTGCTTGACCATCGGGTGGCTCATTTGTGAACTGCCTTCAAACTGTTCATCTCTGATCAGTTTGGAGTAGGATGTTTGTAGCTATCATCTTCTTGGAAGTATTGTGACAGGAGTCTAAGAATACTTGTGTGAGAAGTGTGGGGACTGCAAGATGCTGATACACCCTCTTCTTCCCTGAAAACAGAAAAGCAACAAACATTTTTTGAAGAAGCTTGCACAGACATATTTGAGGAAAAAAAGGCTTTGTAGTAGCTTGGCCAAGTTTGGCTGAAAATCCTGTAGAAATAATGACCTGAAAAGATTTTGACAACCAGATAATTGATATTTGTCCTTCAGCAAGGTTGAACAGAAATGTGAGCATTTTTGGGATGTAATTATTTTTATGTATGGTCATACATGCTGTTTCTTTCATATTTCAGGGAGATTTATCAAATTAGAGCCATAAGTTGCTAAAGTTCAGACCATTTATATTTTGGAATATGTTATTAGTATCATATTTTCTATTCTAAGTTATTTCTAATTACAATGCTGATATATTTTTCTCAAAAATAACTTTGTGCTATTTACAATCAAAACCACAAATGGAAAAAAGCCTGAGGTAATTGAAGCATGAAGCAGAAGCATGAAGCAACTTGGGTTTCATTAAGCTAAAATTAATTAGGTGTAAATCAGCATACTTACATTAGTTGTATCAGTGTCTTTTTGATGTACATATGTACTCTAAATTGTTCTAAATGCATATATATACATAAATATTTATGTTCTAACTCTAAAGTGTTTTCAATTATTAATCAGTTTGATGTAAGGAGGTGAAAGATGGTAAGTATCTTGATCTGTTCATGAGAGATATTCCAGAGACAAAAATACATGCAGTGATTATTACATGGGTCAGATACAGCTGTGTCTTCCACTTTAGACACTCTGAATTATATGTGTCTGAGTTGCCACAAAATCTTTCTTTTCAGTGCCAGGGGAAATCCAGAATCCCAAGAGTGTCTTAATCCATAGTGGTGTTGCAACAATATAAGTCTCCATCTGAAATCTTGAAACATGGATCTAATGAGCAGAGGAATAATGAGTCAAAAGTGTATACTAAATGTTTAACATTTCCTCAACATTTCCATTGAGTATGTATCTTAATTTATCATTGTACCATCTGTCAGTAGACCAGAGCCCTGACTTTCTCCAGTACACAGCAGTTACAGAGCATGCAGGCAGAAGCAACCTCCTCCCCCTCAAATTTTCTACCCCCAAATTTCATACCAACCTCTGTGTCACATTATTGAAGTGAAGCTTAGCACTGGTTCTAGGTTTGCAAGTAGTTTTAAGTAAGTAAACCTTTTTCTTTTTAAGCTTTGAGGTTGTTGTTTTTTGGTTTTTGGTTTTTGTTTTTTTAAACCATTGAATGGAATATTTACTGACAGAACTGTTTATTCTCCTTCTAGTGTTTGTACAGATATGTCTTTCCACCAATTATTACCCAGTTTTTCCTGATGAATAAATAGCTCAGTAGTAGAATATGCCCCTGGTAGAATAGTGGCATAAAGATACAAAGGCAAAAATGACAGTGGATCTTGATGATGATTCAGATGATGATACGATCAGACATAATGGAACAAAACTCATTCATGGATACAAGAACCTATTTATTTTAGCTTTTCTTAATGCTAATATACCTGTTATAATTGGAGAGGGGAATATTAATCATATGATAATAAGTGCAGAAATCCTGGATCCTGATCAAACAGAGTGCCACCAGCTTCCCACTCTTACATACCTTCTCTGTATTGGTAGTGTGGTGCCAGTGGAGAGGGTCTTGGTTTATATGGGTAAACCTGGGGTTAGAGTTGATACCTTTTGCTTTTACCTTTCTTTTTAAACACAACTACTCTGTATGTACACATTAAATACAAGTAGTTTTTTGACGCCTTGTAACAGTGTGTACTGTACAATCCTTACTGGCTCCTAAAGCCAGTGGTAAAACTTGATAAAAGACAAAAGACTGAAGAAATTAACAGCAGCCTTTGGCATGCACGTTGGCCTGGAGCACACCTAGTACTGCATAGGGAAAAAGTGTCTTGACAGTCACCACTGCCTCTAAATCAGAATATTCAGTTAAGGAGGATTTTTATGAAGTGTGGAAAAGCAATTTTCCTTCCTTCTGGGGTCATATTACTGCAGTCAACTCTCAGAGGTTTGGGTCATGGGTGAATGACTTTCAAAGAGCTAATCATTGTTTATAGGTAGAAGATGGCAATATAGATTGACACTTTGTTCTCTTACAAGAGGTCCTGCACAAACACTTTTTACTGACTTCATTCCACCACAGAGAACAAGATAGGGTAGATGGGGGGAAGATAGGGCATAATAAATTATATAACCATAATAGCCAAGGATGGACAAAGAAACAAGCATCATTAACCCGTAATAGTCCATTTGGTTCTGCTCTAGGTATGTTGCCCATATTGAAATAAGATGGATTATTAGATTACTTAAATGCTTTGTGGAAAGTACTGTGGATAATACCAGGCAGAAAACAAAGGCAAAAAAAGAGTGGTCAGTTTGAGAATAAAGCAATGCACTGCAACCATCATTTGGTGCTTCTGTTGGTAATGGATCTATTCACACTAAGGCAGCTGTTTCTTTTGAAGAAATGACGGGTTTGAATGACAAACACTCATGAGGATCAGCAGAAATCATAACTGTATGGCCAAAATGACATTGTAACATTTGACATTAAAATGGCTTCTAAGGTTTGAGGATGTTTTGTTTCTGTAACTTATCCTGCCACTAACATCGGTGTTTACTTGAACTGTTGAAACAGATCTGTCACCAGCAAAAGCTGTAAGTGGCATGACAGTGGTAAAGAGATATGGAAAGACAGCTGAACTGCTGCATGTGTGAACTTCAAACATGACAAGATTTTTGACTGACAGAAAAGTGGAATGGAGGCAGAATTCTCCAAGGTCTGTTATCTTTGCACTTTTCTTTTCTTGTGTTCCTCTGTATCTTGCTACCTTTTATCATTCTAGTATCCTACTTTGCAACTGTGTTATAGTGTCCAATATTACAGCTTTTCATTCCCACATTTTCACCTGGTTTTCTGTCCCTTCAGAATATTTTTTCTCTCAGTTTTAATGGAGAAATCAGAATTAAAGGATAAAGTATTGTTATTTTATATTTATAGGCATATACAATAGGTAGAGTAAGAAATAGGCATTGTATTAAGAAAGAGGAAGCAAAAAACAGTGTGTTGAAAAATCCTGTTTTAGTGGATGATCCATGGTTCTTTTAGTTTAGTTTTTGTAATAAAAAAATTTAAGAACACTTGAAAAATTACCAAATTTCCTTCAATCGGAACTATTTAAATTAATAGAAACAGAGCACAGCATTTGTCATGATAAAATAATTGTAAAGTGCTGGAACATTACTGAAAAAAATAAGTGAACTATTATGTCTCAGATTTTACTGTAATCAGTATGTACCCAGAAAGTTTTTCACTGTAGTTAAGTCAAAAATTTCTAAAATATAAGGTTGGGAGGAGACATAATAGAAAACCTTCAAAATGCTTTAGTACAAAGCAGTTTTGTAGAAATTTCATGACATAAATTAGATTGAAGTAATTGTTTGCCAAGAAAAAAGCACAAATCTGAACAGAGTTGCTCAAATGACTGTTTGGAGTTATGATGTGGAGAAAATGGAAATTGGAATTGCAGACATGGAGCTCACTCAACATGCAGCCATCCTCCTACACATCTCTCCTACCATTTTTTGTTGGAAAGTAGATGTAGACTGTTGCAGAAGAGTCTCTTGGTTCCTGTTACATACATTTAGATAAAGCTACTTATTTCTGGCTTTCCTAGTTTAATTCCTTCAGGTACTATTGCACCTCCATCAGATACCCTGGCTGCTGCCCCAGACAGCAGAGGAAATAAACAAGAACAGGGACACACACACAGACGTACAGATACTCCTGATCGGCTTAGGCCAGCTAAGAAATTATGGCTAACCTAAGTCTCTTTTTTATTTTTTTATTTTTTTCTTTTATTTTTTTTTTAAAGAGGTCTAGAAATGCAGAAGTTTAGAAACAGGAGGAAGATGCTGCTATGCATAAAATAGGAGCTCAATGTGCACACCGTATTTTATCTAGTTGCCTGTAGGCTGAACAATCACATATTACCCAGCTGCAAACCCATTTTCATTCTGTTATTTTTATATAATTTGTCATGCTGTGCATTATGTGATAGTAAAGAGGCTTAGGTCTTAGTGTGTGGTCTTCTGTAGTCAACTGGAGTGAGGAACATTACTAGTGAGGAAGCAATGAGGGAGTCTGCAGTTGCTGTAATCCTTTTGCTAAAAATAATGTTTTCATGTGTCTGCCTTAGTATTGGCTCATTGTAGCTTGTCTGTTGCCTCATGAAAACTCACTTTGGCTTTTTAAATCCTGAAATCTTGCACCAAAGTACAATTTAACTGCAAAATTACCAGACATTTCAACTGAGTATTTATTTTCTTCAGTGCAGCCTTCAGCACAGATTTTACTAAGATCTATGCTTTCTTATTTTAATTTGTATTGTGTTCTGTCAGCTTATTGCTTTCTTCTTCCTGATCAAGCTGCTGTTTGCTGGACAGTCAGTTTACAGTTTGGGATATGTATGATTTTAACCCTATAGTGGATGTCTTCTTATGGGCCAGTGGAATTTGGTGTTGCTAGCATTTTTTAGAGACGATAACACTAGCACTAATTGTTCAGGATTCCAAGGATTGCTTTTCTCGCTCATTGATTCTTAAGTCCGTAAGTCATAAAAAACCTGCAGTTTCAAAGGAATAAGGTCCTAGAATGCTAAGGACAGAATGAAAATCTAGAAAAAAACCCAAGATTTTTATTTGCCCCTGATCTTCAGCAAGGGGAATAAGTGTAATTTCCAGCCCCTCCTCCACCTTAGGTACAGTGTCAGATTAACAAAGAATCTAAGCAAAAATCTGCCTTTTAGAAACACCTCAATGTGTTCTTCAAAAAGAGTTAGTTCAGATCCAGAGGTGATATTCCTTGCTATTTTATTCACACCCCACTGCCCTTTCTCAGAATAACACCAGGATCTAGGACACTAGCAGCTTCTATTCGTCTGCAAGATTGTCTCTTCCCTCCTGTGACAAGATGCAGAGTGGAATACAGCTTTGATGTGAAATGCCTCAGGCTTTCATCTTATAATGAACTCCCCCAAAAGATCAAAAAAATTTTAAACTGAAAAAAGCCAAGGTTTATATAAATAAATAGTTGCATTTCTACTTTTTTATATAAAGAAAACTTAAGGCAACTTGAGGTGACAGAATAGGAAAAAAATTTATGCATTGTTCTCTCCTTGTCCACTATCATTGCAAACAGACCCTAGGTTTGAGCTGCTGTGTGCCCACAATTTTTGTGAAGTCCTGCTCAGGAAGTTCTTTCCAGTCTTTCTGGAGCCAGGCTGTTCTGTCTTTTGAATGTCCTGTCTATTCTTTCTTATGGTCCCCTCTGGCTTTCTCTCCCTTGGGCGTGCTGAGTTATCTCCTATTAGGTGGAGCAGGCTTCCTCCTCAACCAGCCTTTTCAAAGGAACAGAACATGTAACTGAACACACAAATAAAACAAACACTGCATTATTGTATAGCTAGAGACAATGGCAGAGAGAACTAGAATCCAATTATATTAATATATAAAATTAATTTCTAATAGTTTATAAAATTAATTTCTAATAGTTTGTATGCCCCATGTATGTGTGCACATATAGGTATCCATGGACATGGGTTTATGATTCTTCCCAAGAGCTGCTGACCCCTTGTATCGGTTTTTCTGTTAAGAATTAATCTAAGTAAAACTCTGAGGTAACAAAAGACAGATTGCTCAGCCTTTCCATAGTCTTCCTCACCAAAAATAACAACTGCAAGTAACAATGATGATAAAGGAAATCCTGCTGTTTATGGCAAAATTTACAATTGATGAAAAGTGATATTTAAAATGTAGCAACTACATCATGGTAGTTTCAAATTTCAGCAGAGCTACTGTTTCATGCCCCTATGAGCTTGAAAAAGCTAAACCCAGGGTGCATTCACAAAATCAGTGCAGGCAGCATCTAAAGCAATTTCAGTTTCACTGTCAGGGTTTTCATGGTATCTCCCTGGCCACCTGAAGTGCTTTAAAAACATTCCTTTCAGAATATGTAGTTAATAAATTGTATTGCAGAATACATTTTATAATTATCTTCCTTACACCTGTGAGTTTCATCCACTTTGTTTTTAACTGTCCAGAGCATGTTCTTTCAGACCTTACATTAAGAACTGTGTAGCAAGTTCATTCACACACATTCCTCATATTCCAACAGGCTTTCTTTCATCTATCTGCACCTGGAAGGTGTGGAATAATTTCAGGAAAATAATTTACTCTCCTACCTCCCTTCTCCCCTCATACAATTCTCACAGATGATATTGGTGGAGGTACTAATAGTCATTCAATGGGTACATTTGTAAGACAAAATTTCATCATCATCCAATGAGACAAATAAATCCTTGCATTGCTTCAGTGTTTTCACTTACCATCTGCATTACAAGATAATCTATTTAAAATGTATGATTTAATGAAGTTCAAAGCTATCCAACAAAATCCCATGTTACCAAATTAGTTTAATATTTAGTACCCATTTGTGTTATCTTAGGTCCGGGTGTAGACGAGCAATCACAGCAATCGTCACTTGGTGGAGCCAGATTACTCTGCAAGTGAATGTGCTTTACAAATAGCTTGCAGAAAAGCTATCAAAGACAGGATTTATAAATTGTACTTTGGAGGAAAATCATATAAAAATGGTGAGATGTCAATATATCCTTTTAGAAATTAGAAACTTTATGTCTTTGCTTTTAATTACTCTAGCAGAAAAGACATAATGGACTTGCTGGCCAAAGCAATAATTTGCTGGGATAAAATGGGAATACAGTGTTGGTATATTTAGTAATGTGTATGCAAACCTGCAAGGATGAAGCAATAGCTGTCAATCTTTGTAAAAATTTTTAAAATTCAGCTTGTTAATGTTAATACATTTTTTTACATTATTTTCCCACTAATATTTTAAATTTATGACATACTTGTATCTCTCTTCTAAATGTTCTTCATAAAATCCAGAAAGACACCTAATTTATTTCTGGTGTAGAGAATACATCATACTTAGAGGAAAAAAAGGAGGGGATACCACACTGTAAACACCTTCTCTATACTCTGCTAAGTATAAAGAACTCTCAGTAACATTTCCTCACAATTTGTTTCTTTTCCATCTGTAAGAATGGGACACTCTTTAAAGAAGTGTCAACAGTAGAAGCTCCTACTCGTTCTTATTCTGCAATGTATGTACTGTGCACACTGTAGCAAAGAACTTAGGGGATTATTGGCTCTCTCTGCCATTGTGATACTCAGTGATCAGAGGTTACTGCTGAGAGTGTGTGTATTTGCTGGTGGTTTTGTGTGGATTGGGTGTTTTTTTATTCTCCTTTTTTAGTGTTTGCATGCATTGAATTCTTCTGAGACAGATGGATAAGGATAGGTATTTTTGAGTTGTTCTGACTAGCATGTGAATAAAGTCTTACACTTTCAATATATTCTTTAGACTTGTCAGATCTCATTTACCAGGAATAGACTCTGTCAGTTGAGCTCAAGCTTCATATTTTATTGCATAATATATTGAGCACATGGCTCTTTCCTGGTTGGTGACCCCATTTGCCAAAATGAGCCGATTCTCCCAATCAGCCATCTGTTGATAGATATATCCAGTATCCAGGGTTATAGAACAGCAGAGAAGCCACAACACCAGGAAGAGGAGCTTAAGACTAGCCAAGTAGAGGGGTTTATGCTTTGGAATCCAAGTTAAAAGACAAAATTTTCAATGACATTATGGCATCACAGTCCCACACATGTAAGTCTTCACTCACAGCTCCCTTGTGTGTTTTTAGAAGTACATCTGCTTCCGTGACCCACCGAGTCAGATGACAGTTGAGATTTTCAAGCCTTCGACATACTGGCAAACCTGGCATTCAAACAGAGTGTTCTTATAACTTTACCTATCCTAATATGAAAAAGTGAGACACTATGTAAAAATCTGATGTTACAGCTTCCTACACTGTACATACAAAATCATACTAGGGACATTATTCAGAACTACTAAGATTTTCTAAATAATTAGATTTCCTCAACTATTTTTTCATAGAACCCATTCTTTCCCAGTGAATGAAAATATGCATCATGAAAACAAACCATATTTCTAGAGCATCTTAATTTATAACTGTGGACAGCAACAAGATATATTTTAAGGAGAATTAAAAATTACTGTATTTCTCCCCTGCAAGGGAGGAAAAAAAAAAGTACATTAAACCTTCATGTAAAGAACAGATCACAGTTTATGGAAAGACAGCAATGACATTACTGGTGAAAAAGAGGAAAGGTCAAATAGAAGAAAAACTTGAAATACTGAAGTGCCTTTCCCACTTACAGAAGAGCAGGATGTGCTCTGTTAATGATGGAAGATGGAATAGGGGCAAGATAAATGTGGAGTGTTGCTTTTGCAAACCCAGAATAGCTGGAAAGAGCCCTTGTGGTGGCCTCTTTCTGGATGGTTGTCCAGAACTTCTATTAAGGCAAAATGATGACAAGTGTTAAATTTTGCAGTGCTTTTCCAGATAACCTCTGGGGAGGTTTGGGGAATTTTATTTGGTTTTCTTTTCTTTCTAAATGGATAGCTCTATTGCTTTTTTATATTTCTGGTGACACCCTGGCAATTTGCATTTGGTTTCACTGGTTTTCCTTAGGATAAGCAGTACTTATGACAAGTCACACAGGATGTTTGACGTCCTTGAGCAGGGAAGAAAATGTTTAAGATTTCTTTCTTTTTCTGATTTTCTGCTTTCCCTCTGTGATACCATTTGAACAGCTGTATCTAGCTCTGCCAACAAGGGAGAGAGGTTCTCAGCTGAAAGGTTTTAGAAGTTCATTAATTTAATTTATTCTGCCTCTCCAAAGGAGATTTGCATTGTCATTGGAATAGTAGTTTTTTTTTTTTTCTTTTCCCCCTCTTCCTTCCTCCCTGGTTGAATTGGAGATTTACAAATAAAATCCCTGATTTCATACATTTTCTAGCTGGTGCATCTAGTTTAATTCATTTTATAGAAACTTGATTTTATGTGCTCTTATTTTCATTCAGTTTATTGCTCCTTCCTTTTTACTATTCTCCCTGTGGTTTTGTATCATTAGGAAATTTCATTTCTTACCAAACCCATCTTCATCCAGGTTAAAAGGGAGAGACAGTCAATCAGTCAGTAAATCCCTACTCTCTGAAAACACAGTCAGCACCAGCTGTAGCTCAATTAAACTCAACACTTGAATAGTTCACAAGAGAATCCACACTTGTATACACACATTAATCAAAGAAATCCATTTTAACCTGTAGTCATATTCCAAACTTTCAGTTAATAGCTTGGACAGTAAAGTGTGGGCTGGAGACATGTGACGCAAGTAGTAGATAATTGAACCTTATGAGCATAATGTTTAAACGTATGATGTCCTGATATGCACACTAAACAAGGTATGCTGAAGGAACCTAAAATATATGGGGTTTTCATGCCTAAATGTTGATGAACACTTCTGCTGAGTAATAGAAGCAACTCAGCTGTTCAGAACTGCTTGACAGGCTTCTAGTTGGAAAATAGAGAAAAATATTTTAGCTTTTACTTTTTTTTTTTTCCCTAGGACAGTGAATGCAACCATTTGTAGAAAGAAGCCTATTTCTGTACGTGTTCTTAAGTCAGCTTTAAAAACATTGTAAACAAAGTTATGCTTACACTATTGAGACGGAATGTCTGCCTGCATTTCTTAATTCTGCAGATACTAAGAATAATTCCCAAGGATCAATGATTTAATAATCCATATTTAGAACAACTTGTATGTAACAATATGTGCTTAAGTTCTGCTGACTGCACGTTAATGACCCATGCTGCCTTGACCATGGGACTGTACAGAATGGGCAGCAGAGCCCTACTAAAGGGCAATCTAGCTAAAAAACACCCCAGTCTGTGGAGAATACAGGCCATGTCAGACTCTTTTCTAGCTTTCTCGTCTCATTAATTAAATCTGTTCTGAACAGATTTCAGACAAGGTCAGGCTGGCCATGCTGATTGCTATTTAGAATGTGTTCCAAAAGGAGCATTACTGCCACTGCTTGGGAATATTTTGCTGAAATTGCTTTTGTCATTAAATGACTGATTGTCAAAATGAAGTATATTTAGGTTAGTTTGGGACAGCTATCTTGACTCCATGCTGGAGAGAGATAAAGATGGACTAGCAGACATTTCAAACCACAACAATCAAGTTCACAAACTCCCCTGGGATCAAGTCCTGGCTGCAGTAAAATATTTGAATGGTTACAGATAGCATATATATGCAACTGTTCCCCCTCAAGACAGCCTGGTACTCATGATATGTTAGAAAAAGGCTTAAACTTACACCCCTTGTTTAGACCAGGTTGTACAACATGTTGAACCTGATCTGGAAGTGTCAGGGAAAGCATGCTTTCTCTTGGTGAAAACCTAGAAGTTTTAGTTTCACACCCATGTGGAGTGAAAAGTGTTTAAAATGTGGAATCACATGAGAAAATGCTTCTTTCACAGCTGTAGTTAAAATCCCCTTTTCTCTGAAGTGATAGGGAACATTTTTTGGTGAGAGACTAGTAGGCACAGCCGTGAAAATGTTTTCCTTGTCACAGGCCATCGGCAATGATCCTCCCTTGGGCTGACAGCAGTGATACAGACAGATCACTTCCCACATCCTCTGCGGTAATTGAGTTGGATTGCTTGAAATGAAATCATGTGCTCTTTGGCTGGCTGTTTCACCTTGCACCCAAACATTCTCAGTTCCAAGTAGAAAATATCCTAAACTGGAAACCTAGGAAATTATTAGAGACACCCTGTGGTAATAATGCCACCGTTCCTTCTTTTGCCTTGTGGCCTGTGTACTGACACTAAGAGAGACACTGAAGTTAGCTCCAGAGCTTAATTAAATAAGTGGGATACTTTGGATTGGCTTTAATGTCTACAGGTCAAATCCCAGCAGAACACTGAAAGTAAAACTCCAGTACTTTACAAAATATTTTTAATTTAGTGGTGGAAAGATTTGCTATATAATTGGTAGATAACAGGGAATTTTCCAACCCTATCTTAAAATCTTTACCTCACTGACACTTCCTAGCTCCAAAATAGTTTTTATAGAGGATTATAGTAGCATTCTGGGTTCTGAAATCACTAGTCATTCTTTCAGACACTCTTAGGTATCTACTTGCATTTGAAAGGCACAAACAGTTATGAACTCTAATTAACACATGATTTGTGGTATGAAAACTTGAACATCCTTTGGTAAAAGGAAAAGAAACCTGGCTTCAAAAGCTGTAGCTCTAGTTCAGAAACTTTAATATATATGTTGTCCATTTTTATTCAGTATAATTCTAAAGAGAAGCACTGAAAACAGTGCCATTGGTTACGGGGTGCCACAGCTTTAAGGTGGCAAATGAAGTAACTTGTGGATATTTAGAAGTGCTCAACAAAGCATAAATTACAGCAAGGATCGGAAGACAGGAAAAACTCAGATGCCTACAAATAACTGAATGTTTCCCCAGGGCGTAAACATTAATGACTTTAATTAGATTATAATTGCTCGTGGAAGCATAGTCTTGCACAAGATAAAAATACCTGACATTGCATTTGCAATTAGGCAACTGCATAAGAAGTACAAGGAGGTTTAATGTTAAACAGAAGTTATTTACTAAATATAAGGTAGTGCACAGTATATGCTCTGTTCTCAGGACATACTCATATGTTTTTCAGATGGCAGCACTGCTTCATATATTTGGCACTGAGTTGTAGTTGTTGGAGTTAGAGATTGAATTAACTGAAAGAATAACAGATGGCAACAGTGTTTGTTTAACTAAGGGTCTTCAGGGCCCTATGTATTTTATTTTCATCAGTACACTTGCAAAAAGATGCCTCAGTGACAATGCTTAGAATACCCCTATCCTTGTGTTAAGTGAAGATCTAGATATTCACCCAGTATTTATAGCTCCACAGATTAAAACCTTGATTTAAATCTATGAATTGCATTTCAGCTAAAATAGTCCTGTCACATTCCAGGAGGTTTGATACACCAGGTTATCAGGCGTGTGTGTGACGTGGCCTCATGATAACTATGTCCTTTTGCCCATTCTGGAAGCCTGCTGGTTGCCAACCTGTAAAAGTCACAGTAGGGAAGTAAAGGTGATTTAAAAAAGTGACTTTATTCTCAATATGGGAACTGTGAAGCTTTAACCCTCCGCTACAGTCTTGCTGAAACATTACCTCTGATGGAATCTTTGTTCTCTTGGCTATGCAGCGGCACAACCACATCAAGAAGAGTGCAGAGCATCTCCTGCTCCCTTAACTTATAGTCACGTGATTAAGTTTCCTGTCAAAATAAGTTTTAAACCCCTGAGGTAAAGGAAAAATGAGTTCTGCTCTCTTCCATGCTGTTTAAACATACCAGCCACTAAGCAATTACTGATAGAAGAAAAGGGCCATAAGGAAAACACACTGAAAAGATGCAGCTGCTGCACATTGGTTCAAAATCCTGTGCAAATCAGAGAATCCCTTCTGTCTTAGCATGGGGAAGATACATATCAGATGTCCTACTCCTAGTTTCTCATACAGATGGATCATCTGTCCAGTAATGTCTGCTCTGAGGTAGAAGGATCCACTATTACTGGCATCTGTTCACACTATTAACAAGATGCAAGATTTTGGGGTTTTTTTTGTATTGGTTTTCACAGGAAGTGGTTACATGAGGACTTCACAATTATGAGATATTATGAAAGAATCTAAATGGTTAAAATATATAAATCTCTCTGTTATGTGTTTAGATTGATGTTAAAAACTTCCAAGAAAAGGTTAAAAATGTAGTACAAATATATGATACATCAAAAACCTAACACTGGATCTGACTTTAATCTGAAACATAGCCTGAGGCAGCAGGCATTTTCTCATTGAGAGCATTTCATGATTGACTAACATCAAGGTATTACAGGCTCAATTAATGACTGAGATCAACTATTACATCAGGATTGTTTCAAAAGCATTTGGACACCGTCTGGGGTAGAGAGTCTGTGCTTTGGTCACATCCAGCACACCTGTGAACAAACCTGTATGGACAGTTCCCTCAGCATTGCCGGCAATGTAAACACGGAACAGTGACACTTGCATATTTGGCACAGTTGAACCCATGCAACTCCACTAAAATGAAATATAAAGCAATAAATGTAGATGAAAATGCACCATGGAAGGTACTGATCCCATGATGTTGATTTTACAGTGACTTAATAGTTATTTAGAAGTTATTAGTTATGGCAAAATATTATTGTTAGGGTGGGGTGAGTTTTTTTACTTTTTTTTAAGTCCTCATATTTAAAAACAGCAAGATTATTCATCTGACAAGATCATTACTTTCATATCATTGCTTCCCAGATTAGGTTAGTGACATTGACCATCGGGTCTCAGCAATAGCTGCAGGTGTTCTTAACTAGCACAAACACTGCTACAATTAATTTATTTCTGTAAGACTTTGACCTTGCTCCTATAGCAAATAAAGTGTTTCAAACAACTGTAAGAACATTAGTTACTCTTAATGAGAACAGTATTGACTACGATTACACAGATGCTTTACCTTTCTATCATAAAGCTGTAGCTTGTTAAGGATGATGTGGAAAATAGGTCAAGTGAAAATACTAGAGGCCAAATTTTGAGATCCTTATTTCATTTTTATGCACCTTTTTCCTCCTTTTAATTCTAGATGGATCAAGCTTTCGACAGAGAGATCAATTAGGAAATTAGGAGAGAAAAACAGTCTTTAGCTCAATACTCTTCACTGATTTGCATTTTAGGTAGTGGTATTTCCCTTAAAGATTATAGGTCTTCTAATCTTCTCATATGCTCTGCACTATAGCTCTTTTCATTTGCTACATCTCAGTATTTTTACTTTCTTTTATACTTCTTTGACTGTTTTAACCCTATATTTGCCATGATTCCAGACTTTACCTCCATGGCCATCAAATAAAATAAATCCAAGATGACAAGTACTATCATGCCTGTAATGATCCACTGACATGATATCTCACTTTCCTTCCCAATTATCTTCAAAGCTGAAAGCTCTTAAAGCAGGATTTGTGTCTTTCCATTTGATTCTACGGAGTCCCAAGGAAATTTTGGCTGATGCATTGTATGAGCAAATGCCAGTTTAGGGGGGAGGGGTCCAAAAGCTCAAAGCTTCTTCCCCTTTTCTCTAAGCAGTGACTCACAAGTTTGGTGTACCTGACTTGTAGGTAATATGGTCATGTTGACTGCACAGCCCATTCTTTCTCCCTCCCTCCATATTGCCTGGAGCCATCCCTACCCTTGATACATGACCACTAGCATAATTTTGTTGTTTTAGCCACTGTATTCTTTCTGTGTATTGTATGCAAGAAAACAGTTTAAATAACAGAAAAAATAGGTCATCAACAGTCGCACAGTACAGAACAGTCACTGCAAGTTCTGAGTGTTTTGAATATGGTAGAGTTGATACTAGAGAATCATGTATTTCTGGGAATATTTTAGAATCCTAGATCTTGATTCATGAATGTCATGTCAGTGTTATTTGTTGTGTTTTTTTAAAGAAAAAATACTTAAAAATGTGATACAGCCACATTTAATGCATACAAAAATGGACTTAAAGCAAGGGGCATATTGGTAATTGGTTAGCTTTAAACTTGAGCAGCATTAACTCATCCCTTATTTCAGGGAAAATTTAAACAAATGTGTGACTTTAAATGCTCATAAGTTTACAATTACTGAACCATTTTTCATTAGCCATGAATAATTTTTCCTTCCTCTGTGAGGATTTATGAAACAACCTGGAATGACGTGTGGAGAATTAGCCATTTTTAAGATTTCCATGCTTGAAAATTTCAATCAGCACATATGGCAAAAGCACAGCTTATTTTTCATGCTGGCTTAACTCAAGTGGCTGAATTGATTTTACTCATGCTTTCCAAAATAATTCATCACTGGACTGAGAACAGGCCTAGACATTATTGGCTTGACAGAATTTGCATGAGAAAGTTAGGAGTCACTGATGCAGGGGAGGGCTGAGCAGTGGTTGGAATTCCTCTTTAATGACAGCGGTCACTACCAGCTGGATTCTGAAGAAGCTTGATCTGCACACTCAAGTGAGCAATAATGGAGGATTCCAGCAGAAAATTAATAGACTGACAAATACCTTTTGTGCTCTATGCACTGTAATTGCATAGGAGGGCCAAATGCTAATGGTAAAACATAGCCTAACAAAAAAAGATTTATGCCATGGATATGGGGATCGTTATTTGACTGTTTTCTCAAAGCAGCAGTTATAATCGGGAAAAAAGCCTCTGTCAATCCCTTAAAAAAAAATTATGAAAAATGAACCACTTCTCATGTTCTCTTTTGCCTTTTATCCCAACATCTAGTAAACTACAAACAGAAAATCACAACCAGTAAAAGTAAAGCAAGTAAAACCTTGGGAATTTAATTTCTGGACAGAACTCAGTAGTGCATCTCCATGTTGAAACAGTGCACAGTTCAATCCTCACTACCTCAAATGGTAAAAAGTACCTTGGCTTATCTGTGTTTAATATCTGCTCCCATTCTGTCCTTTATACAGTTTCACAGAGATGTGTTGCTTTTCCTGATGGATTGGTTAGCCAAATGAGACTTTTGGCAAGCTCTGTGGAAATTACATCATACAAAAGAAAAGTAGGGACTTGTTGGCAGATCCCAGAAACATCCAGAACAAAATGGTCCATCACACAGAGTGGTCCTGACCCCAAAGGCAGTGTCCAATTATCTTAGCCTGTCTGGGGTAGTACGGGTGTGTTAACTGAATCCCTGAGCTAGAAAGTGTTGTTTCTCAGCAGGGCTAATTGCCTCAGCTGTAAAACCACATTGATGCACTTATATTGTTTGTGGGCAACTCTTGCTAAGGTAATGATTTTGGAGACAAAGCTTCTGAGTCCAGATATACAACAAAGGGAGAAAAAAAAGAAAAAAAAAAAAAAGGAGAGGAATGGTAGCTGGTAGCCTTGATATAAAGGGAAATAAGTAAAATCTGACCAGAAGGAAAACTAGGCTTAGACTTTACAAAGGCTTCTAGGTGTTGTTACAAGCAGGTTTTAGAACAGAGTGCTTATGATAGTGGGGCAAAATAAACCTGCAGGTGCCTTGAAGTGGATCTCCTTAGATCTAAAAAAAAATAGTTTATGATGCTATTTGTGAGTCTAAGCATCTAGACTTTAAGGATACAGACAGGGAAACCTCCCTCTATTTCTGTAATATTTCTCTGGGAGCAGGTAAGACAACCAATTGTAATTCAGACAATTTTGTTGCTTGCTATTCCTTACAGCTTTTCTCTAGCTGATAACTATTCAGAGCCTTACTTAGTTCTTTCTTCCTGAAGAGCAGTTAATTCAGTTTCATACCTTCTGCTTGTTTGTACAGGAAATAAAGCAAAACTCTTGCTGGTTTGCACTGCAAAAAATCTCCCTGAATTTCAATTAATGAACAGGTTCATTGAAAACTCTTTGCTAACTAGTGAAACATAATTATACCTGGTATAGTTCAGGCCACTTCACCTTGCCCCTGAATGGAGCAGTGTCTCACTCTTCTGAAGCCTTCTGGATTCAGCTCTTACCTATATCATTGTTACAGGATAGATAAATTAGAGGAAAAATGAGCAATATAGCTGAAGTTTATTGTCATTTTTGGGTTATGGATTGTTCTTCTGTATCCTGTCTTTTTCTTTCCTAATCCACCATAACTGTGCCAAAGGATATGAAATGGTGTTTTTTCCTTGTCTGAGAACAGTGAAGCCTCCTGGAATTAATAAGTGAATCAAGGGTAAATGAACTCTGAAAGCGAATAATGAGAAAAATCTCTGGATAACAAGCCTTTTTATATGCCCATCAAGAAGACATACAACTTTTGAATGAATTGCCTTTAAACGCATACAATGTATCCAAGAAATTTTAATACCTACTTTATTCCTTAAAACATTTTAGTGCCTCATTAATACACTTCAGATCAGCCACGTTGTTAAGTGTCCATCACTAAATAGTGATAGGGTCCAAGAAATTGCCTTCTGCACCAATAAAGTGTCCACTGAATCTGGTTAGGAAATTGTGTTTTAGGGTTAGCAAGATAGAAATTGCCAAAGAAATTGTGCTTTTATTAAGTGCTGTTAATTTTTATTCTTTCTGAGCCCTCGAAGTTGTTCAAGTGTTTAATATGATTTAGATGTCCAAAACAGTGTTTAAGTATTTCTTTCTTTGTTCTGAAAGAAAATCTAGCATTCTAGGAGCATTCTTAAAACTTTAATTTGTTCATATTTTCCATACAGATATAAAACATGCAAGTTGTAGTTGGCTTCCAAGTATCACGATGAGTGTTTTGATCTTGACTGCGCAAACAGGACCAAAACAAGTTATACTGCCACAGGATGACCATGTCAACAAGAGTTTCTTCTGAGCTGATGAAAAAGCCTGTTTGGTTAGGCTTGCAAACTTTGTCTGAACTACCTAACAAATGGTTTGTGCCAACTCAAAGCAAGAGTGCAATTGAATCAGTGCATAGGCATGTTTTAGTCCCAGGGTTGCTGACCAAGAGTGTTTTGGCATCATGTTAGTAACAACCTTAAATCTGAAATTCCAGCTGAATTGCTTGTTCCAAAAAATAGGCAGACCTTAGTGTTGGTAAAATTCATCACCTCATAGAAAGAATGTGTTTTATAATGTCTCTAACTTGAAATAATTTCTGTGCTTTGTAAATTGTGTTCTAATTGTTGTGAAACAAGATATTTCAGTATTAGAATTGAATGCTGGTAATTTCCATGTGGTTGAACTGTACCCTGGTGATTGTCAAACATCATTCTGTTCTGACTGGTCACTCCTTTGCTAAGTTTGCTTTGTATTTATTCAGTGTGATGTTCATGGTATAAGGGCACTTCAGTCAAGGAATGGCTGTTTCAGTT
This sequence comes from Pardalotus punctatus, assembly GCA_013400915.1. NCBI lineage: Eukaryota > Metazoa > Chordata > Aves > Passeriformes > Pardalotidae > Pardalotus > Pardalotus punctatus. Next base: position 69,095 of record VZTX01013228.1, read on the forward strand.
CCACTGCCAACAGCTTGACAAATCATAATTTGTATGTAGTTTTCATTCTGAGATTTGTTAATTTTTCACTTCTGTATGCCTCTACTTACACAGAGCTACTTGAAAAGCCCTTCAATTTCAAGCATCTTACATACACCACCATTAAAAGAATGAATTATTTAGATATTTGATTGACAGCTGGGTAGTTTACTTTTTAATGTGAGACTTTTTTTCACCAATTTTTACTCATATTAGTAGTTCATTGCTCCACAAAGTGATTCTGGGATCACACTCCTCACTGCTGTTAAGAAGCAGGACATAAATTAGAGGCATTGGGATGATGCACGTGGTTGATGCTTGAGAGATTGTGGGCATAGCATAGTCTGAGAGTGTGGCAAATGGGGGATTTAATATTCATATAGATGGGTGCTACCTGTCTTGCTGTAAAGTTAAATATGAGTTGGAACATCTGTAAGGAGACCAGGAAAGGGGAGAGACTTGGCTAATCTGTAGTCTCTGGTGTTTGGTTACTCTGCTTACAGAATCAGGTTCTGAAAACTATTTTACAAGTATTTTCAGTTAAATTACTTCTGTTCTTGTTTTCCTTGAAGACTTGCATTGCTATCCATTTTAATAGACTTGATTAAATATTTAATATTGATTGTATTGAACTGGGAGACTTATGATATTTCTGCTGTGTTCCCATTCTGTTTACTGTTAACAGGCTGTGATTCCACTAGGAAAACCCCTTAAATTTGCATTTTATAGTAACAGCCTCCAGATTCAGATCTTTGGTGAAGAGGACCAAAATATCTTTAATGTCTCCATTATTTTGTGTCTTCTGCTTCCCTGATATAGCATAGAGAACAAAAGCGACTTTCAGAGACCACTTGCTTCTCCTAGTTACCTCCATACTCTGCATAATAACTATCTGGCCTGAGCTAAAGGTATTCCTTTGCATGGCAGAGGAAACTGTTGTTTGTTTGCTTGTTTTTCCCATTATGCCAGGACTATATTCATGTTTATAGATGGTTGCTACATCAATCCATGTAATACAAAAACCAGCACAATAGGGCTGGAACAAAGATGAGTAAATTAACCATACAGTGGCATTCTGGAGAGTGCAGATTTAGCAGGGACAGTTAATTCATCTAATTCTGCTTTATGAAAAGCCTGCTGAAAGAGAACTTTTCTCCTCAAACAGCTACTGAACAAGTATCATCAGCATGGTGGTTACTGATGACCATGCATGAAGATGGTTATGTGGGATGTTTTATTAATAGCAAAAAAATCAGTCTTTCTTGGATCTTATCACTGTTTTCAAAATCCAGGATAGGGATCTAGGGACTCATTGGCCTATTACACACAAATCTCTTAGGAAGACTCTCTTGGTACCTGATGCACTCAGGACTTATATAATTATATATCTTAATTATAGAGTGGTGAACTTGCTCTCATAAGAAGAGAGCGGCTTCCATTCCTCAATGTTTACCTGGTTTTAAAGCAAAGTTTGTACTTCTAGGTGATCTATGGGAGGCTATATTCCTAAGGGCTGGACACCTTAGCAAAACAAGGTGCTGATCACTCATATGTGTAAATGTTGTGACAATTTCAGGACTAATTAAAGCTGAAGCCAGAATGGGAGGTTAAATGGTGCTTTCCCAAAGCCTGATCCTAGCAGGAAGAGGGCAATGCGGCAGGCAGCTTGATAGCAGTGTAATCCACTGTGTTCTTGGTCTGCTAACCCCAGCAGTGAGTTTGCCCCTTATGTTGCCCTGATGGAGTGTGAGCTCTTTCTGACCAAATGCTATTTAAATGGATGAGGGTAGAAATATATTGAAACTGATAATTTCTTCTCCAGAAGAGCTTCTTCACTACCTTCTTTCCCTATTTAGACCAGTTGGTATAACCTCCTTGGGGTGCCCACATGGCCCTCCATGTAACCAAGAAACTTTTAAAATAAATGAATGAGTCAACTTCAAAAGAAGTATGAAAGCACCATGTAAATTTGTGACAGGAGGGGAGAGGGAAGTGGGAAGAGAGCAGCAGTCAAAACCTATTTTGATACTTCCAAAAGTTATCCTCCAGCATGACAGTTTCTATCGAGACCTAACAGAGCATCCTTCACATCAGAATGATCCAGCCACTGCGGTCACAGGACAGGGAGCAAAAAAATAAGGATCTGTGTGTGTTAACTTGTGGTGTGATTTCTCAGCCACATAGGGATTGTAGAGGGCAGTATGGATACAAAGCAATACTCAGTAAGATGGGGGTGCAAGTAGGGAAACTGCACTCCCAGAAGAGAGTGGTGAGGGCTCATTATCCTCGAGCCCTGTGAGTGAGTGGTGTGCATGTAACTGAATGTGGGGGATGCTGTAACTCTTGGGATTAGTTACAGTGTGCTTAGAAATTTATAGGTATTAATTAACATTTCATTCTAATATTGTGGTTTATGTGTTGTGATTCTGAGCCTGAATGTATAGTTTACCGACTGCCAGTTAATCACATCGTTATTAAATCATTGGTTTCTTTGTTCGTGGTTTGGTTTAAAGCACATGAATTGACCAGTTTTTTGTTTTAATGTACCCTAAGAAGGCATCCCTTGTGCAGCAGCAAGGTGGTTACTCCTCAGTCACTGCCTTCAGGTGGCTATCTTCAGCTTTGAGTAGGCAGTGGGCTGTCTTAAAATGTTCAACTTCTGAGGGAAAAGACAAGCCCTCTTGCTGTCTCCCTGTGGTAGTTTTCTATTTATGTTGAATGGCGTATCTTTAAGTGAACTCAAGACACGTCTTGCAAATAGTTGCTTGGGCTCTTCATGCAGTCATGTTTTGGATTTTAGTCTTCCAGATATCATGTCCCTGAAGCAAAGACTAACTTAGACTAGCAAAGAAAGCAGTTTTTGAAAGTGACAGTCAAGTAGATAAAAAAACCCAAACCAACCAAACAAAAAAGCCCTGGTACACTTCCCTGTGTAAAATGGTTTCCCCTAAACTACATGGACCAGAAAAGTCCAATGTTTAATTAACCATTGTATGAAATACTATTTTATTTTAAACCTTGTTATTGCTTTTATAATTTCTTGAAGGTAATTAAAATTGTATGGGTTTAAAATTATTTCTTAACCTTCTATAAAATCCCTTTCCACAATAAAAAAGTGCGAGAAGCTAGTATTGCAGGAGGAGGGTGCTGCAGGTTTGAGTACAGATGAAGAAAGCCCCTGAATAGGTACAAAATGGGATGAAAGGAAGAATTGTGAGTAACTGTCCTAGCCGGTTTTGTGATTTTCCAATGGTATGCTCTCCAGGCTGATGCCTAGGTTTCAGGATGGTCTGTGGCAGAGCAATCAAAGATGTGGATCATAACTGTAATAGCAGGTGTAGCACATCTAATTAAAATCAGCCAGGGAGGCCATGTGATACTGTCTCTATTTTCAGGCCTAATATTAGCATGAGATGAATTGTCTAATTACATACTTCCTAGTGTTCTTCCAAAGTACTCTTTCATCCCACACAACATTGCAGTTGCAAGTACCTCCTCTTTAAAAGAGGTAAATGCAAATAATCTTTGTAAAAATGCTCTTTGGAGGAATTACTTCTTTTTTATGACGGTTTTGTTGTCAGCTGCTGAATTTTTCCAAATCCATGTGACTAACCTGGGTAAGAAATCTCACAGGCAGGGAGAAGGTGTGTGAATGAAACTGATTTCTAATGGTAGCAGCACCTCATGTGATGAAAAGGTAAAGCTTTAAAATATTTACAAGGGAAAACCTGTATTGTGGTGCATGTTTTTGTTCTGAGTTTCAAGCAACCTACTGATTAATCAACACATACTTAATGTTTACACCTCATTAAGTGTAGCAGTAGTCAGTACTTTTGTTTCATGTAGACCCTGACATATCATTTGGTGGAAGTCTAATGTAACTCATTTCATGGCTCTTTTCTTTTCCTTTTTAAACTTCCAATGAAATTTCTATGAATAAATTAGTAAATTTATCATTTTCTCTATAATAGTGTCACATGGACAGTTTGATGAAATAGCTCATTACAGTCAATGAAGTGAAATATGAGTTCCATCAGCACATTTTCATCAAACGGAGTTACAGAAATTAGCTTGCTGTTATCAAGGACTGTGGAATACAAAAATAAAATTAAGCAAGCTATTAGAGGATAGATTTAGGGAGGGTCCCAATTGAGTTGGAACGCAACTGCCACTGTGAAAAACAGAAGACTGCTGTATGCTTAAATGAATTGTGAAGCATCAGTATTAATTGTTAATGATGTACTTTCGGGACAAAATTAAATTCAGAACCACCTGAGTGTACATGAATATCACACACTGCGCAGCCACTCAACCACGAATGAATGAAAAGCGAGTGCTTGCTGTTCTGCAGTCACTGTCAAAGTTTGTAACTGAGCTAACCCATCTTCAGCTGTGTTACTTCTATGACCCCATAACAGGCCAAATAGATGGAAGTTCTCTACTGTTAAAGTTGTCCTTTTCCCCAGTGTTTTCCAAAGTCAGAATGGAGAAAAAATCTGACTCTGAAGAATCTGTTGTGCTCAATCTGAGAGAATTAAGTACTGAAATATACCTTCGCATAGTGGGGTGCAGCTCTCTCCTGCCAAACTGAGAAGCTGTTGACAGACCATGATTTGATTCTTTAAGTGCTAATTTTAAAGTCAGCAACAGTCAATAATCTCTGATCAAGGGTGATGTACTCAAGCCTTCTCATTCTTGGAATACTACTCCCAATATTTAACTTTAACCTTGGATCTTCAGCTGACATTTAATATTTTGTTTTAATAAACTATTATTATACTTTATTTGCTGTGTGCAGAGGGAATTATTTCAGCTGTTTCCACTTATTCATGTTATTTTTGTATGTGGTCCCTTTCTAATTTTACTTCTTAAGTAGACTGGGAATGAATTCTTAGTGTCTTGATAATGATGTTACACAGACTAAACACTCCAGGCAGCCAAATGCCAGTTTCATGTGACATTTTTTTGCAGGTGTCATATGCGGTAAAGTTCTTATGTATGAAAGTAGAGGAGGCAGCCTAAATCCTGCCAGGCAGGAACTTGAAGGGATTACCGCACTTAAGAAAGCTTGGGGGCTGCCTGGCTTCTTGTTGAAATGAGAACTGGCTCACTGTCATACTTATTTTCTCTTGAAGGTTATTGTCCTAAGTAAATTCAGTTTCACAATTATGACTCAGTCTCTAATGAATTCTAATAGACTAAACTGCCCGCTCCATTTAGAAGCATGCATGTGTAACATTCTCTCCTCCACTGAGTCATAGGACTCGCCTAATTTTGGAGACTAAAATTAAGTTTAATTTTGGGATGGCATTTCCCAAAAGGGACATGAAGCTATAAATAATGGAAAGCCGTAACCAGTAAAAACTGTTTGCCTTTTGATTGCTCTGTCATTTCTCTTATGCAATAGTTTCAAAGTGCAGAAACTCCAGCAGTTTTGTAGTTGGGGAATATTTCATGGATCACCAAATTTAGTAAAATACCAAATTTACCTGTAAATGTAGCATCACTTGGTTACAAAAGTAGGACAGTATTTTGTCATTTTCACAGGTCTGCTTCAGGTATCCACAGAAAGCATTCCCACAGCCATTTCTCAGATGTTTCTTTCCACCCTACTGATGGACTAGAAAAGCAAGAGAGGATTTGGGAGATGTGATACCAGTTTTGCTCTTCCCCTGCCACCCTGTTTCCACATCAACGGAAATGTTACTATCCCTTTCAAAGAGGTCTGATTTCATCTTGGAAGGAAAGTAAGGAAGGAGTAAAGACAGAGGAGGATTAAGACACAGTTATTAGGCTAAAGTGTAATCCAGTAAGAGATCCATATACTTCTACATGGAAACTTTTTTCCATCCAATTTAGTGCCAAAGTTTTAGAATCAACTGAAGTAAGGTGAGAGTTAGAAGTTGAGAACAAGATATTAGAAGTCTGTTGCAGAAATACACTCCTAGAAAACAGAGATTCCTGATAAACCATAGGATTGGGCAGATAGGCTCAGTCAGAAGAGAAATCAGTGGAAAAATGTGACCGATACTTGGTAGGTAGAGATGACTGAGACTCTGTCACAGTCATTGCCCCTTGAGAACCCTGTAATGGGAGATGGCAGAGGATTCTTACACCCCAGGTGCTTCCCTCATGCCTGCAAAAATACCTATATCTATCTATATCTATATCTATATCTATATCTATATCTAATCTATATTTGTCACTTTCTCCCACTTACATGCAGCATGAGATAAAGTTAATAACTTTCTGTGTAAGGAGATATAAAGAGTGTATACTTGTATGTAGGCAAAATTAAATTTAGCATTGAAAAATTTTGAGAATAATTGTCACCATAGAATCATAGAGTGGTTTGGGTTGGAGGTACCTTAAAGATCATTCAGTTCCAACCATTCTGTCATAGGCAGGGACACCTTCTGCTAGAACATGTTGCTCAAAGCCCCATCCAGCCTGTTTTTAAACACTTTCAGGCATAAGGCATTCACAGCTTCTCTGTGCAACCTATTCCAGTGCCTCGCCACCCTCACGGTAAAGAACTTCTTCCTAATAGCTAATCTAAACCTGCCCTCTTTCAGTTTGAAGCCATCATCCCTTGTCCTGTCACTGCATGTCCTTGTAAAAGGTCCCTCTCCAGTTCTTTTGTAATCATTCTTTAAGTACTGGAAGGTGCTCTGAGGTCTCCCTGAAGCCTTCTCTTCTCTGGGCTGAACAATCCCAATTCTCTCCATCTGTCTTCATAGGAGAGTTGCTCCAGCCCCCTGATCAGCCTTATGGTGCTCTTCTGGACAAATTCATATTTTTGTTCCTATTAAAGCTGCTGATGTCATGGATCTGCATTATAGTTCCCAGAAGGTTACTCTAATGAACAAATCTAGATTCAATTATTCAAAAGTGCTGGAATTCTGCCTGTACAATTTTCACTTTACTAATGGGCTGGGCAATTCTGATTTTTCTCAAACAGTTCACAAATGAAGCTTAACATCATGTTGTTAACTGCTTTTATTACATTTCCCATAACATGAAGCAAAACATAAATTTTAAATGCAGGAAAATGAAAAAATCAAATGAATTCAAGTCTGAGGTTTTGTTCAAAATATTCTGGTATCATTATTGCCTTTTTTTCATTTCAGTTCACATCAGTTGAACACATTTGCATTCTGTCCGTTTATATGATTGACAGTTTAGGAGAATGCAGGGTAGGAGTTAACTTGATTGACTTCCATTTACCTTCAGATAGCCAGCCTCTGGTGAGTCATATGTGATCATGCAGAATTTCTGGTTCTCAGCTAATTTGTATCTCATGTTGCTACCTCTATCAAAGCACATTATGCACAAAGACACATTATCATATCAGTGTTATTTTATGCTTCCATTTCATGGGCATCAATATATTTGCAGACAGTTTGTCCCAAGTGGCGTGTTTTGCGTGTTGTAGCCTTCTGCACTCTGCCCCATCACCTTTTTGTTCCATCACTCTTTTGTTCCATCTCAAACTCTCCAACTGATCAGGGGAACTTTAAAGAAGGATGCCTGAACTTACTTCAGTTTGCATAGCCTCAATTTACAATTTCATTCTCACACGTTTCAAGCCAAATGTTCCACTCTTGTCCTCTGTGACAGAGGATCTTTCACAACTGGTCAGTACCTGCTACTCTGAAATTGTAACATACCTTCACACTTGAGCCTGCAAACACTGCAGCTTGAGACTTGAATTCCTCTTTTGGATAAATCCACTTCCCCGCTGCAGTAATGTGTCAGGACCAGAGGCAAGCTTTAGAAGCAGGCTGATCTATAAAGTGAGTAAGCCACTAGTAAAACTGGAAAGAAACCTTTTAAAAGCCTGTGGTAAATTGTTTGAGTTTCACTGGCTTAATCCCTCAAGTATTAAGCAAACAGTCATGATTTGGGACTTGAGGAGGAGTCTGAACAAGCTGAGGGTTAGGGTAAATGTTCATAAAATTAGAGTGGTAAAATTAGAATAATAAAACAAATCCAAACTGTTAAGTGGGCTGATTAAACAGTAAGAGCTCATTTTCCCCTTCTGCTATTTTAGTAATGTTATGTTCATTTTAATGACATTCTTATATCTTTCAGGGCTGTAAAAAGTTCTGTACATCCTTCTGACAGCCATAAGGAGCTAAGGGCATATAGCAGAGGTCTAAATGACCCTATGATAGATTGAAGCAAGTCTGGATCTGCTAGACTGGTAAGGCATTACTTGGAACTGGCATGGGAAGCCAGTGCCACTGCTGGAGAATGACATCCAGGACAGGTACCTCACTGCTCTTCCTTTGTGCTCTCTGCATCTGGAAAAAAGGGTGATCACAGCATTGTAGAAAATTTGCAATTCAAATTGTGAGTTCATTTTGGATGTTGTGGGTTTCTCCCCTTGTAGGAGTTTGTCTGTCTCCATTGAATCATAGAAAGCCTGTGATATCCATTGATTAAAAGTGGTGCCTAGGACTGATTAATGCAAATGCTTCTGTTGAGTGGCATATGACCATAACTCCAGTGGAGGTTTTAATGTTTGGAGAGCCCAGACACTGTTCTAGTTTACCTTTATCTGAGTAAAACTGAAAGGTCCTTACACTAACCAGCCACATACAGTAATCTCTCTGGAAAGACCCATCGTGTGTTTGTAGTGTGCAGGTTTAAAGCAAGCCATGGTATTTGGTATTTCTCTTGTCAGAAACCTGTGATACTGCCACAGGAGTCTGGTTTACAACTTTCTTGGGTTTCCATGTGTTTGAGGTACCTTAAAGATCATTTAGTTCCAACGCTCCTGCGATGGGCAGGGACACCTTCCACTGGAACATGTTGCTCAAAGCCCCATCCAGCCTGCCCTTAAACATTTCGAGGCATCAGGCATCCACAACTTCTCTGGGAAACCTATTCCAGCGCCTCACCACCCTTCCAGTAAATAATTTCCTCCTAATATCAACTCTAAACCTGCTCTCTTTCAGTCTGAAGCCATCATCCCTTTTCCTGTCACTACATGTTATTGTAAAAAGTTCATCTCCATTTTTTTGTGGGCTCCCTTCAGGTACTGGAAGGCTGCAATTAGGCCACCCTGTGGTCTTCTCTTTTTCAGGCTGAACAGTCCCAATTCTCTCAGACCTCCCTCATAGGAGAGGTGCTTCAGCCCATTTTTGGTGGCCCTCCTCTGAGCTCACTCTAACAAGTCCCAGTCCTTCCTGTGCTGGAGACCCCAGAGCTGAATGCAGTGTTCCAGGTGGGGTCTCATCAGAGCAGAGCAGAGGGGCAGAATCCCCTCCCTTGCCCTGCTTTTGATGCAGCCCAGGACAAGTTTGGCTTTCTGGGTGGTAAGTGCTCGATCATATCCAGCCTCTCACCCACCAACACCCCCAGTCCTCTCCAGGGCTGCTCTGGGTCTGTTCATGCCCCTCCTGTGTTGATTCCATGAGTCATTCTGACCCAAGTGCGGCACTTTGCACTTGGTCTTGTTAAAGTGCATGAGATTCCCATGGGTCCACTTATTGATCTTGTCCAGCTCCCTCTGGATGGCGTCCTGTCCTTCAGGTGTTCCAACTGCACCACTCAGCTTGGTGTCATCTGGAAATTTGCTGAGGTGCACTTGATCCCTTTGTCATAAGATCTTTGCAAGACTATTGAAGACATTTACTGTGCTGTCCTTAAATCTCAGCTGTTCTTTAAATTATGAATGTTGTGTGTCTGTTCATCTTATAGAAAGAATAATGTGACCCTGATATTGAAATAGCTCAGTTTTTTCTCCTATAACTTCAGGAACTAATTGCAATTTCCTTTCCTTTAAATCCTCCTTGAACACTTGAATTGCTCTATTTATACACATTTGTAACAATATGTTTAATAAATTTAACATGTTAATTAATTCAACAGCATAGTTATTCAGCCTGTTAATTTTGCAGTGCAATTGTTCAAAGAAAGACTTATGGTCAGGGAAATAGCCAAGGATGAATCCAACATAATGAATGGGATTCTTACTTATTTCTTGGGAGTTATGGCTGAACAACCTCACCCCCAAAAAATCTCCACCAATTCCCCCCTAACTTTAACTGGTGTAATAAAGTTTGCTTAGAGAAATCTTGTTATATTTTCAGAGAACTGTCTTTAGAACATTAACATAACCACAAAAATATATGGTAAAAAAAAAAAGAGATAAAAACATTCAGTAATGAGGCTGTATTGATTAGAGAGGGGTAAGAGTGAGCGATAGAAGCCTAAAAGAATATTAAAGGAAAGATACATACTTCCTACCTGAAAAACTATAGCAAGTAAAAGGGGTATACTCTTTTTTTTCCTGAGAGAAAAATAAGTGTTTGAGAAGAATGATGAAAAAATGTCCTGGAGAACCTGTAGAAAACCCACTAGATTTCATTAGCAGGCTTGGACCTTATGATTGTAACTTCAATATCTTTAAAATGAAACATAAGAAATTGTTTGAATCAAGGTTGTTGAAATCAACTGATTTTGTGTTTTAGAAACTACTGATTCCTCCAAGAAAATTCCTTCTTTATACCTGAGATTATTCTGTCTTGTATATCTGGTGCAGATATGCATGCCATTCTGGCAAGGAATGCCCTTGGCTTTTCCAAATTTTGCCTTCTGTTTTAGCAAAATGGAAGAGTTTTCCTAAAACCTGAAAGCAAATAGACATGGTTGTCTGATCTGGTGTTTCCTTAAGAAATGTCCTTGAACTTCTAAACAGCCATGTAGGACTTTGACCCAGAGGGAACACAGTTAGGCATTTGTCTATAGTCTGCTTGTGGTCTTTCTTACAGTTTAGGTGCTAGAAAATACCAGGTTTCCACCAAAAACAAAGTTAAAATCACAGCAGATTATTTGATATAAGTTTGGTCAACACAAAAATATGCAGATGTTGAACTGGTCTGTTTAGGAATAAAATTATTTTATGACTGCTTTTCTGAATCTTCTGCTCTGCTCTGCTTTTCATTTAGATGGTTTTACTTTTAAAATACATGCAGAAATAAATGAAAGATTTCACAAAAGAGAGAAAGAACTGGTTATGTATGTCACTTGGGATTGATTCTTAAACTTCTTTGGGACATAAATAATTGAGTACTTGCAGTGTCAGGGAGGGTGGGGATGATGGGTAGTATATTCTTTTAGTAGAGACAGAAGTATTGCTGTCTCATTTGCATATGATATTAAGTAACTGTAAGTGTAACACAAGAGGAGAGAATGGATATCCTGGGACAAACTGTTCTCATGGCCTGGTAATTAGGCACTCCAGTGGTAGATATGAGTGTCTTGATTAAGATACCTGGTATGATTTGGGCAGCTGGAAAAAGAGAACTTAATATAATCTCTCAAGACATAGTTATTCAGAAAAGTGAATTACAGGATCTCCCAGAAAGTACAAGGGAAAGAGGAAAGAAATGGATAGATGTATTTTCTATTTAAATATAGACTTTAATTTAACTGGAATCATTTGCCAGTTTCTAAGCATTTCTATCAATTATGTCAGGTCAACTGAATAAGCACTTGGGGAAGTAAATTAGCTTCCAAAAAAAACCCAGTTGCTCTGGTATACAAACCAGTCCAAGTTTTCTGACAGGCCTGTCAATAAACTGGTCCCATTCTATATCTAAAATTGCCTTTCCATAAAATCTTAAGCAGTTTTATTGCCACAATCTCATCTGATGTCCCTGGTTTATATTAATTATTTTTATGACAAAAAAATATTTCTAAGCTTCTCATTATGTGGTTCTACAACTAAACACCAAGTGTTTTGGCTTTTTGTTAAGTGTCAGTAAGCAGATCAGAAAGCATCAGGAAAGGCTGGATTAATGAAATAGACACATTGATCTTTTTCTGTTTTCTCTGCTATGTTTTTAAGCAGTCCTTTGGGTTATGGTTCATTACTGGGTTTGGTTTGTTGATAAGGTTAAGGGCTAATGTGCAAGGTATTTGGGCAAAAACAGTTGTGCTCTTGCCAAGTGCATTAAGTGCTTTGGAGGATTTACAAAATGTTTAGTTACGGTGCCTGTAACTACACACATTTGAACAGCAATGTTCAAGGTGCCACACAGACCATTAGTGAATGATAGCTTTTGCCTCAGCTTACAACAGAAGTGTGACTTTCAAGCTTCATCTTGATTTTTCAAGGTGTCTGAGACATGCTAGTGTACATTGCTATGCTATATTTGAAAAAGAAACACATGAAGATAATAGCATACAGTGATTTTTATTTATTTTTGTTTTAAAATTTTTTGTTTTTAAACAATTTTTTTCCCCCACAAATAATGATTTAGAATCTTGGAGTGATGGAAAACCTTCAGGTTGGAAAGGCCCTCCGGAGGTCATCTGGTACAAACTCCAGCTGAAAGCAGGGCACTGGACTGGGTTCAACAGGGACCTGTCAAGCCAAGTCTTTAATATCTCCAGCAAAGGAGATCCCACCTCTCCTCTGGAAACCTCTTCCAATGTTTAACTGTTCTCACAGTAAATAACTTTTATGTAATGTCCCAGGTTCTGCATGTTGCTTTTTGCTCTGTCACTTTCCTTCCTTTGGGAGAAAGTACTTACATCCTCTCTGTGATTACCTCTCTGAGGCACTAGAAGGATAATTTATACTGCTCCAGTCCCATTTCAGCTGTTGGCTTTTTAACATTTTGTTTTAACATCTGGCATAGTTTAGTTTAATCTTAATAGAGTAGATTATTAATGATTACGATGCTCACTAAAACCAAAGCTATTAAACAGAGTGAAGAGTCAGTATCCCACTTGCTATTTATGGGAATAATTCATTTCCTATGCCAGGGAATAAAACTGCAGGGGATCAGAAAGATGTGCTCCACTATATCTTCAGCTTTCTGGAAAGAAAAGTTCATTGTAAGGCACCCTTACTCCACCTCTCTATTTAAGCAAATTCTAGCTCATAGAAATTCTTCTTGCAGACACAACAGTGTGACAGGTGACTCTGACTTAGTATTGCCCATGTCACTTTGCATTAGAAAACACAGTGTGACTGACATGAGTGATATAAAATGTCATGTAAGATACTTGTCAAAAGTGGGCAAAATTTGGACCTTTTCTGTTTAAATATAGCAAAAGAAACTGTGGCTTAAAACCAAGTTAGGCAGCCTGGGTTTTGTTTGATTATCCTTTTTCTCCCACTAAAGGTGACCTGAGAATATTAACTTCTAAATAGTTACAAAGGTTTTCATAAATTTGTACTGACAAGCACTCTCAGTGATTATCAAGAGCAGTCTTCCTCAGGAGGCAAGTAAGGGGACTTTCACTCACATTTCTTGCTCTGTGTACACCTGAAATCCCACTTTCCTGCTTTGAAGGTAACAATTCCTGCATTCTGAATGCTGCCCTGTAGATTGTCTCCAGGTTATTCCTATGTGAAGAGTCATAGGAAAGCAACAGAACTGTGCAGCTGCCTTAATTTCCCACTTTTCTCTCCCATCCCTCCTGTTCCCATCAGCAGGAAAGCTTCCAACACTTGGATAAGACACATAACAGAGCTTCTGCGTCTTACACCGTGATTGTCTGTGTAAATCTTTGGACCAGTTTCATCTCTGTAAGGAGATAAGGATACTTAGCAAGTGACAGCACTTGATCTTACGTGGTGTTGCAGTCATAATTTACAATATCAGATCGCAGTCCTGTCAGGTGCACTTTTAGCCCTGTAGGAGAAAAATTGTGTCCTAGACTTTAGGGTATATAACAAGTAGATAATATAAAAATAAGTTAAAGTCATAGTTATAAAATATAAGTAAAAGAAAAGATTTGAAGTGATTCACAAGTGAGATTTTTATTATCTGGAAAATATTTATTGGCTAAAGAACTCTTAAGGGGTTTAACTGTTGACTTTGGGGAGACTAGACTATGTCACAGGTGCATGTCTACATGGAACTTTCCATTTAGATGTTCTGGAAAAGAGCTCTCCATGGCTGCTCTTGCTGTGCAGATTCATTCTTCAGTGCATCCTGCAGTTCTGCCCTAATTTGGTCTGAGCGATCTAGCCCAGACATACAACTTCCTCCATAAACTCTGGTTTTGAGAGATTTGTGGACAGAATTGTTGAGTTCCAAATAAGCAGCAGAAATGGTTACTGTGTTTTAGACCACATACACTTGCACTCCTGTTTACATTAAAACAGTTTTCATCATTTTAATTTATGAATAATTTTAATACTAAAAAAAAAGGAAGAATAGACCCTGAATTTTTGAAAGATATATTTTATTTGTTAGCTGAGTGCAAATAAAAACTGTGATTTAAAACAAAGCCATCTGCGCCTCTCTGGTGTTTATGAACATAAATGCAATTAAATTAATTTCTGGGATGCTTTCTAGGTAGTAATACATTTGTGCCATTATATAGCTACATAGATTTGGATGTAAAATTTAGTGGGAGGGATGGTGGTCTGTGTCAATAAGGCAGCTATGTGGCATGTAAACTATTTTGGTTAATTCTGCAGCAGTTATCAAGTGATGACAGGGAATACTTACAGATCTTGACTCTCCCTCTGGTTATTTCTTCTGTCTGCTAAGGACTCCTCTAAAAAAAGAATAGAAAGCCAGATTTATCAAAATCAGTTAAAATAAGACATTGCATGAGCTATGCTGCCATCCCAAAGCTTATCACTAGTATGGCATAGGCTGCCTCATCATGCTTAAAGATAAAATGGCCAAGTACAAACTAGGGCACAATGTAGCCAACAGAGGTGTAGGTTAGGAGGTTAGGAGGCAGAACTCTTTCATTTATGAGATACAAACTGTGCACTATAAAAAGGCCTTTGACTTCTGGCTTCTGCAGCTCCTTTCTTTCTTGTGTTCCTTACCTCTTGAATATTATAATTTTCAGCAAACATTTACTTCTCTCTTTTTGCTTGTCCCCACTTCCTCTGTGCAAGAATTCTTTTATAGGTCAAACAACATAATGTATTGTGGTGCTTCAGCAAACCCAGCTGTGGCTCCATGTGTTCCATACCCTAAATAAAACACGTAAGGCAAGTCCTGAGGTCATGCAGTTGAATATCTGCAATCAATCTTTACCATGCTGGGCTGTATCAGTCATATATAGTGTTACAGACCACGGTAACAGCCAGCATCTTTCAGCTAGGATTATGCAGTAAGAATAATAAAATATAGAAATACATAATTTTTACACTTATTGCCACAAACACATAAATCTTTTAAGGACACTAACATAGTATTTGCACAACCTGGTGTATGGAGTAACTTGTAAAGTATGATATCTAGGGAGAAAAAAAACCATTATTTTTCTCTTAACACGAGTGGATACTGTTGCTAGTAATTTTAAAGAGATGACAAATCCGCTCAAAACTGGAGCAAAAAGACACCATGCTCTGGGCTGCAAGATCTTCATTCTCTATATAGGGATTTTATTAGAAGAGACTGTGGGATGGTAAAGGGGGCGGCAGTGAAAAGGTTATTTAGGGAAAGTAAAACGTAAGTAATTTACATTATGTCATAAAATAGGCTTTACAAACAGCTGTTTTTTAGCTACAACCATTCAAGAACCTAAATAGTGCTCATGCAATATCAGATTCATCAACTCCCAAAGGCTGTTCACTAACCATGAGTGAAAAAGAGAAAGATACTCAGTTAAAGGAAAATGCCAACACATTTCTCAGTCAATTTAGATGTTAAATAACTACGTGTTTTTGCAGCATATGCTCCCATGGCCTTTATAGCATGGATTGAAGGATATTTTCATAGAATGTCAGAATGCTCTTTATAAAGGAAGAAATGACATATTTTCAACCTGCCCACCTTCTGAGTTGCGAAGCAGCATATCATTGCAGGACTAACAGCACAGGCTGTACCCTATACATAACAGAAGTACAAATCCTATTTATCATGAGCCTTTTCAATATGGAAAATAGGTCATCCTTAAGCATTAGGATTAGGGATCTGTAGGCCTGGTTTTATCTTTGGTTCTGCACCCGACTTAGTCCTTAATTTTTCAGCAAGTCATTTTTATTTCTCCGTGTTCAGAAGCCTACAGCCATGGTGTTTGTTCCTCCCTTAATAAAGTTCAAACCTGAGGCCATCTTCTGCTGCTGGGAGAGGATCTAGCACAGTGTGCCCCTGATTCTCTTTGGGTCACACATGCTACAGTTAACCATTGTCATGCAGTATTATTTCTGGATCTCTCTTTGCTGCAAGGACAGGCATTGGCTTAAGGCACACATGTTAAGCTTCATGTATATAAAAAAGGGAGGATCTTCCATAGATGTGAAAATAATTACGCAATTAGTTGGGAAAGATGAGGAAGATGCAGGAGAGTGAATACAGGAGCTTGAGGGCACAGGAACATGAGTCATTCTTACCCAGTATCCATGCACCAGCTGAGTTTCAGTAGCTGGTCACATGTATGCAGTTGGCTCTTGGCACTGGAGAGGTAATTCCTTCTTTTGGCTCTCAGCATTCTCTCTAACAATACAAAAGAGTTATATTTGATCCTGAACCACCAAATCAATAATAAAAAAAAAAAAAAGTAGCAATATTTAGCTTAATAAAAGTTGAAGCAACAAGGAAGTATAGAAATGTTCTCCTTTTTCTTAGGCTTTAGAATTCAGAACTGGAGATTCTCAAACCAAAACTGTGCTTTAAATTAATAACCATCAGGAAAGTTCTGCTAAGCTCTAGCTTTGGTGTATGCTACAGTCAGCACATGGAAGCATTGGTTATTTATTTATGCATTGAACAAGAGTCTCTTCTGTATCATGCCAGTAAAGAAAATAAAGAACGCATATTCTGTGGAATAATACAAAAACAGTTTTGACCTAGACCAGATGAATATGTCTTTTTCTAATATAAACCTAAAGAAAAATAATACTCTTATGGAAGTAGAAGGGGAAACAGGAGGTATTCAGTGGTTTGCTTCTGACAATAGCTTCTGCATATCCCACTTAAGGCAATATAAATTGTGCTTATGTCTTCAGAATCAGGATGGCCATAAGCTGTGATTAATACACCTTTAATCTCACATGCAGGAAGTCAAGACTAATTCTTCACTTTGAAAACTAAGGGTCTACAGATGGGCTGACAGTATGAAATGCAAGTCTCCTCAAAATTCTCTGTTTTGCTTATCTCTACATTTTCTGATTTATACCTTTTTTTTCTTTTAATTACATGAGGTTTTAAATTTAATTTGTAATCATATAAAGGTGGATGTGGTTTATCCAGATAGTTTCTCAGGCTCAACTGCCTTCCTTTTTAAACTGAGTATTTGGCTATCTGTAGGTTGGAGACCAGAATATGTATCTTTACTGTGTTACTTTCCAAAAAGATACGGTTTCTGATTAAAATAATGTGCATGTTCTCATAGTACTTTTCTTGATGCCTCTGAGTTTCCAATGAAAATAATTTTACCACACAGTGTTCCATGATTTTAGATAATTCTTGCATTTAGTCAGAGAGTAATCACCATTTGTATGTGAGGTAGGGCTTAGAGACTGCCCAAAGAGGTGAATTTTTTTTGGGGGGGCGTGGGAAGGGGGAAACAAGCAAACAACTGAAATCCCCCCAAACAAACCCTTAGCTTAATTTTAAACCAGGTGTTTCACAAGATTACAATATATTTGGTCTTCTTGCTATTTTTGTGCATGTCTGGGATACTGAAAGACAGTTTGTGCCAATATCAAGAGTAGATCTATGAATGAGAGGGATTTATGCCCAGTCTGGAGTGACAAGTTTCCAGAGACTTTCCAAGATTAATTTCACACTTCATAATTTCTTGTGGAAGAATTGTCCAGAAAAGGCTGAATCAATGCAGTGAGATAGGCTGTTAGGTTGAATACGGACTCTGTTCTTACTCTGGACCAAAAGGAACAAACATCCGCTTTGTTGTAGTCTTGCTGACTTTTACAATGGTGTGTGTAACACACTGTGAAATTAGATTGGGCTGAAGCTGGCCCTTAGAAAGTTTAGAAGGTTTGCACCTTCCCATATTTAAAAAAAAATGGGTAGAAGTCCATTTTCTTAACTCCTGGCTTAACTACTCAATCATCACTGTATTTCAAAATGAAATGTCAACTAAAAACCATGTTAGTATCTTGTGCATTAATACAGGAAAATGTACTTTCAATAGTAAAACTGCATGAAAGACATCTATATTCCTTTTCTTACCAGCTGTGACTGTCAGCACTTCGGTGTTTTTTACAGGTATCACACCTGGCTACAGATGTGACTTCTGTTGGATCTATCACAGTAAGAGGTCAGGCAATAGTTGGCAAACAGGTATGATGCAATTACTCTTGTGTCATTTGACAACCATTTTCAAGTTCCTCTAATGAGAGACAGATCCACAGGGTACTCCATGTGTGTCTGGATAATAGAGTAGGAGAGTAATAAGTATCCAGTGGAGAGGACATGTTAAAGGCTGTCAACTTTTAGGACTCACAGAAGACCCTTTCAAGATCACTAGTGAAAGAAGATCTTGAACTTCTTCCTCAGTTTCTTTGTTCTATATTTTTTTTCCTTAGTGAGTACTGAGCATAACTCTTCAAAGCCCAGTACAGTCATGCTGTGATTCCCAGTCTTGTTCTGCACAATCTAGATTACACCTGAAGCACTATAACTATATCAATGCAACGCTCTGCCCCAACTAATTAACTCTGAGCTAGCTCATGTTTCTCAAAATAGTGCTGTAAAGCATCTAAATATTTACTTGGGAGGAAGAAGCTGGGGCACTGGAGGGCCATGGCCCTTTTCCCATTCGTACCATCCAATTACTTACGTTTGCCTGGGCACCTGACAGGGTTGCAGCTACTTAGCTGGCTTTGTTCACTTGGAAACTGTGAGGAGGAGGTTTTGGGTAAGCACTATACAAACAGTGAGCTTAGAGATAATTTGCAATGTAGATAGACATGTACCATATGGGTAGACGAAACAGATGGTGGGTGAGGGAGGAGGAGAGTTAGGAACAGAAGCACAGAACAGTGAACATATTTCCTCCCAGTTGTCCTAGAGTCTAGTACAGGGTCAAAATAAGAGCCCAAATTCTTTGGCCTGAAGGCTGGTTTCTTATCTGTTGCTTAAGTCAGGGAGTATTCCTTTTTTACTCCCTTAACTCATTTGTTCACTTTGAGTATTGCTATTACCTTCCAGAGAATTTGAACTGGAGTTTGTCTTTACATCCGAAGAGTTTAGAGATTTTCTAATCGCAGTGGTTCTCATCAGGAAAGGTCAGAATAAATGACATTTTTCATAGTCAGTCTAGTTTAAAACCTGGCTGTGGTTCATGCATAACAACAGCAACAATTTGCATTTATATAGCACCTTTTATCCCTTAGGACCTCACAGTGCTTTATAAACAATATGTGGGAATAACTTCACTCAAATAACAGTTGAAAATCCTCCTTGAAGTCCTGCAGCCTGGGGGATAGCTGAGGGGCAGCATACAGTCCAGCACTGTTACACAACCCATAGAGGAAAGCATTGGGAAGGTTCTGTTTCTCACTACACAATGCTGATAGATGAAGGGAAAACAGAGTTAAATTGCATAGGAAAAAATTTGGCTTGAATGCACTTTGAGAGGACATTATCCCTACAGAAAGAATTGTGATAATATGTCAAGATCACTAGTCATCAGGGCTTTGTTTTTCTGCTGCTTCTGTAGGATGATACCTCTGACAGCACAACATATTATTGTACTGGCTCAGGGTGAACATATCCATGTATTTCACTATTCACACCATCCACAGTCGGTATATATATTTGTGTTAGATGCTTCATAATGAACTATGTTTGGTAATATATATATTCCAACTATCAGGTCACCTGTCTCTGCTTCAGTCTGCTTCTAACGTGGAGTTTTTTGGTTACACAGTGCCTTCTTCTCCAAAACAAACCCCCACAACCAAACTTGTATAGTCTTACAGATTCTGCTTGCTTAGAGAGCAATGATGAAGGTACTTTATTAGCACAGACTGAGATGAAAGTGTTCTCTACCAGAAGATTTGCAATAAATGGAAAAAAATTCTGGTAAGTGGGTTTGACTTAATCAGATAAAAATGTGCATTATTCTCATTACTAAATCAATTGCTTCAGCTACTGGAGAATAAATTACATACATCCCCATACTGTCCTTTGGAAGTGATAGAGCTGTGAGGAAGCAAAAGACAAAATGACAGACAGGCTTTCTGTGATCTCAACTTTTCCCAGTGCTTTCCAAGGTGAGTGTGAGGGTACACTATTTTTTTTTTTGGTGTTATTTTCACTGAGTCATAGGAAGAAATTAGTTTAGAGATGAGTTTAGCCTACCAAATATGCCATTTAGCTTGCCATTGTCCTAATCACTGGACATACAGTGCCTATTAGGGATCAGGAAAAATTTAGTCTATGGCTTGAATCAGAAGGAGGTTTGTACCCTACAGCATTCAGTGAAACCAGTAGTAGTACAGCTCTTTTTTAACATCTCAATCATCTCTGAGGGCACTCCTCATGCTGTCCTTAAGGACACCTGTGACAGTGTCTGACTGGATTCAGCAGGAGTTGGTGGTACTCACCCTCTACTCTCAGTGTTGTGTGGGCCACCCTGCCAGGGCTGATTCATCACTGTCATCTTTGTCATGGCACTCATAAAGGTGAGGACCAACATTTCTGCAGGGAACTGTGGAGTTATTAAAACCTATAGTGATGGTATAAAAATAATATTCCCCTGAGGACATAATTTGTCTTACATGAGAGGAGGGCTGACAAAAGCCCATGAGAAAGCCTATTATTTTTACTTTTAGAGTGCAAAATGTTGTAATAACATTCTGAGAGGAAACTGGCTGCTTAAATGACAGGTTACCAAACTTTCCCCAATCAAAAAGTGCCTTCTTTTTTTCCTAGTATTTTATATTTTGCTGCCATGACCAGGGGAGCTCTTTGTAATAAGGTGCTTAGTTTTTGTGACTAATTTGCTCAAAGAAGAAAAAAATGCCTGTAATGTATAGTTATTCAGCACTGCTTTACTTAAACTACATTTCACTTAAGAAACACATGAATAACATTTTTTTCCCCTAGCCCTGCTTTTAAAGAAATATTTTTTAGCAGAGGTGTGCACTTAGTTCAATAAGTTGTGTGGTATTGTTTCAGTTACTTGGCTGGATGATTGAAATTGAGTAAAGTGTGAAAGGAGAAGACTTCAGTCTGGAAAGGGAGATAAAGGAGAAGAGATATGTCTGTAAAATTTTAAGTGGCACATGGAAAAATAGAGAATAAAGTAATGGAACTCTTTGCCATAGGGTGTTGCATAAAATGAAAATTCCTTTAGGCCCCTAAAGTAAATGTGCAAGCACATGGGAGTAAGAAAACAACAAAATAGGTATTGCCATAGTGTGTTTCCTTTCTTTCGTGAAGTCTCTAAGCTAGAAAACACTGGTGGTGAGGGTGCAGTCTGAAGGGTTGTCACTACAAACTTGTGCTGTCCTTGTCCTCTTCCCTTGACTTTGCTGCTGGTCAGCTGGAAATGGGTTACTGGGCCAGCTGGATCTTTGGTGTGGCCAAGTGTCTTGTTCTCCATTTGCTAAATTTCAGGTTGTTCAGACAAATCATTCCTGCCTGTCAAATTTGCAGGTGCATGTTGTATGAAGCACTGCAGAACTTATGCTTTCTAGAAATGTTAAAAGTAAAGGGGGAAAAAAGAAGAGAGATTTGCTTGTATGCTTTACAGGGACAGACTGAAAGATGGGGTATTCTTAACATCCTGGTCTAACTTCATTATGATCCCTTGTGCTTCCTTCAGTGCAGGTGAACTGAATCTGATGTGAATTAAGAATGGCACAATGAACTGACTTTGAGCAAAAGTCACAGTCAGAATGGGAGGAATGGGTGTCCCCAGGCTGGATTCTGACCTGGAAAACACGTCTACTGTTATTTCTGGCTATGGAATAGAGGCAGAGTCCCAAGATAAACCTGTGCTTCAGAATATGATTGGGAAGAAACTTCCCTTCTTCTTCCTTGCTACCTACCCAAGGGATCTAAACACTTTGACTAGCTCAAGGGATACCTTGGGGCAAAGCATTGTTTCTGATTCTTGTACTTGGTGGGACAGACTTCTAGATTTCTCTGGGTTTAGAGGTGTTTTGAGTTGATGTATATAATGGAATTCTCCCTATCAGCCTTTTTCTCCCTTTTTTCCCCTGCCTCTCTCTGCTTAACAGACTGAACCTATGGGGACTCTGGAGGTCTCTGTGGCTGTTTTGTTCATAGGTTTAGTCCCTTTCTTAGTGCAGCAGCTTCATCAAATATTTTTCAAGGACAACTTTTCTCCCTAAAGGTTTGCTCAGCCGCAATGACTGTCTCATCTAGGTAATCTATTCTGATTAATTTGACTTTAGCTTTCTTATTGCTCCAGTGGAGTCCAAATTTGTCAAGAACTTAAATATATATATACACACGTACACACCAGGGAAGTTTTACAAAAAAACGGAACACAATGAACTGCCTCCTAATTTTATTAAGAGGCTCACTCTTTGGGAAAGGGACTGCTGTTACCAGCCTGACCGGAGAGGGACGCAGGAAGCCCTTAGGAGCTGAAGCTGCAAACATCGAGTAGTTTCTGGCATAACC
The DNA here is from genome assembly GCA_013400915.1 of Pardalotus punctatus. Taxonomy (NCBI): domain Eukaryota; kingdom Metazoa; phylum Chordata; class Aves; order Passeriformes; family Pardalotidae; genus Pardalotus; species Pardalotus punctatus. Next base: position 91,675 of record VZTX01013228.1, read on the forward strand.
GCAATGCGCCCAGGGTCACTCTATGCGCGTGTGTATGCTATATTTATACATTTATTTTATTTTCCCGGCCGTTCAGGTGCGCGGGCGCTTCCCCTGGGCGCGGTGCAGCGCGGGCGCGCGGCCGGCAGGGGGCGCTGCGCGGGAGCGGCTCTTGCGCCCCCTGTCGGTGTCACCCGGCGGGAACCCCGGGCGCGGGGACAGCCCGAGAGCCTCGGGGACACGGGGACAGCCCCCGCGTCCAATATANAGGGCGCGGCTCCGGCCCCGCTCCCTCACAACGCGCACCCACAGCGGGGCACCGCGCCGGGTGTCACCTCCGCAGCCGCCAAGGTGCTGCTCCTCAGGGGTCGGGGCAGCCCCGGTATCAGCACAGCAGTGTGCGCTCAAGGCCCAGAAAGCCAATTGCACCCTGGGCTGCATCCAAAGCAGCGCATCCAGCAGGACGAGGGAGGGGATTCTGTCCCTGTGCTCTGCTTTGGTGAGACCCCACGTGGAGTACCGCATCCAGCTCTGGGGTCCATAGCACAGGAAGGACATTGACCTGTTGGAGGGAGTCCAGAGGAGAACCCTAAAGCTGGTCACAGGGCTGGAGCACTTGTCCTGTAAGGAAAGGCTGAGAGTTCAGCTTGGAGAAGAGAAAGCTCCAGGGAGACCTTATTTCAGGTACAAAAAAAGGCTTATAAGAAAGATGAGGGCAAGTGTTTTACCTGTTGTGATAGGACAAGGGGCAATGGTTTTAGACCTTTGAAAGAGGGTTGCTTTAGATTAGGTATGAGGAAGAAGCTTTTTACAGTTGGGCTGGTGAAACACTGGAACAGGTTTCCCAGAGAACTGGATGTCCCATTCATGAAAATATTCAAGGTCAGTTTGGACTGGGTTCTGTGTAACCTGATCTAGTTGAAGATGTTCCTGCGCTTCAAAGTGGGAGTCAGACTAGATGATCTTTAAAGGTCCTTTTCAACCCACACTATTCTGTTATTCCATGATTCTGTGATCTTGATGGTATCCAGCACTCTTCTCCCTCTGAGTATTTGCTTGTTTCTGCTAGAAACATGCCTCTTTGTTGTAATCGGTTCTGGTAGACTAGTTTTTATAAACCCTCTTACACTGGTCTTTCCTACCTGCACTCCTTGCTCTTAAAATACAGCTTCTCAAACAACAGTTGACTGCTTTGCTGTCTTAGTTTAGCTTATTTAAATTGAGAATGGAATTCATAAAGAAAGGAGTTAAATCTTTTCTTCTATCATAAACCAATAGAAGAATCACTTTCTTGCAGAACTAAAAGAAAAGCTGAGGTAAAATGAGAGAGGAGTCAGAGCACCCTTAAACATGCTTATAGGGTCTTGGGTGATAGCAGAAATGGGAAGTTGTTGGTACTAGAAAACACCTTTACTGATGGGTTGTGATGAATTTTTAGCTACCCAAGAAAATATGTCAGTCTTCTTTTCAGCCCTGGTTTCCCTGCTTTGCCTCCCATAGTGAATGCATGTTTGAGTAAGAGCCTTTTTTACAAAGGAAACTTAAAAGGGGAAGTGAAGATAAGCCTGGTCTTCCTCATACCCCATGTGGAATTAATATTGGAATGGCTGTGAGTAAACTAGAGCACTTACATGTATGTTTGTGAAGCTCTTGAGCTGGCTGTGAAAGCAAATTTCTCTGCCCATGCCTTCAGAGGAAGAACCTGTGGAGCTCATTGTACAGCTTCAGAGAAGGTGGCTATAAATCAGTTTTTGTCTCTTTTCCCCCCATGCTGTCTGTCCCTACAGACACATATGTGCCTGGCCACACAGTGTATGTACCTCAGCTGCTCCTGTGATTCAGGTCCGATCTGTGGGATGCTTTCACCTCACCAGGTGCTTTTGCCACAAAGCTGTTAAAGTATTGGGCTGTTGCTCAGAAGGCGAATACCTAACCCTGGTCCTGTGTGTTAAGTGCTTGATGCCCTGAGCCACTATTCAATCCAGGTGGGACTGAAAACAGCTTTTTACACAACCTCTGAGGGTGTCCAAGTGTAGAAATGTGGGCTGCAATGGATGAGTCTCAAGACGGGTCTCAAAGCTGGAATTAGAACAACTCACTGAAATAGGGCTGATTCCCCAGAGTGCAGGAGGGCTGAGCCCTTGTGATATTTTTTGTCTTGGTTAGCACAGAAAGGCAGATTAATTTCCCAGCTCTCTGATCTACATGGCTTTCCTTAATTTACCATTTGGGTTGCTTCCCTCCTCTTTGTTCTCTATAGCTTTGCAGGGTCTCCTCTCCAGGACTCTGTCTCATTCCCAAGGGCATACCAGGTATGAGACTACCATGCCTTTTAGGTCACTTGGTGATTTTGGTATTGGCACTTTACTGCCAGCAAAAAGATAATGAGAATTGATTCCAGCTTGTATGGGGTAAGCAGACAGGGGCTGTTCAGAAAGGCAGGCTCCAGATGCTTGTCTGTGTGGTGCATTACCTTTCCTTACTTGTTCAAGGGCACCATTGAAAGGTGAAAACATTTGGAAGCATTAGCATTCCTCCGCACCTTCTGAATAATTTTGCTATTTCATAGGAGTTAATTTTGTTTGAATTTCTTCCTGTTGTTTTCTTTCCCAATCCCCACCACTTAGGAGGTCAACAGAAAGCTACAGCTTGCCTCATATTTATTCAGTGACTTATTCAGATCAGCATCTGTCTCTTCAGACTTCTCACATTTAACCCCTTACTTTGGGTGGACCTTTGCTTCTAGGTTTGGAGATAATTCACTAAGTGTCCTTTGCAGTCTGATGATGACATTGAATTTGGAGGAAGATTTCTGCTTCACAGGTTTGAAAATTATTCAAGGGAATGTTGTGTACTTGTTTTCTTCCCTGTTAGACATCTTGTACTTCCCACAGAAGTATAACTTTAAAAGCAGTATGTTCCATGTTATCCTATCTAAAAGTAAAGGCGTTAAAATACTATACCATAGCATTGGTAGAATAAACCCAGGTTGTTCCCATAGGAATCAAATAATCAAGTCAATACTTCTCTCCAGGCCAACTTCATTATTTTTAAGCAGCTTTTTATTGTTTAAAGAATGCATATCTGACAGCAATTACCAACCAAGACCTGTGTCTTAGTTAATAAACTAATGTTCAACAAAAGGTTGCACAACAGTTTTGCATCCTAATTTATTTTTGAGAGGGGGATGGGGGCAGAAAGATTTACCTTCCTATTTGAGCATGATAGTCTTTTAATAAGACTTTTCTGTTGTTTGCCATATACCTTTGCCTCCACAAAGTGACTTGTGGGTGGGAGGGAGATGGACTTGAGGCACCTTGTTCTGAGGTGCATCTAGCTCTGAATAGCTGCTCTCTGTGTTTAGACTGTAAGTAAAAACCATTCCCTGTCCTTATTGGCTTCCCTTGGTGCTAAATGAAAGGGAAAGTGGTACAAGACATGTAGTCGAGGTTCCGGGTCTCATGGGATCCTTGTGAGCCGTCGGGTTCATGCACTGTGTCACCATGTCTGGTGGCTTCAGGATGAGCAGGAGGCAGCAGCCAGTCCTCACTGCAAACACAGGATCTGAAAGAAGCCATACAATGGGAATTCTCTGTAACATCTTCCCCTTGGTCCCTCTGCATCTGAACAGACTTGATAAAGCCACTTTCTGCACAGTGCATGGATTTTTACATTGCTATTGTATGCTCAGGAGAGACGACAGATATAGTAGACATAGAACTGCAGATGCAGGTAGTATTTTTAAGCCAAAACATTTTTCTCACTGAAGAACAAATCTGCATTTATCAAAGATTTCAGTGAAGGCGCTTCTGGTTTGTATTTCACAAAAAAAGGATGATATGAATATTTAATTTTAACATTTTTCTATGATTTTTTAAAAAACAGTGCCTCAGTTGGGAATTCACTTAATTTTTTAAACAAAACAATCTAAAAACATTGGAATTACATCAGACACTTCTTGTTGCTCCCAAAAATGTTACTCTCTTCTTTCTAACAGTTTTAAAAGGACTTATGAACAAAAGCCTCCCAAACCTAAATTTCTCTAATTTTAAGAATTGACCTACTGTGACCCTTTTAATACACAATAAACTTGTGAATTAAGAGGAGCCAGCTTTTATTCCTTCTAGTGCTTCTGCAGAGTGATTGTCCGCAACTGAGACCAAACTCAAATATTATTTGTAAAATTATGAACTTGAAAATTTAGTTAGGAATTTGTTTCCATTTGAATTAATTTAAGCCTACCTTTCTTTATGAGAGCAAATGCAACAGCAGAGTGTAGAGGGATCCCAAATTTTGATTAAAGAAAATTTTTATTTCTTTTAAAGCACAGGAAGAGTCTAGTGCTGAACAATGTTTATTAGTACTGTCATTTGCAATTAGGGCCAATATATGTGTGTCATCAGGTATCTAGATGAGTGCTAGATAAAGAGTGCTGGACAGTTAGGGTCTTGATTTTCAGAGTAGTCTGTTGAATGAACAACTTTGTTTATTGTGCTTGTATACTCAGCCTTTCTTTGTTTAACAAGAGTAAATATTTTTACAGATGTAAACACACAGCCCATTGTGCGGTGATAGAATTCAGATGAATACCTTCCCTGGACTCTACTAAAATATCTGTATTATTTTTCATGATCATTTCCTTCCAGGGATGACACAGCATGGAATGTATTCACTTGCAAACTGTGCTGCTTTGGCCAGGGAAACAGTAACTTCCTTTTGCAGTTTCTGCATTTGTAATGAGGTGCATGTTTTGGTTTAGGAATTATTGCAACTAAAGGATGGGCAGGCAAAATTAATGACATCATCACCATGTCTGGAATTGTCTGGAGACAATATACTGTGCATGGCGTGCTCATCCTTATTATGTCTAGCAGAGACCCTGGGAAGCAATGCTGGTTCAGGACAAGAGTCGGGGTGGGCACAGCCAAGGCCTCTGCACAGAAGGAACTCAGAAGAGGTGTCCTGCAGATGCCTTCCCACATTTCCAGTGGGAGCATGCACTGCAGAAGGCAAAACTAATGGATGGGTCACACTCCCTATTAGTTTCTTAATAAATCTGTATCTAAAAGGAGAAATCTGGGAGTGTTTTTGTACATGATTTGTGAAGTTTCTCAGCCCAAATGTGCTTCTGTGTGGGTTTAAAGTTGTTTCTTAGTGCAGCTGCCTGCATCTGTAGGATTGGTTGAGATTTTGTATGGTCCTGTGTTTTTAGTGTGTGGGTTTTGTTTGTTGTTTTTTTTTTCCTTTTCCCCAAGTGTACCTCAAACCGTGACTAATAACCTTGTTAGCTTTTGAAAAGAAAATTTCCTATCACTCAAAGACATGCCAAGACAAGATTTTGTTCCTGAGAATGTGGCATTTGACATGAAGACAAGACCACATTTGTCTAAAGATAATACAGTCTCAGGACTATATTTCTGATGCATGACTGGATGTTTTCTCCAAGAAAAAAATTACACTTTTAACTTCGAGAGAAGGAGTTAAAGCAACTTTTTCTACTGTGGGGATGAAGACTAATATTAACTGCTTTTATGGCAACATGCAGCCAAAAAAGAGTATAACTGATGGAGAATTACTAGATGTGAGATGGATATATGACCTTATGTCCTAAAGACAAATTCTTGCCCATTATCACTTGATCATATGAACTATCTGGAGAAAAGCATTTGGGGCTCTGAGATTGCTGAAAGCCTCCATTGTGTCATTCTTCTGTTTGATGCTTTGTGGAGCATCTTCTCCCACTCTGTGTCTTAAGCCCACCTTGCAGGACACAGAGAGGAAAAATTCCTATTTCTTTTGGTACATCTGTCCTCCACTTAATGCATGGGAAAAACCCCTTTTATTCCCTTTGTCAGGGGGAGCAGGGCAAGATTTGTGCTGTAGAATGCAAGCTTTATACAGTCTTTTTTCTTTACCTCCTTTTTAAAATTGAATGCTAGCAGTGATTTCTCTAAGAATGCAGAGAGAAACCAGTCTGGAATACCAAAATATGGCACCTTCTTAATTAACCAAGCAATCATGAACTTGATCGAATCTCTTAGAAGTTTTCCAGCAACTACGTGCACACCATGTGCAAAGAGATCAGTAATGTGGAATGCCAGTGCTGACAGTAAGGTCAGATTCTTGATCAATAATAACTCAGCCTGAGCAGACATTTAATCTGAAAGAAAGAGGTCATCTCCAATCAGGTCCTTTAAAAGATTGACCAACAAAATCTAATCGCTGATTACCGAATATTTAGTCATGCAGTGACCTTGGTTACTATTGTTTAATCATACATTATTAGCTAATTCCTTTTAACTCCAGCTTGTGAATTAGATTTTGTCCTAATTATTATTACAACTGGTAAAGAAGGAAGACAGAGTCTATGACACTGACTATATAGGCCAAAACCAGCAAAATCAAATACAAAATGTTTCTGTGAGGCTGAGTCTTTCTATCTCCATATCATTCCTAACAAATCTCTCTTCAGCATTTTCTTTAGGACCTCTAGTTCTGGACAATCCACAGCTTCACATAGCAGAATGTTGTAACATATCTTTATCTCATGCATTGGGGGAAAGTAAGGGATATGTCCTTTCTTGGGTATGTTGAGGCAGAGTGTCTCATTATCAAATGTCATCAGTGTTAGCAATGAACCAAATGCTAGGAGTTACTCAAAATGATAGAATTTGTGTGTTCACGTAGTGTTGATATGACTGATAACTGAGGTAATTTTTAAGAGTATGTTGTAAGGGGACCAGTTCCCAGTGGGTAGCAGTAAAAGAGCCAGCAGGCTAAATAACAGTGAGGGGGAATAGTCTTCAGTTCCAGATTCACTTTGCTGTTGTAAGGTGACTTTTCTTCCTCAGTTCTGACTGACCGGGGTGATTAGGGGATAGGAAATCACTTTGAGTTTCCCAAACGCCGTCATCAGAAGAAACTATTGAGAACATCAGTATCTGTATGCCCAGAGTTAATGAAGCTGTAAGTCATTCAGACTGCTTCTGTATTTGAAAAAAACCCAAACAACAAAACTAGGAAACAAAATAAAATAAAATCACACCTGACTTGAGATAACGATGCTCTGCTGGCTCACAGGGGGGGCTGTATTTTAAGGCCAACATTAAATCCAGGATTATGGAAATAGGATTTTGATCTGATTGTTGAATCCCCAGGTCTAGCAATAAATTCACACAAATCAGCCCTCCTGTTGGGTGTGTTTTGGCAAACCCAGCTGCCCCAAGCAAGTGACCTGTTCTCTGTGAAGCACCAAGGATGCTTTTGCTCTCTGGCAATTTTTGGAAGGAGTTAGCTCAGCAGAGCCAAATCAGTGGTTCCAATGGCTAAGCAAGGACAATTGAGAACAAGCACAAAAACGTGCTGGCATCTCAGCAGGGTGAATTCCAGCAGCTCCTGACGGTGCTTGTCCTTTCAGAAGAGCCCCTTGGTGAGCTGTACCTGTCATGGTGCTCTCTCCAAACCCCTGGGTGTGAAACACGCATGTGACAGCTGTGTGCCAGGCATGTCCAGAGGCTCTTGTGCCAGGACCAGACTCCATGCTGGTCTGCAGCAGGATGCTCTGTCTGCTTTCCATGTTTTTACAGGAGAATCTACTTATCTGCCCAATGCACCTGCACTTGCTTATTTCTTACACACTCTACTAACCCTTGATTATGGGATTCTGAGCCCAAAAATGTGTATTTTTTTTTCCTAAGCATATCAGCTTTTCTCAACTGATATGCCACCTAACTCAGTGTGCTTTGCCTGTGTTTCCTTTGACCATAACTCTGCTACACAGACCTCAGTTACTTTACTCTGTGACCATAATCTCAATTACAATAAAGCGTTATTGATATTGGCTCCCTCTTAAGGGCAGTACTGACCCATTTAATGTCTTAAAATTCAGCAGTGATCCGTAACAGGCTGCACCAGGCACAAATTAGGATCTTTTCTTTTAAAGCAAAAAATGAGAGAGAGATTAACTAGACTTTATTCAATTAAAGTTGGTAATTTGTAACTTTTTTTTGTTTGTTCTGAAGTCTTCATATCAGACTGCTTATGTATTACAATGTTTTTTATAAAGGGAAATTTTAGTGTTTTGCATCTATTGGTCTCAGAATTTTGAATTGAATTGATATTCTAGCACAAATTTGAGACAGGACTGTGACGCCTCCCAGATCAGAGTCATAGAGTTCATGATGGAGCTAAGGAAAGGGATTTCTGGTTCTGCTTGGTAGTCTTGAGAGATATCAGTCTACTATTTTATGCTGCAGCCCTCCAACTGGGAAAGCTATGTATAAATCAAGATCATGAGCAAAGTTAAATAATGCCTCAGTGGGTATATTCAGTGCAGAAACTTATTTTCTGTACTTTATCTTTCCTTCAGATGGCTGTCCTAGTAGACAGTCATACTGGGATTTCATTTTACATGAAAAGAGAAAGTAACTTTTACTGAAGGATTCGCTGTGACTTAGCCTTGCAAATCTGCAAATATTAGACCTCAAATGTACTGAAATCTAGAAGATTGATCTTGCAGAAGCCAATGTTACAACCTCAAGCTGACATGCTCTTTGCTATGTGCTCTGGTCAGGGACTAAAATGAGTCACATGTTTTAGTACATCTTTTAAATATTTTATCATGGTTATTGAACTCATGTATATGTTGTTTTGATAAACAAAGATTTTAGGAATACTTTAAATACTGTTTTTATAGCTGATAACTAATTTTAGGAAGGATATTAGTCAGAACTGGTTAAATTTGTCCACTGAGGTTTTCAGCCATTTAGCTAAAGTCAAAACTTGGAGAAAAGGGAGGTGTCAAGCTACAGAAAGCTCTGTGAAGTGTTTTTTGTTTTATTGTCAGGCAAATCCCATAAACCTCATTTAGTGTCTGATGCCACAAAAAGATTTCTCTAGGAGAGGGTTTTTTTCTGTCATTTCATATTGTATGTTTTCTTTCTGTAATGTGTTTATTCCCTTATTCCCTTATTGAATCCTCTGTTCTCAGTATAGTTAAGGGTTGTTGTGGGTGCTCAAAAGGATGGATACTTTTGAGCTGCAGGACCTGTCGGCCTCTGGGTACCTTTACTGTTCTGATTCAGCACAGCTAAATGTTAATATCCTCCTGGGAAAGGGAAAAAATAGCCATTCTGCTTAGCTGGTGCTGTTGGAGTGTTTGTTTTCCTCTTATTTTTATTGTATATCATAGCACCGCAAGATAGATATATAAACAGAGTGGATATTGTGTATCCACCAGTATACACAATATAATAATATTCAACACATAATATATAAACTAGGAATTGTGTATGTGTGTTTGTATGTCATTGTGTGTGCGTTGAATAGAAATTTTTTCCCAGAAATAAATTAATTTACATTATATTAAAATATTGGCAGGGAAAAAACAGCAGAGGTTTGAACCCCTCTAGGGTGCTGTCTGTCTACATATGTGGTCTCCCTCTGAAATGCCCTGGGCTAAGCATAGCACATCATGGCAGGGGAAGCTAGAAAAGGCAGCAGATCTTGTTCCTGTGCACAAACCTGACATTTTATATCCCAGATGGTAGTTTTATGGGCCATTATGATGCTTCAGACTGACTCAATTGGTGAAATGAAAGAATGAAAATAGTCCTATTGCCAAATAAGAAAAAAAAAAGAAAAAGAAGAAAGGTTGATTTGGGAGCTCAAGATCTGGCCCTCACTAGGGCTGAGTAAGTCACAGACCAACTGCTGTGATTTGTGGGATAGTACAGTGTGATTAACTTTCCCCTGGATCATTAGAGAGTCTCTGTGGGTGGTCATGTGCCAGTTACTGTTCTCAGCTGGAAGGAGGATCAGCAATAAACAGCCAGATGGGAGGAAAAGAGGAGAAGGAAATTCTTAATCGGAGCTGAATTTTTAGATTAAATCTTCACAGATTTTAGGTCAAGTAAAAAAGTGCTTACTTTCTTAACCTCAGGAGCTTCAGTTGTCTTTCTCTGTAACAGCATTATGCAGAAGATCTGTCACCCAGCTTTAAGTCCTTGTCTGCTGTTTTTAGAGGTCTTGAGTGAGCTCTAGCAGTGCCCAGTGTACAGCAAGTAGAGTTGTACCCAGCCCATTTCCAGACCCACCATAAGAATGTTTGTAGCAGAGGGCTGGGGAGGCGGGTGTCACAGTTGTTCTGTGGACTGGTGGGAAAGTACCCAGGATGTGTGGGTAGGTTGACATTTTGCTCCTTGGCCTTTTCAGTGATGAAAGTTTAAAATCAAATCAGATGAATGTCACTGTGACCGGACTGTAATTTGTATTTGACACTAATGTCATACTGGTTTACTACTGAACTGGGTTAAAAAGAAAAGCTTCCATAGTCACTATGGCTTTCCGAAACCTGTACCCTTTTATTGTATCGAGTATCTCCACAAACAAAAACTTCAGAACTTCCCTGGGAAACTTGTGCTGGTGCTCAGTCATCCTCACGGTCAAGAAGTGTTTCCTGCTGTTCAGATTATGTTTCAGCATTTCAGTTTGTGCTGAAACAGTCTGTGTTCCAGTTGGTGCCTGTTGATTCTTGTCTTGTCACTGGTTACTACTGAAAAGAGCCTGGTCCATCTTCTTTACACCATTTAGGTGTAAAAGATGTCCTCTTTGCACTCTCCCTTCCGGTATTTATACACTTTGATGAGATCCTCCTGAGCCTTCTCTTCTGCCGGCTGAATAGCCCCATCTCTCTCAGCCTTTCCATATGGGAGAGTTGCTGCAGTCCCTTCATCACCTTTGTGGCCTCAATGAGCTCTTTCCAATATGTCCATGTCTTTCTTGTAGTGGGAAACCCAGAACTGAACACAGTATTCCAGGTGTGTCCTCATCAGTGTTGAGCAGAGGGAAAGGATGCTTGCCCTCCACTTGCCTAATGCAGCCCAGGATACCACTAGCTTTCTGTGTGGTAAGGGCACATTGCAAGGTAAATTGTGCTCTTTAGTTAATTTTGCTTTTGAAGTTTGCAGTCATGTAGCATCTGAGTCATCTGTGCTCCAGAGGTCTAGAGTGTGCTGAGCTGGCTGAAAGTAGACCCTGTAGCTTTGAACACTTTTCATTGCTTCAATCTGCCTTCCTACCCATCAGTTTGCCCTCTCCTATTGTGTCTTTTGCTAAGCCTGTCTGTATATTGGCTGCCACTGACAGGAAGGCTGTGGTGTGGTGTAGCAGGTTTTTACATTCAGAGAGTCAGGATGAGTTTAGGGTGAATCAATGCAGGGGCAGCAAACTGTGAAATCACAATGACAAAGGACTAATTCGATGAAAGAATACAGCAAATCATGTTAGAACATTTCCTCTTGATAAGGCTCTGCCACCTCAGTTTTGCAAGTGGAGTGATCTTTCAAATCACATTTTTAACATTGTACACTGAGGGTGTAAACCATCAGGCTGTATGCAATAGTGAGTGATAAACAGTGTTGAGCCCTTTTTCCTAATATCTTGTAATTACTTTACAATATGCTTTATATTTTAATGCTTCTAAGCACAGAGATAATGGTTGTTTGAAAAATTGTTATAACTGTATATGGCATAACAGCCAGTCCTGTATGTCTTTATGATATCTATGCCATCCAATTAAACTTATAAACCTCTTTACTAATTCATCTCCATCAGAGATATGTCTCTCTCAAAGAGAAGACATTTAAATAGATCACGGTAAAACACCAGACCACAAAATTGTTTCTTTTGTGTTTGTCTAAGTGTAGAATTCCAGTTTTACGTGGTTTGTTCTATAGCATAATTTGTAGGGATGTCTGCAAGTCCAGTTTTCCCTGCCAAGCTCCCAGAACTGAAAATACTTGCATCTGGGTCAGTGACAGGTCTGAAATTTGCTGCCTTGTCAGCCATCAGCGGTAGACACTGCAGCTTGCTGTCATTCAAACTCATGTCTCACTATTTCCCAACAAGATAAGGCTTTGGTTTCAAAGTCCCTATATTCAGGAAATGTGAATTTTAGTATACCTGAATTATTGCCTATGGAATATAGAAAGCTCTAAAACTTGCTAATTGTTGTTTCCCTCCATCTGAGGCTTTTATGGTTATCTCTTACTATAGTAATAATGCTTTACTTTTTACATAGAGAATTTAAGGAGAATAAAGACCCTAGTCTTTCTGTAAGGCACACAGTTCTAATGAGTGCTGTCTTGTTTTTAGGTTGTGTTTCTCTCTCTGCCACAGATAATATTTACATATACATTTTCCAGTTCTGGTTATTTTTATCTTTTCTTATATGTCACATCTTTGACTGTTTTGTTCTGAATTCGGTATGCTTCTCATGTTGTTAGACTGATAAAGCTTTAATACTTAGGGTTTGAAGCAACTCAAAAGTCACAAGGCCAAGTGTATGAAATGGAAGAACTGCATGAATATTCTTAGTAGAGTATTCATATTCTACCCATTCATTATAAAGTTGCTTAAATTAGGAGAGAAATAAAGCTCAGGATGAGTGAGAGTGGGGACACTGAATAATCACTGCTACTCCAATCAGCATTAAATTACATATATGAAGTAGAACTTTGTAAGAAGGGAGGACCAAGGCTCACTTTCCTTCCTTGCTTCCTCTTTCCCACCCTGTGCTAACCCATGTTTGCATCAGCAGGAACTTTTACTCAAGTCTCTTCAGACAGGAGAAAAAAAGGGACCAAATCCTTCTTCACTGTGGGTGGAAAAAAAAAGTCATTTGTAAACATTGCTGTGCACTTCCTTTGCCTTTTACATAGTTAATCCAAATCAGAACATTCAGTTTTGGACCTCTTGGGCTGTTCCATTTAATATACTGATTTTTTTTTTTTTCCTGGACTTCTAATTTTACAAGGAAAACAATAATATGAACGAGCCAAATCTGATGATAAAGTGTGTTGCTTGATTGTCTCTCTTTTGCAGTTGGACTGTCCTCTGGAAAACTGGTTATTTGCACAGCCCTCACAGTGGCAGACAGATCCTCTCTCCTGAAACAAACCTTGCTGAACAGTCCTGAGAGGTCCTTCTGAACTGAAAACTGTCTCTGTTGTCTGAGTGACACTATCACTCAAATTTCTGACCTAAGTCAAGTAAAGTCTTACTTGAATGATGAATCTTATCAGTATCATTTGCCTTATGCAGTGCAAACAGGTACATGGCATGAGAGAGAATTAAAATTATGTTCATAGATCACTATAAGCCTTTTAGGCAACATATGCTGAGGACCTAATCTTGAACTATCAGTGATTTTGCAGAAGGTCCTTACCTGGACCAGAAATGCAGATGATGAGTTTTAAATGGAACTGCTTAATCCATTCCACACTTTCAGCTGAGCTATACAGAGTGCTGTTGTTGGGTCTCATGAACCTTAGCAATTTGCTTGAATCTGTTTTTTAACAGACTTTATAACACTATGCAGACAGTTTTCAGCCCCAAGTCTCATCTTCCACCTTTTAAAAATCATTGTTCTATCTTTATAGTGACAGAGGTCTAGCAGGGAATAGGGACACTGTATCACTTTGCTGAGTAATGGGGGAAAGGAAAAGGAATTGTCTATAATTTGTTTCTTCATCCAGACAAGTCAAGCTAAGTTATGATGAGAATGGTGCAGCAGTCATGATCACCTACTGTTTTATAGCTGATGTGATTGTTTTTATGAAGCCTATAACATTTTTAACAGTGCTGTTGTGCTGATCATTGTTCTTCTCTCAGTAGAACAATATTACTACAGTCAAGTTAATTCAGCTTGCAAGCAGAGTGTGCTGCTGACAGTGTGAGAAGAAATCTCACAGAGAACTCTCTTCCCTTACTCAGATGTGGTCGGGGACAAGAGAGTGCAGGGACACTTATCAGTTGGTCAAACCCTCCAATGAATTATTCAAAGATTTTTTCTTATCCTTTTGGCAAAGTGACAAACAGTTCTGCCACATCTCAGATAGATAGCAACCTGCCATTTAGCTTGACTCTTCAGCTGTTGTTATTCACACAGTGTCTGGATGAAGGGCAGAAGCATGGATAAAAATAAAGACTAGAAGTAAGGGTTTGGACTTTTTTTCCCCATTGATCATTCTGAATTCTTCAGTGTGCTGCTTTGCAGAAGGTCGCACAGGAGTCAGCGTAGTGCTGGCTGCAGCAGCCCTCTAGCAGAAGGAAAAGGTAGGTGGTCGGTGGCAAAGAGGGGGCAGACAATACATCCCCCTTTCTTCCAGCTCCTTAGCGCATGGTTTTTCTGCATCCTACTGGCCCTCGTTTAACTGCTTTCTTGATTACTCCTATTTCTCATCTGAATTGCAGCAGAACATGACTTGTAAACAAGTGAGTAACATCTTCGTAGCATGTGGTGAGGTCAGGTGCTGTGCTTGCCCTTCTGCTGTGTTGGTGGCCTTGCTGAAAAAACTTTCCTATCTTCTACAACTCCCCAGACAGCTCAGTGGTCTTTATCACTGTGATAAGAGAAAAGATAAACTCAGCTTACTTCTCTGTTCTCAGGTATTGCTCATGTCATCTGGCTGACCCCCTGCTCATTTCCCCCTGTTGGGAGGAAAGAGTTAAAACTAGATTTGGCAAGGAGGGAATAGTTTTTGCTCAAAGTGACCTTGGAGTTTGGAATACTAAAAATGTCAGTGTGGGAAAACTCCATTTATTATGTCTAGTGTTGTTCATCCTCTGCCTGTTTTAAGAAGTAGAATTCCTGTGTAGGGATAACACACTCTCACGGACATGCTTGAGGTTATAAAGGCACAGCCTTTTGATAAACTGCATGTGTGAAGCACTTTGATGTATTGGAAAAGGCATCAGACCCTGGCCACCACTGTCTGCTAGGATGAGCTGAGCCTGACAGAGCCTGTGTCCTGCTGTGGCTCTGCCTGCTAGGATGAGCTGAGCCTAACAGAGCCTATGTCCCTGTGTGTCTCTTCTGCCTGGAGGTGTTAGTGAGGTAATGAACTAAATCTACACTTTCCATTTCAGCTCTGGTTTGGTGGTCACCCTGGTTACCTGTATCTCTTGATTTATACACCTCCCATTTACTTTGATGATACCTTAGAACTTTTGGTTCAATGTCATTGAAGTTAGACTGGCTAAAAATGGTTCTTTTTCCCTTATTCCTTTTTCTGCAGTGTGACCTCCACCATTTTTGCTTACCACCATCTGCCTGCTGCTGACTTAAATAGAAGTCCCGTGTGTGCTTTGACAGTTGTCCTGGTGTTTTGGTCCCAGGAGATATTTTAATTTTTTTTTTTTTTAAATAAAATCAGAGTGTTAGTTAGTCTAATAAAGAATATTCATTCTAAGAGAATGGAAAAAAATAGACAAGCAGTATGAACCTTGACATAGATGGAATTCTACGTTCTGAGTTGAAGAGAAAACTCTACTGTGTTTTTCTCCTGCCCTTCACCTTCTGGAAATTATTGCTGGGAAAACTTGCCACTCTCTGAAATGCATCTAGGTTTCATTTTTGCTGCTTTGCTCTCTTTTCTGTAAAAGAACTCTGGCCCACAAATAAAAGCACTAGGTTTTGGGCAGATACAGAAAACTAGCAAAACAGCCAGAGTCCAGAACTGGTAATGCTTGTGGATTTTACTGGGCATTGCAAATAATTCCTGAAGGCAAAAGTGCTGGAGTAAGTATTTCTTAGTCTAGGCTAGCACAGAAGACAGAAGAAATCTAAGAGACTGACCCAAAGGTTGGTGATTTTTGATTTGAAATGGGATTTCCACTAGCTGCACATGCAGAGAGTTGTAAGTTTTGATGGGGACCGACAGAGTCTTGTAATCTTTTCCCCTGTGTGAGCATTACACCATTGACAAGGACAGTAAATTGTCTGGTCCTTTAGTGGAAATTGAGGTGCAAAAATGTTTGCACTGATTTGCTTTTTAAACATTTGCATGTATAGAAGTGCCTGTGAGCATTTCTGGGCACATGCTTTAAAAGAGTTTTAAAACCAGCAATGAGTAACTGGCAACGTAAGATACCAGGCTGAACTCTTTTGCTTACAGTGAGTGAGATCTAAATAACTAATGGACACTGTGGAAAGAATGAGGAGGAAACTTCTGAGTTTGGCTGGTACTTTCCTCCTTTTACCAAAATAGGCTCTGACATCTAGGCCTGAGTTTGAACTAACAACTGCTGCATGACTGCACTACCAGTTTCCAAGTAATTTATTTTAAAGTGCTCTAGGAAACTTGCAGTATGAAAGGTGTCACAGAAAAGCAGATTTTGTTTCATTCTGTTTTACATTTTGTTTTTGTGTTTACTATGCTATAATGATATACAGATTTTAAAGTTTACTGAAGGTCTTCTGTATATGCATGTGTTTATGCAAAAAAACCCAAACCACCTTGTGGTGTAGCTGGGAAGACTGAAAATAAATGAAACATGAATCTCCAAGCAACAGGTCCTTTCTACTCATTTTTAAGACTCAAAATTGCCTAGTTGTCATCCCATTAGCTTCCATTACAGCATAATGATCTGTTTAAACTTGAAGACTGTATGTGCATTTATGTAATGTGTTCCCCTATAAGGTTACTGCTTAATGATTTAATGAACAGAGGCCACGTTGGAGGGTAAAATTGCTGCATTTCATTATATGAGAACTTTACTTACTTTTTCCATATACACAGTTTTATTCTGGAATATACTCTAAATGTGCCTACATAAAATACTTATAGATATGTGTTGCACATGTGTGGAATGGACCTAGCTGTTGGATGTGCAAGAATTATGCCTTGGACAGAGTGTATTAATGGTACTAGAGATCTCACCCTCACACTTTTATTTTGCCAGGTCACAGGGAGCCTGAAGCTATGGATTTAACATTCGGGCCCATGGTTCTAGGAAACTGTTCAGTCCTCTCACCTCTGGTTGGTTTTGCTGGCAATCCGTATCAGCAACATCTGGTCCCTGACTGGCTTTGATATGGGTTTTCCCAAGCTTTCAATATATGGCCTTGGAAAGAACATTGTTCTCTTTATTAAAAGAACCTGGTTGAAACAAAGACTTGTGTCTGCCACAGACTGAGAATGAAGGGAGAGAGAAAGAAAAGTTGTATCCAGCCTGTGATCCAGATGAGTAAGTGTTTTAGCATGGAGGGTCTGGCATGGCAAGATTTGCAGAGTCCTGAGGAAGTCACAGGTGAGCAGGGATTCTGGCTTCTAGCCCCATGGAGCAATGGGCACCACAAGCAGCTAGTTAAATCTCCCTGTCCCTTGCCTACTCCAACAGGAAAACTGGATGAAAGACAAGACCTGGTTAGATACCAATAGTGTTTCTGAATGGAATTTTCCAAGGAGAGGTAAATGCAAACAACTGTGCTTTTACCAAAGGTCTCATGCACTCTTACTAGAATGTTCAGAAGTGATATGTGAGGCTAACAACTGTATCTCTTAATTCATTAGTGTGCTGCCATTTGGAAATCTTCTATGATCTTGGAAGTGTGACACTAGACAGCTTTTTTCATAGTGCTGTGTTTTTCCTGTGAGTGTTGTCCAGAGTTCAATATAGTGGAAGGGGCAGAATTTATATATGAGTCTCATAAAAAAGGTTTTGTATATTTTTCCTTCTTTGTTCCTAAAGTGGATGACATGCTTGACATCTGTAGTGGAAGAGATCTAGGTGATGTAAATATTTTGTAAATATTTTTCTTTGTCTAAGATTCTGTTTCTGATGACTGTGTAACAGAAAAGGAGAGCAGGAGTGGGAAGATTCAGTGATATAACTAAGGTGGTAGAGCACAACTACTCTCCCAAATGGGGGGAAGGTTTTTGTGGGGGATAAACACTTTTAATGAGGCAATGTTAACACAATCCCAGCAATTCCACCTCTGAGGAGTAGCATTTGTGCACCACCTGAGTACCACAAATGTGCATGGCTACAAAAATGAACTGTTTGTGGGTCTGTGTCTAGAAGGACATGGACCTGGTATATGGGTGGCCTAATTGTTTTCATCATGTCTAGGATTTTTATCGTTTACAGGAGTTTTTTATAACATGTGGAAATCTCTGTTAAAGAGAACTAACAGGTGGATGGCAATAACTGATTGGAAGGAGGCTGGAAATGGAAAATATGATTGAGACATGTTCCAAGGGATGGGAAAGCAGGGTTGCTTTTGTGCAGAAGGCAGTTCAACAGTCACGTGGGAGGTCGTGATTTCACTGTTGGTGTGAATTTTATTTGAAGCCCTTGTGGGCTTAATTTCTTCCTCCCCCTTTAGAAGGAGTCCTGGTGTGATAAAACTTGACATGGCACAAAGTGAATTGTGGGAAAACCAAGATGTACAGTAGAGAATGATCATTCCTAAAGGGAAGGATTAAAAAAAAAAAAAGGCAAAATAACCTCTTTCCATGCTGAAGCTGAGATCCCTCAGGAATTTGTGTGAAAGAGAAGGAGAGTTCGCTGCTCTTGAAATGCAAGGAGAATTCTGGATTTTTGTGGCAAGTAGTTTAGAGAAGCCACCAGGAGTCCTCTCCTGACAAAAAGGTTTCATTTATTTCTGACAGTGGATCAAGATTCCTGATGCAGATCTTTCACAACAGAGTTGAAACAGTGTGGGGTTTGATAGTTTAATTTATTGTTTGTGGGTTTTAAAATTTTTTATTTTTCTATCCCAGTTTATCCTGACTTACAAAGTTTTTGGTTTTTTTTTGGCAATATTCACTTTAGAGGAATGCAGTTTCCTAGCGAAATTGACAACGTTTTCCATCCTTCGTATCTTTCTTTACTCAGCTCCCAGGACTTTGCTTAGGCCTCTCAGCTGGCTTTCTTTTCACATTGTTGGATAGTGGGAAGAGCAAGTGTCAATACCTGAAGTATGAAATCTAGTCCTTATAAGCATACTGTCTTTGTGGTGTAAATGATACATAATGGATCATGTGCTGTTTTATTTAAACAACAGTGACGAGGTATTCTGAGTGAGTCTTCCACTCTAAAACAATCTAGATTTCTACTGAAACGTAATTTCTTTAACTTTTTTCATCATTGCAGCTTTTGTTAGGTTGCTTTCTGATGCTTCAAGTATCACAGTCTCCCATCGTACTGAAAGCAAGCATGACAATTTCTTCTACAGCTGCTTTTAAATTCTGGGCAGCAGATCTGCCATCTGCAGTCCATCTGCTGGGTCTAATACCTAAGACACAGTCTTCAACCATGAATAGCTAACCCTCACAAATTGTCAGTAATGAAGAGTCCATCATAATCACTTAACATGTCAAACACCTGCGTGAGCAAGACAATGAAGGAATGACTTTTGCAAGAGAATGTATATAGGATTAGATGGAGCGTTACTTGAGGCCTGGATGGGAATATTTGTTTACAATGAAAAGGGCAGTCATTGTGGCACATTTCCTTGCAGCAAATAATCAACCTGGAAGTCATAGAGAAGCACACATCCCACTTGGCAGCAGCTTCTTAGATGAACTGAGGCTGATACTTAAAACACAGAGTTTTTTTAAGGGCTTGACCATACCACAAATTTATGCAGAATCATACAGAGATCCTACTTTGATGAATGTCCCCAGTTATTTACAACTTGAACTGGAGGGATGGTGCAGCACAGCTGTTGTTATACCATCTATCCCTGATAACCAGCATACACTTAAAGCATTGTGGGATTTTTTAAGTAACCTGCTGTGTCTGTTGTGCATACTTTCCTTTGCTTGAGCTGGTTGAGAGGGCACATGGTCACACTGCTTCATTACTCTGCCAGAGAGGACTCCATTATTTTCAGGATGCTGCAAAGAGAGGGAATGGGCTGAGATCAGGGGTACAATGTGTTTGTTATAAATCCTTAGGACCAGTGTTAAGAGTTGCTGTTCCTCCTATTTCTGTCACAGAACTGCAATCCTGTGTGAATAAAACTAGAAGCATGTCTATTTAAGACCCTGTCACATGCCATAGAGTGTGTTTCCATGGAATACTTCTAGCCAGCCATGGCAAAGTGTGTCCAGGGCCTGTGGTAGTTCTTGCAACAGCGCCAGGTTTAATGAAAAATACCTTGAGGATAGTACAGAAAGAAGAAATTAATCAGCATAATAAAAAATGAGGATAACCAGGCAAAATTGTACAGGAGAACTGTTTATTTTGTGGAAGGAAGTTAAAATACACAGAAAGTGGGAATGAGAATTTGGGTCTGAGCAGATTGTAGCTTGTGCCCTGGGGATGAGGTTTTTGAGCCTAATACAGAAAGTCATGGGAAGTCATAGAAGGGTGATAACAAGAAGGATGATCTACAGTAAACTTCTGGCATAGGAAGTGAGACAAAATGGAGCTTCTTGAGGAAATGGAAGGTACTATGCCTTTGGGAAAAGATAAAAAAGGTTAAGTAGTTGAAGCAGTGATACTACAGAGTTGACATCTAGAAAAGAAATAGTTTCCCTCCCCTTCCCCTGTAATGGCTTTTCCTTTTACTTGCTGTGGGTTTTGTTTGTTTGGGGTTTTTATATTTAAATTAAAAAAGATACACACATACATCGTATTTGTTGCATTAAAACATACGTGTAATATAGCATGTGTATTATACACATACTTACAATCTTAAATTTTCCCATAGACTAGAAGATATCTACATCTACTGAGAAAAAATTATATTCTGGTCACTTTCAAAGTGGAGAATGGTAATGAAATTGAATATAATGTTAATGGCAGTGAGGAGATGCTAAAGCCATATCCATGTCTCTAATTCTGAACAGACCTGATGGAAATGTAGTTATTGTACCAGAACAGCAGAAGCCATTGGTCCATGCAAGAGTTCAGCAGGACACCAGAAGTGTTTCCCTAAGAAATATGCTGTGGATTCAGCAACACCTGGCTGAATCCAAGATGTTTTGGATAGATTTCTTAAAAAAAATTTTATTATTTAGGTTTCCAAACAGATGTGGGAACTTAAAGAAATTCTCAGCTAAAGAGATCTATGAATCTAGGAAAACTGGAAATTTAAAGAATGCTTTCATTTTCCTTCTCCATCTCTGCAAGGTTATTGTTGAAAACAAGTTGATTTCAACTGAATGGCAGTTTTGAAAAGAGTCACCACCTGTGTAGCATTTCAGCAGCAGTGGAGATGCGACACCAGTGTCAAGATTATATATCTATATAAGCCTATATTAATATTATTCTAATAAATTTGTTGTCAGTCTGTTTTCACCTGCAGACTGACAAGCATTTTTTGGAAACAGTTGTCAGCCCTTACAAAGACAATTCAATCCTAGTGACAGTAATTTTCCTTTTCTTGGTTGTCTTTCACTAACTCTGTAAAAAGTGAACAGAGGTCATCAGATTGGTGTAGTGTGTCCCAAGAAATTGTATTATCACCCTTTCCTAATGACCACAAATCAGCCTTCAGCCTTGTGATATGTAATGGTAGTCAAATTTCTAAAACTTTACATGAAACTGGTAAATTGAGTGACACAAATTGCTGGAGTTTGCATGGCATTTATTTTGGGTAGCCAGAGGTGATGAAAGTAGAATAAAAAATTTCTACTCTTAGTTGCTAACTTCAACTAAGGATATTTGTGTGCACTTAGCAAAGGAGTTGATTTACCTAATGGTATTAGGACAGGTTAGTCAACATAGTTGTTATTCTATATCCAGTAGTATTATTGCAGTTATGAGCCTGTCAACACTTTAGTTGTTAGCCTTCCATCTAAAGGTTTTAAATGTGGATAAAAGATGTTGCTTGGACTGGAAATTGGCAGTCAGAGATGCATGATCTCTTTTTAGGGGCCTGATTAGGTTTCTGGACCTCGACCTCCCCGCTCACTTGTGAACTTGATTTGGTTTTTCTTCAGACCTCGATTTTATTTTTTATTTTACTTTTTTTTTTCCAGATTGTGAGTCTGGGCTAGTTCTGAGTACATACGTTGTGGCCTTGTCACCTGTTGACAACAGAAAGTTAGCTACCAATTCAAATTATCTGGTCTCTGAAAAATACAAAATTATGGTCTTCTTTTTATTTTTGTTAAGCATGTATGTATGACACCAACTTTATATATTGGAAGATTTATTTTCCTTTCTAATCTCTGTTGTTCTGTTTAGTCTACTTTTACCTCCAGAGGACGTCAAAACCAAAGCAAAGTTGTCAAAGTTTGCATAAGATTGAATGAAAACAATATATCCTTCATGAGTACTTAAGCAAGTTGACTGAATTTCAAGTTCATTAAATGAGGTGCACAGATGCCTGTCCAGGGTACTCCACTAGCAAGTCTTTACTAAGATGAGCTGAATTGAAAGTGATAATGCAGCAATTTAGAGAAGTGCTCATATAAAAGCCAGGAGCATTCATTCTCCTTAAACTTATTTTTAAGGCGGAGTTTAAAAACAGAGCCTTTAGAAATCCTGAGAAATGAGTCTTTAGCAATAAGCCGTTCATCCGAATTTGTTGTGTTGGTTGTTTTCTTTTTTTTTTTTTTTTGTTTGTTTGTTTTTGTTAGTGAATCTATTTTATAGATTATTTTTGGTTTAGAGTAGAAGTTTTTACTCTTTTGGCTTTTGACATACTTTTTAAAGCTAGTTCAAGAGTAACCCCTCCCTACCTTCTCTGCTTTCAAACATTAAAGAAAATGTCAGCCTGTAACATGACTACAGTATGAACTTGCAGTCCAGATTCATTTCGTCTCTGAAAGAATGTGCCAGAATATAGGGATAAAGGCCTGAGTCTTTGCAGCTGGAATGTATGGATTGATTTTTATTTTTTTTTTTCCTTGACTTTGGGAATAAGTGGAAGAAAATAAGTACAGGAAATTATAAAGAGTAAAGTCTATATAAATGATTGGGACTGAAGAAAAGTGAAGCACACTTAAGAAACTTGGACTCTTTTTTATTGTCTGGAGCTTGGAACTCTTTGGGCAAGGTAATTCACAGTATTTATTTTATCAGATTTTGATCAAGTTCTCTGTAAAGAACAACACTACTCATGGAATTTCGTCAAGTGTAAAAGACACACACAAAAATAACCCCTTTTTTGTAGAATGGGTGGATGGTCAGAGTCTTCTGGGTTACATTTCTTTTCCTGAAGGCACTAGTAGGATGCTATAATTTTTTATGTCATTGTTGTCCCCTACTTATCTCTTGCACTATTCCTGACATAAAATCTGTGACATTTCCTGGGGTTGAACAATCCTGAGGCAAAGAACAAGAGAAAATGGAACTTCCTGAGCTACCCATTGAGATGAAGAGCAGAAAATCAACAGCTCCTGCAGTATTCTCAACACAAAGAGGGGTCAAGGTGGTAAAGCCTTGTCATTCAGAGCTCCATCCTGAAGAGTGGGAAGAAAACAGCGCACTGTTATTCACAAAATTAGTTGCCAACTTTTTTCCCCAGCAAATTAGTTACTAATGCTAATATTTAACCCACCAACTGTGGTTATGCAAGTTAATGCCCCAGAGAAGCAGACAAGGACTCAGTGTTGCTGTTTTAGGCTTTCTGCTTCAAACATTATGTTAGTCACAAATTATTTTGAAGATTTCAGTGGCAGCTTGTGAAATCTAGACTTTTTATAGGAAAAAGAAGGCCTTATCTACATATGAACATGGCACTGAATTCACTAAATCAGCTCTCCTGGCTACAACATAGCAGAAAATAGGACATCAGCCTTCAGTCCTGTCACGGGATAATTGAACCCCATTTCCAAGCAGGCTCAGAGTTGTATGAAGGAACGATGATAATCAGTGTTTCATCTAGGATAGAAACATATTGGATTTTCTACCTTTCCAAGCTTTGTGTGTCTGAGTATGTGTATGATATGATCTCCAAGTCAATTTGTTTACCTTCTAGCACTGCTCCCATAACATCTGGTACATTGAATACACAGATCCTTTCACGCCAATGGACTGTACAGTAGGATATAAATATTAACCAGACTAGTAAAATGTATTTTCCACTCCTGTTCTCAATAATGCAGTTGAATTAAAAAAGACAGCCCTAAGTGACATATCCTTACTAACTTACTGCTGTTCTACTTTGTATTCATAAATCTTCTGCAATTGCACCTGCTCTGATGCAGTATTGTGTCAAGAAAGCAATATTAACCAACTGCTTCTTCTCTCTGTCTATTAAGTAGAGTTAAAAGAGCAATACCATGGTAATGAGATAAGGAATTCCATATTCTGGGAACTGGAAATGTATTTATAAGGTGGTAGGCAGAAATAACTGTTTCTAAAAATACAGTACTTATCTATTATAACTCCAGTGCTCTGTTTGTGCTACAAGATTGGGTAGATATAAAACTCTGGAGCTTCAGTGGATTTGAATAAAACATGTCAGTTTTAGGCCACTGACAGCACAGACACATGCCAAATGGATTATAATCTGCATCATTTTTAAGTCAATAATAAAAATCCCTTCCACTTTGTAGATTACTGTAGGTGTTAAGGAAACTCAAGGCTTGGTGGAATCTGTCATCAGGCATGTTTGTCTTTGTTAGCCACTTTCACTAGCTATGCAAGGGCCTTTCCTCAGCTTTATCATGGTTTTAACTGTACTGAAACATGGATTGAGTTGCAATGAAATTGTCAAACCTGAGGAGGTGCTAGACTTTCTATTCTGTTTCAAGCACAGAGATGTCTTCCTTCAGCTGTGCTCTGTGATGCCGGAGGCTGGCAGTTTTACATGTTTCATATGCTGTCTTGTTATACCTGGCATAGAGGGCAAATGAACAGGAACAGGACTGGAAAACCATGGTTGCCTTTTCTTTGTTTCGGTGTCTTCTGCCTTTTGGCCTTAGTTCCCAAAATGCAATAGAATGTCAGGAGGGAAAAATAAATCTATTTTCTCTGATGGGCACCTCATCTATTTAAAGTTGTATTTCCAAGGAAGACCCTTGTTGCTTTTTTGAATGTATCTTGTGTCAAGAACTAATTTTTGGCATGTGTAGGATACTCATTTAAAGGACAGACCAGTTCATAACATACAGTTATTTATGGCTATTTTATGTTTTCTTCAATGAGATAACACAGACAAGACAAAAAACCTTTGGGGAAAGTAGCTCTTTCAAAGCCTAGAAGAATCTTAAACATGTTTCCTTTTTATTTGAACCAGAGTAAGAAATCCAAACTTTCAAGACAGTGGCATCCTCTGTTGTTTAAAAGAAACTTATCCTTTGAAATTTCTGACCTCCAAAACACAGGAAGTCTTAGCCAGCAGAATCTCAGCTTCTCTTTTTTTAAATTTCCAGACACTGCAAAGGATGTCTCGCACTGTTTCAGCCTCTGGTTTTCTCTCTTATGCTAGCAGATTGAACCTGTTTTAATAAGACCATAAGGATTGCAAAAGTTTATTTCAAATAAGTAGTTTCTATTTCCTTATGCAGAATCAGTTTCTTGATGACTGCTTTTTAACACTGATTCTAATTTTTAGGCAAATAGTCTCTAAAAAGTAAATGGGTTTCAATTACAGACTTTTAAATAAAGTACTAAATATATTAGGTAAACTCTCAGTATGTGCTTCTGAATAATTTTCCTCTAGGCTTCTTTCTGCACTTGCAGACTTACTTAATTTTTATTACAGAATACAAATATTTCTACTTCACCTGAAATGGAAAATAGCTAAACTTCTTCTAGTGCTATAAAATAAGTTGCAATCAATCTCATTAATTGTTTCATTCCAGCCCTTGAACTACACAGATATTACTTCTGTACTTCATTGCATTATTATTTTGGTACAATTAGAATCATCAGTGTCACTTTAAAACTGTAATATTAAATATAATTTCAATGTTTTTGAATTTTAAATTCCACTTTGCTTTTGAATAACAAATTACTTTTTTCTTTTTGGTGAGGACCAGTCAGATACCTGGACTTTTTGAAAATATTTTATGCTTATCTAGAAATATGAATATAGAATTATCTTGAAGGAACTTTTAAGCTAAATTGTTGCCTTATGCATAATTCTGTACATAAATCAAGGAATAGGATTATAACATTCATCATTCACTTTGGGAAGTAATTGGGAAACTTCAGTGGTTTCCATAGTATTGCATATGATCAGATTTTCTGTAATAATGAAAAAAATGCCCTTCCACAGAGTTGTGAGAATTTTAATGAATTCAAGTAGATGAGATTTTTTTTTCAGTACCATGTTGTCCTTAGCTTCATGCCCTAATAGCATTTCAGCTGTGACCTGGTGATGAGTCCACACCAAAGCGCTTAATCCCAGCATGCCCGAGCCCTTGGAAGTTCTGAAGGACTTTGTTGCAGAGCCACCTTAAATAGCAACTCAGGGGAAGGATCCTGACTGTAGTGGCCTGGATTTTGCATCTAACCAGTGACCCAAGCTAACCTCAGTTAGCTTGTGAAATCTTGCAAGATCACAGCTCGAGATAAAGGATTAAGAAAATAGGAGAGGTAAGTTGAAAAAAGTAGCTTGTTCTTTTAGGGTCAGCCTCAGTATAAAAGGTTAATTCTCCTGGACTGCCTTTAGTATTGATAACCTTGAAAGAACTGTTGATAGAGTGAAACTACTGTGTGAAGAGGTCTTTTGTGTTACCCTGCACCTGGGCTGTATTTAAGCCTAATTCCAACCTGACAGAAGTTACTCTGAAGATTTCATATGGACTATACTGGCTGGCTGCCACCCACTGTGGTTATTAAGATGAGCTGTACCATTTGTTTCTTTATCTCAGGCTGCATGTGCTTGAGCTTTCCCTGAGCTATTGTCAGTTTGCCTACATTAATATATCGCAGCCTCAGGACCACTAATACACAACGCCATGATATAAGTTTTTGTCTTCTTGAATACTTCATAATTTACCAGTGCTTGTGTCTAGCTAGTGAATTTCAAAGATAATACATCATGTTGGGCTTTCAAAGACTGAATCCTTCCTTTGGGCTTATAAGCAAATACTACTCTGATGTCACACAGACACTGAAATATCTCTTGGGTTCAGGCCTCGTTCATCTCCCTTAATACTAGCTCTGTGCAGCCCTGTGCATAAAAAAAAAAAAAAAAGTGGTGTAATTGCACTTGATGCTTACTGCTTGTGAAAGGGCATTCAGGCTTCAGATGGAAAGGTCTTCGTGCAGAAAATCAGCAGGCTCAGACAGGGGACTGGCATCCTCGCTTCCAGGCAGAAAGGCTGCAGGGTTTCTTTCTGCCCAGCACTGTTGGGATCCAGGTCTCTGTCATCCAGTGGCTGCTGCTAAATGCTGAGCAGTTAATAAGCCAGCGGGTGGTTTCTAACATTTTGAAAAAAAAAGCTTTACTGTTGGCTATTTTAGTTTCTGAAGTTTATTCTCCTTTGGTTTATCTTTTCAAAGGGTTCTTGTCTGGTCACTAGATTGAAAGGACATTTGCTGTCTCACATTGTTATTCTAATTCTCTCTCCTAACCATCATGTGATGGCTACCTTGTCATGTTCAAAGGCAAAGAATTGCTCTCAGAAAAAGCTGTAACTTCAAGAAACTGTAACCTCAAAGACTAATGCTTGCTGACAGAGATAACTTAGTAGTACCATGATCAGGACAAGTGACTCCCTTGGATAAAATAAAAGCTACAGAAATGAAGCTTTTTTTCTTGCTGTCAGTACAATGCCAACAGCACCAGCCTTTCCAGAGCATTACTCTGCCAAAACAGGAGACAAGAAATCAAATATCTGTCTTGAAATTTTGAAATAGTTTTAAAAAATACTTGGGATGAAGCTAAGACTGAGAAACTCCAGCTGGAGCTTTGCTGCAGTGCAGATGACCTGACAAAGAGCTACATAGTTGGATGAATGGGTACTAGTGAGCATTTCTGAAGGGCTTGGGAATTGTATGCTCTCATTACTGGAGACAAAGCTGATTTTTAACGTTTTAGCGAGGCAAATTTATCTACTTCAA
This sequence comes from Pardalotus punctatus, assembly GCA_013400915.1. Taxonomy (NCBI): domain Eukaryota; kingdom Metazoa; phylum Chordata; class Aves; order Passeriformes; family Pardalotidae; genus Pardalotus; species Pardalotus punctatus. The sequence continues at coordinate 119,416 of VZTX01013228.1, forward strand.
GGTAACACATAATCTGTGCTAATTAAGCAATATCAGGTCTCCAGATCTGCAGGCAATTGAATACAGCAGTTCTGCTGATCTTGCTGTTTGTATGGAAGATAATAATTTATCCATTAACTGGTACCTGGGAATGACATTGAAACTTTAGAAAACATTTTGATTTCTTTTTTAATCTTGTTTTTTTCCCTGCCACTAAGTAAAAATGCACTTTCTGACACTGGTAAAAAAAGGCTGGTAGAGATACATCTGTGGCAGACATCCCAGAAATCAGCAACTGAATAAAAGATTAAAGGTGCTTGTTTGGTTTAAAGACATCCCAGATGATGGAGGAAAAAAGCCTGGCACCTAGCTTTTGACAGATGCTAGGTGCATTTCAGCTTTCAGTGAGGGCCAAAGGAGTCAGAGAAGCTGAGCCCCAACAGTTTTGATATCTGGGAATTTTGGCCATTGGCCCATGCTTAAAGGATTATTATAAGTTTTGCCATCCCATTCCACCACCTTTTCCCATCACCTGTTACCATTTTTAAGCTTCAATTTTGTAGCCTGACTTATTCAGAAAGCCAGTCCTAACAGCAAGAAGAAATGGAAATCTTGTTAGCTCTGAGCAGTGTCACCAGGAATTTTATCTGAGGGGAGTGTGTTAACCCTTGAATGAACAAGCACTTGTCATGTGTTTTGCAGCTGGGCCAAGATCACCCCTCCTGAGCGACTCTTCTGAGTTGCGGTGCCCTCTTTCAAAGAGTGGGTTGCTAGAAGGATAGTAATAAATTGAACATAAATACAAAGAACAAATACTGCCTTGAGAATAAAATGGCACCACCCTCTCTCATGTTCTGTAAATACCTTACATAGTCTATGTACTACTCAAATAAGATGTTAAAGTAGAAATGCATAAGTCGTACAAAGAAATTTTAATAGCTTTCTGTGGAAATTTAGTTTCATATTTCTTCATACTCTCTCTTATAAAATACCATTGCAGGAACAGAAAGAGGATGGTTTACATTTATAGAAGGTGCCAAAGGCACAGAAGAAATATGGTGTTCAGTACAGTAGAGGAAGAGAAAGCGAGAAAAATAGACCCTATTGCTCCATCTATAAGACACTATGTATTTCAATTCAAGCCTCTGTCATCTCATGTGCTGAATTCTCCTTGATGGGTTGTTCTGTAATCTTCTCCTCCCTAACAGCCATTTTTCTTATCGATACATCACTTGAGAATGAAGGCAGCAGAGATTTTAGCTAAAGTTGTAGTTGCATGATAACGTAAATCTTGCAGATCCCAGCACTACATGACAAACATTATGGTCCTGCATGGCACAGAGCCCCTCTTCTGGTTCAAGTGCATTTAAAAATCATTGGCTGGTGAACCTGGAGGCTTTATGACTGATCAGCCTTGCCTGTGCAACTCCTGTCTCCCACCAGACTGGCACCATCTGCTCTCTTCCAAATCCAGTATAAAGCTGACATAAGCCATACATTGTGTGAGCTGGATTATTTGGCAGAATTTGGTAATTATTAGGAATGCCATTTAGGCAGCCATGCTTAAACAAGACTAAACATGTGCACTGCTTTGTTAGCCCAAAGATCTGACACTGATTGGCATGTAGAAAGGAGAATAACCATAGGACTGGGTGCATTCAGAGCGGCCTCTGCTTTTTGTACTGGTTTATCAAAGCTTTCTTACTCCCTGTGCAGGACTGCTAGGCATGTAAGGTGTTTGTCTTTTGGTGAATGATTCCCCCTTTGTATTACACACATTCAGTGTCACACATGAGAGACCTGAGCTCCGCTATCAGCTCCTTCCGTGATGTAATTGATTTAAAAGACAACAAAAGCATGCCCATTGGTAAGGCCTTCTTGGATGATACATATATATGTTTAGATGATATATAATGAAACATAAGTTTAACAGCTAAATGGCTTTAATCTGACATGAAAGTTGTACAGGTTATAGTTCAGGAATTTGTTCAAGTATATAAACTTAGACTTTAATGCCTTTTTTCCCATTTCTTTGCTTGATATAAGCTAAAAATAAATACCTCTATATGCTGGGAACTTCTCATAGCAGTGCTGCAAACTTCTGACCTTTACATATTGATGTGTGGGCATCCACTTTTAGTCCAATATTAATTTAATCAGTGTTGTATTTGTCAATAACATACATAACAATGCTAATAAAGACGTATCAGTGTAATTACAAGAAAGCAGAGTCATAAAAGAGTCATAACTCATGGCTTCCAAATAAAAGTTATGAGAGGAAACCAGAAACAAGGTCTGAACGTGCTGGTTTGTAGTTGGGGGTGATGTACTGCCTTATATACACTTGTGAGGAGTAGTGCCTAAGCTTGACAGCAGGTTATTAAAATTAATAACCCTCTATGAGTTGGCTTTTGTGACTTGCCCACAGTTGCCTGTCAGTTCCCTGGCAATGCAAGAAATGAAGCTGACTCTCAGCTACATGTTCTAACCTCTTGCACTAACAGACCACTTACCCAGTCTGAGGCCACATGTGGCAATTTTGAGGTCTGTTCATGAGATCACCACCAGTTACCCAGGAAGTCAGAGGACTTTACAAAACATGTGTGAAAAGTGCTCCTGGAGGTTATTTAACCTGTTAGTTACACTTGAATTTCTGATCACATGTAAATACATGCCTGATGCTTCACTGTGTGATGCAATTTATAGCACGAGAATTTTTCAGTGGCAGAAGCATGTTAAATCACTTCCTTTCAAATTTGTGAGATATAAAGAAGCACCCTGAGCTTCTCACTTTTGATTTTATAGGGGCCAAAGGCTTGTTTTATGGAGCCAGGTGGTAGCAGCTTCCTTTGCTGAATAATTTATCTTCTGCAATCTGAATTTGAAGGCTTGTATTTTCCAGCTGCATTTAGAGAAGAACATCATAGGAACCTGTTTCATAGTTTAATGTTGCATTTTAAAGCTTAATCTGACTTTACCACAAAACACTTCTATTTCATACCTTTTTATTCTTCACTTCAGTAGTCATTATATGGAAATTGTCTTTACTTATACCTGTTTCTGTAATATGCATTAAAAAAAATCAGTGAAAAAAAAGGCAACCACTAGCCCAAACAATCAAATAAACCTTTCAGCTTGAAAGCTGTTAATTTTGTCATGATTTCAGCATGAAACTCTTAAATGATAAATAAATGTTTCAAGATAATTTTCTCAAAAGCTCAGATTCTGGATGGACTTAAAAAAATTACAAATGAAGACTAAATGAAGGCTTGTTTTATTTTTATATGTATTTCACAGAACTTCTGAAGTTAAATAATTAATAATGACTAACTACTATGCAGTGTAATCCAGACTAGGTAATTGTTTTGCATTTTTATTAGGTTTTAATACTCAGAAAAGCTTCCTTCTTGATGCTCTGTGTGCTCTTCTCACACTTGACTCGTCAAGAAATTTGAATAAGGTAGATGAAAGGCTATTTTTTTGTAGTTTGTACCATAAATATTTTTAAATCTTCAAAGGTAACTTCTGTAGTTTTGTTTGAAAACTAGACACCACTTTTTAAACAATGCTTTAGCACTTCTTTTTATCCCTTTTTACTGGGATAACAATGTATTAATTGTTCTTCTTACTGACATGCTGTAACATAATGGGGACAACGTTATCTGTGCCTATGCACATGTGGTGCCAAGTGAATTAATACTTTCAAATTTTTCTTAGTTCCAGGTGAAGATAAGGGAACTTCACATCTTGTCTTATTGCTTGTAAAGCTCAACAGGAAAATTACATTTTCCTAAGAAAACTATAGTGGTTACATAATATCAAGTATTTTATACTGAATTTTGACCTCCAGACATGTCCAGGTGCACTGAAATCTTGAATGATTCACCAAGCCAAAACTGGGTTTGAGTTTGCCAAGCAGATGAAGGTGATGAGAGACAGGAACAGGTTGCCCAGAAAAGCTGAGGATGCTCCATCTCTGAAACAGTTCAAGGCCAGGCTGGATGGGGCTTTGGGCAACCTCGTCTGGTGAAAGGTATCCCTGCCCATGGCAGGGGGCTTAGAACTGGATGATCTTTACAGTCTCTTCCAACTTCCATGCTATGATTCTATTAATGTTACTTTAAAGATTATTCTAACTGGTTCCCTGTAACACTCAAGTGTCATTAAATAAACTCCAGTGAAGAAAAAATGCAATTTACTTCTTTTCACTTTTCTTTGCCTTTTGGAATTAAAATACAGAAAATGAGTTATGGAAGTTAGATAACCTGTAGAAAATCATAGCATGGTGTGATGAATGGGAGGTATCGGACAGAGCTTCACTGACATGATGGTTTTTGGGAACAAGAAATGCTGTTTTTAAAATCAGGGGTGCTAAATAGGATTTGTTGAAGAGAGTAGTCATGTTATGCCCCCGTGTAAGAGCATAATCTGGACTGTCACTGCTGCAAATTATGTACGACATGATTCCAGTTCAGGACTAGATGCAGGAAGTTCTTTATCTCTGGCAGTTGCTTGTTGCCTACAGTTTGTTTTGTTATGTCCTCATGTGCTTTCTATCTCTAGTCTTGTATGTGAAAGATAATGGAGGGAGGTCTGGTGAAGACTAAAACAGCAGGTTCCATTAGGTGTACATGATCTCTGTGCAACTTTCCTGCATCCAGGTAACACCCTGAATTTGAACAAATTCAATTATATTTTGACACAGAAAAATATGCAAAGATACTAAACAAAGATAGCACTTTCCTTTAATATACTCTTAATCTGCATGTTTGTACTTTGTTTCATTAATTTGTATTCAGATATGGAGAAATTCAAGCTTAACTGCACTGAAAGTTGTATCCTGATCTCTGTTGTAAACATTTATACAGCAGTATTTCAAATATTTATCCAAAAGTAAAGCAACTGATGATAAACTAGATTTCTGGTATGACAACACAATGGAATTTTCCCTTCAAAAATGTTGAATGATTAAAAAAGCATCCAAAACTGGGTATGATAGTGAGCTGTTCAAATATTGTCCTGAAATCTCCTTTTACACTTCATCCCAGTAATTTACAGAATCATTAATTGCAAGCTACCTAAAGTATTTCTAGTCATAGGTTTTAAGAATGAATTATGGCTGTTCAGTGCACAAGATGTCAATGCTTTAAAAATCAGTATTTTTTTCCCATAACTCTTGTTTGTGCTAGAAGTCAGAATAAGGTTTCTGGGTCCTATCAGAAAAGAAGGTTTAGATTTTTGGAGGGAATGTTGTTCTTTGGCTACATCATGCTCATGCAAAGTAAGCTGGAGTCTCTGAAGCTATGAGCATGGATAGATGCCGTGGGCGAGGAGGGGTGGAACAAGCCTCTGCTTTTACCGAGAGTGTCTCTCAAGCTTTGAGAGACCAATCCAGCCAGCACTGCTCTGGTGCTGTACAGAAAGGCTTTCCTCACACCCGTGCCGGTGTCAGGCACAGTTCTCACTCACCCACTGAGCCGGATTAGCCCTGGCATCTCCAGAGACAAAGAACTCAGAGGCCCTCTCTCCTGGAAGTTCCAGACATTTATTTCTGAAGGGGTCCAAGGTAGAAAGAGAGCAAGATGGCCCCGAGAGCCCCCAGTTATAGGGACGATCTGGGGCCAGATAACAGGAGGCGGGGAGAAATCCCCTTAACCAATGGGGAGTAGGGAAGGGTAGGATTTAGGGTTAGGTTACAAAAATAGGGGATTACACAGTTTTGGGGAAAGACCATTGTGTTTTCCAGGGGGTGCTTTGTTTAGGAGGTTTTCCACCAGTGTAATCCACCGCCACAGATAGAATTTTATGAACCCATAAAACTTGTAACCTGATGCTCAGCTTCAGAATTCTTGATGTGCTTCAGACATTCCTACTTAATTATTTTGGAAGAACACGTCAACATTTCTGTTCCTTACCAACCAAAATGCCTCAAACCTTTGAACAAATAATTCCCCTATGCATTGAAGACCTGCCAATACTGCTTTTTCTGTCCTGCAGAAAATACCTTTTAGGAGACAAATATGACATTGTTATGAACAGATTGGAAGGTAGCCTGCTGTCTTTATACAACCTGTTCTTGGTCTGCAGAATCACTGGCGTGTTTGTAGGCAGGCAGTGCATTGGCATTCACTTTGAACCATTTATTAGGGCCAGAATTGAACCTCTCTGTTCACCTCCAACAAAAACAGTTTGATAGAGAAGGAAAAATGGTGAAGATTCAGTTCCTAGTTTTAGCTCCTTAACTCCTTTGTCAGCCTGTTTCCATTGGCACAAGAGTTACTATGCAGGAACTTTCCTGTGTAGATAAGCCTTGTGCAGATAAATCCCCTGCCTTTGGAATGTGTGCATTTTCAGTGCTGCCCATCAAAGTGGCAGGTATGCTGCTGTCTGATGCCATCTCAGGCAAATATTCTGTGTCATTGCTATGCTGCCTGTCTTGTGCTAGAGATGGATGTTTCTCTGCTCATAATAAATTATGAGTCAGGGAAGCAAAAGTTATGTAGTTAGGCATGTGCTGGCTGGTGTGCAGTTAAGAGGTTAGCTAACAGATTACTGGTGTTTAAATAGCTATAAATGTTGCTCCTGACTGAAGTAGGGCTCACATGTTTCTTCCAAGGTAAACCCAGCTATCCCATACCTTTTTCTTGCTGTTGCAACAGCATACAACACAAGTCTTGTTGTTCTGCCTGACTGCTGCAAAATTCTCAGGACTGAAATCCAAAGCATCATTTCAAGAGCCACATGCATTTGATACTCTCTCCAATATCACCTTTAATAGTTTCAATAGTTGACTTCAAAGTAAGCTTTGGCAAGGGTTCTTACCATAGATTATAGCATGAACATTTTTAGTTTTATATTCATTTGAAATCATGGGAATCCTACCAATGGGAAAAAAATGAGGATGACCCAACTTTTACTTTATTGAAGTTTAAAATTTGTCTCAGTAGAGAATCAAGCCTGGATAAGGTCACATGTATAGGAAATTTTTTATTACTCTGTTTTAGGCATCAAGCCTAGGTGTTCTGACTCACCTTCTCTGGAGACTGATTATCTCATTCCCCTGATGCAGAAAAGTTAAATTTCCACTATGCCTGAGGTGTCTATCTTCTTTTGGATATTTGATTCAGTGAAGGCCACACAATGCTAAAAATAGGTGTCCATTGGAAAATTTCATAAGCTTTTAATTAAGGAGAGATGTTATCAACATATTACTGATAATGTTTAAATCAAATCATAGGTAGACTTGCAAAAATTTGTGGGAGTGTAATTATATTTTTGATATTGCATAGTTAAAAGAGAAATGGCTGATGCTTATATTTTACTCTTTTATTTGATACAATCAGTGAAAATGGATTTAAGAATATATAAGTAGGGAAATCACTCTGGATTTATTAATTAGCATATCAGTGTAATGCTATTTTTTTGCTCCCGGTTGAATCTAGTTCACAGATATAGGTGTGGCAAACATTAATAGTGTCATTATTGCCTATTAACATAGCTCATTAGCATGTTATAGTAGTCATTAACTTTCCAAGGAAATATTGATTCCTATGGAAACAAAGGTTTCAAGTTAAAAATAAATAAATGAAGAAATGTCTCCAGGAACAGTCTGTGCACTATGTATGCATTTAATTCTTATAATCATTGTACTTTCACACTGTTTGCAAGTCTGCTTGGTCATAGTACAAGTTCTAATGGTGTAATGAAAATGCACTTTATTCCATTCTCATTTGATATTTGTTGCTTTTATAATTGTAATGCCATTATACAAGGAAAAAACTTCCCTGTGATAAGAATCTTCTTGTAGTAAGATGGGGAAGTGATTTTTGTTTACCCATGGCATGGCATACCTGTAAGTCCTGGGTACAATTCTTCCAGTTTTTGAGGCCTGAAAAATAGCCTTATATTTCAGTGTAAATAAGGTAAATGGTTGTGTTTTGTAACTACACTGAGTTAGTATACAAATCAAGTACGTTGTGGCTATGCTTGCTTTTCAATATTCAGGTGAACATACCTTGTTGATTGTCAACAATGTAGGCATTTTCAGACTCTTCTAAGGGCTTTCATCAATTGTGAATACAAAAGAAGCTTCTGCAGACTTGGAGTCTGGCTGTTATTCTGCTTCAACAGCAAGATGTGTCTGACTTGTCTCTTCTGGTTCTATTAACATTCACCAGTGATGATGAATCCCTAAGATCTGAAATGTTGTGGAAGTTTTTCTCTGAGCTATTTGAGCTCTCATTTTCTTACCATATGGTTATGATTTGGGGGCATTTAAGCCTATAAAATTTGCTTTTTAATTCCTACATAGTTTTGATTTTCTGGAAATCCTCAAGTCAATGGTCTTTATGTGTGTTTGCAGATTTTCCAGGTAAAGTAGGCTGCTACTCAGGTGCCTTTCTAGGTGTCTGATGACTTCAAATATATTTTCTCCTCATTGGCTTTACTACATATTTGTATAAATTATAGATTGTTAGAAATTCCTCTGAAAGTTCAAATATCACTTGTATGTGGAGTTAAAATTAATCTCATGGCTAGTCCAAAATATGGCCTAAAATGCCACAGTAATTTATTCAAGCTAATAGGGCCTACCTGGGATGGTTCAAAATGTTTGATTTACTCACACCATCCTGAATCTTGTTTGTGGTTTCTGACATGATCTTTGTTGTTCTGTCAATGACTTGTTGTCTTCAGTATTGGCTAGTCCCTTAATCTTTGTTTCAGTTTGATTCCTTTCCAACAAATGATTTATAAAAAATACTAAATAACTATGCACCAACAATTCTGCTCTGTGACAATGCCCTTGGAAATACAGCCACAGCCTGGTGCTTTCCAGTGAGATCAACAAGACATATCCTTGACCAGTTTTAATTCTTTTAATGTATGCAATGCTGATTTTGTATCCTTGTTTATTAATTAGGATATTGTACAGTGTGCAGTTAGTTGTGTGTTACAGGGATCTATGTGTATTGTATAACACTGTTAACCTTTATCAATCAAAAATGTAATCTCATAAAAATATTGAACTATATTGAGATCTATTATACATAAGAGCATTTAGATTAGAACTTCATTGTATTGCTGTCCTTTAATTGAGTTCCCTATCAGTTATTCCATTATTTTCATTGGGATCAACACAGGATAACAGTCTGTAGTTTCTTCAGGTATTGCCCCACTTACCCTTTCTACGTCTTGGCAGAAAATTATTTTCTTAGCTTGCTCCTCTGAAAATTACAGTTATGAATTGGAGATGAGTCTTTGGTCTTATTGAAAATCGGCAACAGCTTGAGCTTCTTCTATACCAGTTGTCCTGTAGCTATTAGTTTAGAGTTATCTGGATGTGCTGAGTTAGAACTGTTTTTGAATGAAATTAATTTAAAATAGCTTCTATTGTAATATCTTGTCCCAGTACTAGCAGAATGGGTTCATTATAACCACATAATTTACTTTTTACAAGCGAAGTACATAGCAGAAATATTTATGGAAAATATCTGTGTTATTAACACTTGCCCCTTGCTTATTGAACAGTATCCCAATACAATTAAGATACCAAACTTTATTAGTGTAACAAAAAGTCTCTTCCTTTGGCGTTAATTGTAGTGGTCACAGACTCTTCTTATGACTTTCAACTTTCTTCAAAGTGGTTTGCTTTCCAGTGGCTAATTTATATTCATTGCTGTTATCATCCCATTTTCTACATTACATTTTCCAAGAGATTTGTTTGTTTTCCCATGCTTCATCTGGGTTATTAATTAATGTCTCGTCTTGATCATAGGTTTGGAAAATTTGTGGCCTCTAGGGAAATGTTCCAAATCACAATTTCCTTATCTTTTATAAGTATTATTTATTTTAAATTATTTTTCACAGAAGATCCACCTTATATTTGTTCCATTTCCTTCTTAAAGTCAGTGTTTGAAAACCCCAAATACATGCTCTTGTCATAGAATCCACTGCTTTAGTACACGATGAGTATAATGATGTCATGTACTCAAGCAACTGCTTTTTACTCCTGGAACGAATTCCTGTTTCTTTCTAGATGATGTAAACTTCAGATTTTTTCTTTTGAATTTGGAGGCAATGCTTTTTGACCCAGGAAAGTGTCATCTGTAGTTCATGAATTCTCTGGTGGCTGTAACAGTGGTAGAATGACCCTTCCCTTCTGATATGTCCCTGTGTGGCAATTTAACAGTCTTTCCAGTCAAGACAGATATTGAAGGAGCTGAAAACAGTATTCTTAGATGACCAATCTGAGTATCACCCAGTCACTGGTGATTCTCTGTGAAACTTTGATGAAACTGATATCTCCAAAAGTACCTGTTGAACTTTTTGAACAGGCAGTGAGTGGGACTTGAGAGGGACTTGAGGAGGTTAGGAAACTGTCTCACTTTTAGTGCTTACAGATTTGATTTGTTTTAGCTCTTCCCTGTCCCCTAAGAATATTATGTAGGAGAACTGTGATTCACTCTAGATTTTGGACATTGTGACCGAATATGTATATTCTTCAATAGAATATTCTTGGCATAACAAGAATACTCTGGAAAAACTTTTGCTATTGTATAGGCCATGCTTTTGCAATATTTTCTCTCCTTGCTCCCTTCAGTCATGTCTCTAGTGAATTTTCAAAATAGTTGTTGAAGGCATAAAAAAAAGGTATTTTTAATTAGGTGGCATAGAAGCAGAATTAAGGTTTAAAGGTCCCATCAAATCTTTCTCCTTCTACCATTTATCATTTGCCAGTCAGAAGGGTTTCCTATGTGCTTAAGTAAATTGTTCCCCTCTTCCATTAATTTCAGTTCCTACATAGTTTAGACGTTTCAACAGCAGTGGTTGCAACTGTAACTGCTTCTTATGGGAAATATTCTTGTAAGCTAAACCCTCATATTAGATTAGTGACTTTTTATTGCGCTAGATGTGGAAATATTCAATGAATAACTAGTCACTGCAAGAGGCTTTTCAGCAGTAATGTTCCAAAGCACTGCACTGAAAAGAAGAATAATGTGGTTGGATTAGCAATGGCCATACCAAAAGATGTATTGACCCACTTCCACTAAAAATCCATCAGTTACTACAGGAAGATGAATCTAGCAATACCAGTAATATTTCCAGCTGAAAACCTTTCGTATCAAGCCACGCAGCCCACATGTTATTGTTTGAGAAATTGTAGCTTTGCATTTCTGTTTGCCAGCAACTGACTGCTGTACGACAAAAGTGCAATTGTTCGTTTCAGTAGAAGTGACTTCTAATAACACCCTGCCCCCAAATTCCCTCTCTTACTCATTGTGTTCTGGCTGAAGCATCTTTTTATCCCTGATTTATTACAGGAAAGAAAAATATTTTTCAGATCTTTATGATTTTTACATTTTATTGTGGTTATGTTGTTTTTCCTTTTAATTTATTTCTTTTTTACTTTGTCCTACAGCTTATGTGGCTTTGTTCAAATCTAGATTAAGATCAGTTTAGGTTTTGCCAGTTTTCTTAATTGTGCCTTAGATATTGTACAGTTTCAGAGCAGAAACAGGTTCCACCTGCTGACAGTCACTGCCCCCTGTCAGAGTACGTTGGCAACAAGCCTGAGGACTCCTTGTGAATGAGTGCCAATTTCAGAATCACTTAAAAATTAAAGGCTGTTAGACACTCTGATTTAGTAAGTATATTAAAGAAAGCGCTTTCCAGAATGCCGCTTTGGCTCTTAATAAACACTGGTTTTACATTAAAAAACCCCCCAAATCCCAACAAAACAACAAAACCAGCTCAAATATTTAAAACAGAAAAAGATGAAACAGAAGAAAAAAAGGAATGTAAAGTCCCCCATTTAACTCCTGTTTCTCAGTGTCTGATTATGCATGTGCTGTACTCAGAGGTTATGTGCCTCTCCCCATTTATCCCATAGGTTTTGAAAGAACACATAGGAAAGAGTAATGCCATACAATTTTGGTTATTTTCTGTAGGAGAAATATTGAAAGAACAGGTTCTTACTTTGCAGGGCCTCCTAAAAGCATAAAAGGGATATCTGCTAACAATGATTCTAAAGAGGAGATATGTATGAGACTCAAAAATGTTGATTCAAACAATATCATAGTGCAAATCCAGGTCATAAAACTTACCTGATTTCTCTTGATTTAAGCTATTTGCCTTACTTTCTGATTTTTAAACTTTGCCATGGGTAGTTTTCTTTTTTGTCAGTGGGAAGCTTGGCAACCTAGATTGCAATGTTTGCAGTCTACTTACATGATATATCAGCCTGGCTGATGTATCAACTGCAGACACAGTTGGATCAAGCCTTAGATTTATTTGTCAAGTTCGAGATGGAATTTCTACCCACCTACTGCTCCATCCCATCTATTTAAGACTTGCTGTCAAATATAATTTATATTTTTTAAAACTTTATAGGAATGGATGAATTCTGTCCAGTAGAAAAGGCTAATAAGAAAGTTTTCCAAGGACCAAGGCCCATCATGTCAATGTGATACTGGTACATTGTCCACTCAGAAGTGGTTGGATATATTTTCCTTTGAAGGATGACTAATATATAATTTGACAGTCTCAGGCTCTGACCTATAAATACACATTTTTAAAGGATAATTATTTGCAAAGACGATTGGAGGTTATTCCTTTTTGGAAATGTATTTCTCAAAGTGAACTGAAATCTGAATTTCTATTCAATTCGATTTTGTTTGAAAAAAATTTTTAACTGCTTATTTAAAATAATTTACTTACACTTACGTTAATCAAATGCATGACAAAGACCTTCCTCCTCAGAAGAATCATTGATTATTTCAGGGGAAAAAATAAAAGGAAAATGACAGAAAAAGCAAATAGAGAGAAAATTATCAGGAGGAACTGGGAGGGGGGAGCAGGTGGAAAGAAAAGGAAAAGCAACCAATTTGGCAGCTCTAAGGGCCTACATCTGGAACTGGTAACGAATAAATTGTTTTAAAAGCTTGTGATATCACATAAAAGCAGGAAAATTCATTCTAAGGGAATGATGGAAAGCTTTTAACTGGAAAAAAGAGAGAAGGAGTAAAAAAAGAGACCTGCTTTCAGACTTGTAGTTTTCCAGCAGACTGATGTGACTACTGCAGATGCCTCAAACACAGATTTTATATATATATATATATATATATACACGTGCTGTTTGTCCTTTTTTTGTTTGATCAAGGGTTTTTCTATACTTATTGAAAGCAAAGCAGAGAAAATATTTCCAAGCCAATTATATAATTTGTAAGATACACACATCTAGCATGCCAAATGAATCTCCTCTGGAGACAACCCTTTTTACTTTTTGATTAAATCCAGTATACCAAAGCTAAAACCCAATGTTCCAAGGCCTGTGTAAAAATTCCTATTATTTCAGGAAGAGCAATTGTTCTGTGATGTAAGTTACAGTACTGTTGTGGAATGGCAAAAAGGCTAAACTAAGATAAAAATTATATTCTAAAGTAATTCAGCTGAGAAGAGGCATTAGCAAATAATTACCATAAGCAATGTTCAATTATTATATTTGAATAGTACTTTTTGTTACTGTCTCAACCTCATACATTTGTGTATACTAGTCTCAGTGCTAGGAGTTTTCATATTATGCTTCACAAATTTGGAACCATTAAAAAGCAAACAAACTACTGGGATTGCATGCATGTAACTAAAAATCTGAATATTCATGAGTGTAAGTGTGATATTTCATCCTGAATTCTGCTGATAGTGAATGATGACATAGAAGAAGGGGTTGATGTTCTTTCTGGATTTTATGATTTTAATTCAAGGTCCATGTAGCATATTTGGGATTTTAGTTTAGCATCCATAATCTAGCAACATAGATTTTGGCTTCTCCGTTTTGATAACAGCATTTTTCTCTTTTTTAATCAAACCTGTTTTAAGAGACAGGTATAGCTCAAGGGAAAAAATATCCACTATTAAAACTGAATTCCAATAGCAACATCTTGTTTTGCCTGGACTGCTAAAGAGGATCAGTAGAACACATGCTCTAATGAGAATGAGGTGAAGTGCATGTCTAATGTATGTCTTCCTGAACCCGGATCAGGGAAGAGAGATTATTCATCTGAATCCGGATTGCATTCTTTGATTTGAGACAGAAATATAATTTAAAATGGTTAATTGAAATTTGTAATTTTTTTTCTTCCTTTGGCTAAAAAGAATGTATTACAAAATTCGTAATTCCCTGATGCTTCAGGGAAGAATTTTTTTTCAATAAATAAGATTCTGCAGGCTCTGCTTGTGTAGCTGAAGAGCTTTATGCTAAGTCCTAAAAAGACCCTATCTAACTTTTCTCCAGTAAAGGTCTATATAAATTTAGCTGCTCTCAGCCCAAAAATCTCATCTATCTAGAGATTGAATCCTATTCTTTAGATGTGTTTGATATAAAGGAACTTCTTTATGGGAATCTTTCAAAAGAAAAACATTTCTGCTGTCTGATGATCAGTTGACATTAGGGAAGAGAGGATGTAGCTGAACATAAGGCTCTGATGAGTCAATTTAAGAGAACCTCTTAATCTCTTATATTTCTTACTTGTATCCATTATACTTTTAATGTAGCAAACTCTTATTTCTTTAATTACATTTATGGTCCTACATACAAGATTTCACATTAGTAAATAAAAATGCTTAAGTGAGTGTGCTTCTGCAATGGGAAAAATGAGGCAACAGTAAGTTATATGAGTACATAGACTTTATACAATTCTCCTGGAGGTAAAACAGGTACTTCCTGTGTCTGGTTTAGCTGATGTTATGCATAGAATGATGCTGGCATTAAGGAAAGAACTGTAGGTGAATAAGATTTTGACTTAATCAGTATTATAATGGCACAGGTTTTCAGATATTCTCTACCCTTCTTTCCTAGATTGACCTCAAGCTATTTGAAAGGCAGATTGTCCATGCCATAGACTCAAGATAACACTTCTGGAGAATGCCAAGAGCATGCACAGGGAGTCTCTCTAGGTAAGGAGAGGGAGAGCTGGGTTCGTATTTTTTTACTTTAATTTGGTTGTAAAAACATCAAACGTATTTATGATAAAATCTACTGCCATTTGAATTATCCCCATTATTTTGCAGAGTTACAGTTATTAATTTCTTTAGAAAAAGTGTTATCTAACAGGTTTATGTAAGTGATAAGACTTGACTCAGCCTCCCTTTATTATTTATAGATAAACAAATAAAAAAGGACATAACCAGCCATAGAATTTTTTTAAAAAAGCTTTATCAATAAATTATAGCCTTGCTATGAAAAGCATGCTGTGTAAATGCATTTTCTGCTAGCTATACATTAAAAACTTACAAGGGCATGAGGAATTGAAAGTGTCTTTCTAATGGATCATCCATCTTAAAAATTATTTGAATTCATGGATTAAATGTCAGCTTTGAAAGCTTTTGGTGATTTATTTTGGACCTTAGAAGAAGCAACGTCTCTACTGCAAAATAAAATTATTGCATTTTCATATTCTATATTAGTTATTTCTGGAAAAATATTTTTAGAAAAATAACCTGGGGATGCTTCTGCCCACACCTTTGAAAATTTCTAGCATTCCATGCTGCATTTGTAGTGGAGTTGCCAGGACAAAAGTGGAAAAGGGCTAAACAGAGTCCTTTATGGGAAGAGTGTGCACCATGCATCGAAAAGAAATGACACTGGCTGAATGTGCTGATATGGTTTCTCAGGTGCCAGTACACAGAACTTGGACAGAGTTTAGTATAGAACTTTTGCTTCAAAAAGAACTGAAGTATTGTAGCAAACCTGTACTGTTCTTGCAGTAGAAGTGAAGGGAAATAGCATAAGTATTTATCAATTTGACACAATCATTTAAAAACGGGGTAGAGAGAAAGAAGGCTGTGTGTCCCTTCCCCTGCCCCAGGCAAAGTGAGAAGTATTGACAGAGAGATGACTGACAGTCAGTTAAAGCAATAGAAAGATCCTTTGGCCTTTTCATGGATTTAAATCAGATTTGGAAACACATTAAATAGAATTAACTTCAGACATTTAATTGCAATGCCTGAGCTAAGAGCTGAGTTACTTTAAGCACCTCTGTAATTGAAGAAGATTGATAGACATGTCTGAAGGCAATTCATCCTCCTTAGTGTATGGACTGTCCCTCTGGTACTATCCCATTTTCTACTCTGTGATAGTTTCCAGACTGAAATTTTTCAAGTAAGTGGCTAAAATCAGATAGATTGAATACAGGTTTAAGAAGCCAAAATAATTTTGTACTGATGAAAAACAGGGACAAAATTATTTATGGAGCTAGATTTACAGGCACGGATCATATTGGACCTCTGTTTGTCTTAGTTTACCTGTATTTTGATAGAATTTGCTGCTGAAGTATCTAAGGATTTTTTTCTCAACTGATTTCTTCATAAAAAAGCAAAGGAGACTGATATATTCTTCAAGTGCCTGCTAAAGTATTCTAGCAGAGGAGCTTTTAGGTAAAGATGCAGTCTCTCTATTTTAATAATCAGGAAAAGTATCAATAAGGTAATATTGCAGACATCCCTTTTCCTTTTTGCATATGAAATTTCTGGATCTTACATGTTCTTTAAATGCACCTCTGAGAAAATGCTGAGCAGACTCTAAACTAAGATTAAGATTTAGTAAGTGCAGAGTAAAGAGAGTTAAATTTAGGTTGTCCAGAGGAAATGCAGATGAAAAAGTTGAAATCTTTGTTACAAAGAGAAGATAGAGAGACCTTCAAGATCCTCATGCAACACAAAAAATGAAGGACTAAATTTTAGTGAATTAAGGCCTGTGAACAGTTTCAGAAAAGGATTGCCAAACAAGCAAGGAAGTTTTTGTTTTAAGTGAATAATGAGCTTTAGGTAATCAGAATTTCAGATTTTGTATTGTGAGCTAACAGAAATCCTTGATATTCTACTAACTTTTACCTAAAGGCTCAGTAAAAGCCTCTGTCAGGAGTACAATGCTAAAAATAGGAAAAACAACAACAGACTGTATGTAGCATGAACAAGGTAGGGAAAAAATCCTAAAGATACTCTGATGTCATTACGCATGTTTCAGAAACAAGTTAATTTTGAATACTGTGGTCAAGTCTGGTTATTTCTCCTAGAAGGTGCTATGGAAAGATAATTAAATACAGGAGATAAAAGCGATTGAGACATAGGGTAATAAGTCTGTATAAAAATAGGCTATAAATGTTGGGATTATAATCAAGCAAGAGAACGAACATGAAAGGATGTGAAACTGGTGAATTAAGAACATAATTTGTGTGTTCCCTTTACGGGAATTCCATTATATAAGGGAATCCTATTATACAAGATCAAAAGGAATTCAGATGTATTGAAAATAATGCTTATAAATATGAGAGGCTGTTTCAAGTTACTGTGTTTTCAGTTGCTGTCCACTTCATTGCCTGCTTTCACACTGATGCTGTTTCCTACTGGCAGAAGTTCTATTCAGACCTTGTAGGACATGTTTTTTCAACAGCAGAGAACAAAATCTTGATTACATTTATAATGTGAGTGTTAGCTGATGGCTATGGCTTAGACTGTGTCGCATGAGTTAATGCTTTCTAGCCATTTTTCCACAGGACAGAGGATTGCACCACAACTCTTACCTTTCTTCATAGAAGACTAAACACTGCTGACATTCCTGAGGTGCTAGACTTTTTCTTTTACTGGGGGATACCATTCCTTTGCTGTAGGAAGAAATCCTCTAGTAGATACTAATTTCCAGAGTAGCCATGCAACTAAATTCATGCCTAGCATATCAAATGGGGAGAAAAAAATAAAGTTAAAAACCAAGTGAAAGTAGAGCTATGCTAGCCAGAATACCTGACTTCAATTTTTTTTTACTTTGGTGGAGCTTAACCTCCATTTGGTGATAATTGAGCAGAACAATCTTGTTAAGCAGGGTGGAAACAGGCTGAATGTGGCAGATACATGGCCCAAAATATCAGGGTTGGTTTATTGCCTTTAAACTAGTCAAAAATGTATTCTGGGAAAGAGCAGATGGTCTGACAAAGAAGTTTGCCATTAGAAAGGAGGGAAACATAAGGACATGGAAAAACACAACAGCATTTAAAAGCACTTACATTCTCTTAAAATGCACTATAGGATATTAAAAAGGCTGTTATAAACATTCCTGAAACTTGGGGCCATGGGCGAATGCTTTTTAAAAGATACATAAAAAGCTTTTATGGCTGAGTAGGACATGGCTTTCTTAGGCACACAGGTGAACCAAAGCTCTCAAGTTTGTGACCAGTAGATGAAAAAGTTTTCATATCTGGTCAGAATAAGTGCTTATACATGCTGGCTTGTTGTCTTGATTGATAGTTAGAAGATAAATACCTGAAATCAAAACATTATTCATGGCCAGTTTAGAAACAGCAATGAGACATGCTTAAAATAATAATTTTATAACTTCATATTTATGTAACTGCCTTGAAAGATACAGACCTTGTTCCCTTGGGAAAATGAAATTTGAAAAATTGTTTCAAGGTATTCTGAAGATATTGTTAAGCCAGAGATAAATATTCTGAATTGTTGCTGGGATAGTGTACATGAATAAAAATCCACTGAAAATTCATTGCCTTTGCTTTGTCCAGGATGGACAAGGGAAAAAGAAATAATTTGGTTCTGTGTGAAAAAGGAAGACAGGAAATTTGTTGAGTAGCTTTTTAAAAAGCTTTGATGGCTAAAAGATGTATTTTGAAGTACAAAAGAAATCTCTCAATTTAAGTGAAATGAGTATAAGTTATAGATATTTTAGGATGAACTAATGCTGTCCTGAGATTTTGGAATGAGACAGCACTGCTGTTTGCATGTTGCTTTTAAAAAAGGTAGGAACATGAAAGGAAGCTTCAGTGTCTGCCTCAATGGGGAATGCTTAACACCATGCTGTGTTGAACACTCTGCCTTCCCCATTTTTGTCTGAAAGCCAAGTGAATGTTTTAGTCTGAATCAGACGAGTGTTTTAGTCATCATCAGCCAGATGACTGCAGGAGGTACAGAAATGCATGGCTGCTGGAGTGATGGTCTTCCTGTGGTGAGGTGAAAGGTCAGTTGTACATATTTTTCTCTGCGTGTCCACACCTACCAGAGACTACTAAATGAACAAGGCATCCACTTCCCACATAAACCTGCTAGTTCAAATAATTTTATCCAAACTTACCTCTCATTAGTTCATGAGGGATATCGATGCTGGAAGTCCTCTCAAATAAAATTCTGAGGGGAAAATGAAGATTTCTGTCTTGATTCTTTATTACTTTTTCATTAGTTTGATTTTTAACTCTCTTGTGTTTGTTCTTGCACTCTTAGAAAAAAAATTATATTGAATTAAAAAATCAGGATCAGAATATGGCATGGGAAGTAAGAGAATTGTGCTATGGAAGTGGATAATCAAATTAAAACCCAAACTTTCATGCCTAGTCTGTCGCTTCTGTCATCTCCTCATCGGGGTGCCTGACATTTAAAGTGAAATACGCAACAAAATTACTTCACCTACCAAGTATATGAGGTATCATGTCTCACCTTTTAAATGTTAACACTGGCACTTTAGACAGCTATTTTTCATCTCTATGTTTCATCTCTATGTAAAATGTGCACTCATGCCACATTTAAAGCTAAGGATCTTTGGAGGAACAACTACTTTACTGTGGGATTATATCTGATTATTTGTACAGATTATTATCCTAGGAAAGGTGGCTGGGAAAGGGTGGGATGAACACCTTGATACCCTGTTTCCACAACTGCGTTAATTATCTTAACTGCTTTGGTTCATTGCAGTCCCTCATTTGTGCTTCTATTGACTTTTAAGATAATTAAATACATTATTTTACAAACTCCAGAAGACTTTAAGACAGAATAACGAATGGATCATTGACTAAACTGCAGTCAATAGGCTATTATAATTTCCCTTAATACAGCGATACTGAAAGGTTCTACTTCATTTCAAAGATTACAGTTACTGAGCAGTAACTGCAAAAATAGAGAAAAAGCCACTCAGTGTTGGATAATAAGGAGATGACATGAAAAATTACAGTTGTGAAAAGAGTAAGAAAATAGTTTTCAAATTCAGTTTAAGTTGAAAGGTAGCAGACTTTCTCGTTCAAAAGTAACAGTGATTCTGCTGCCATTTGTTTAGCATGGGTGAACTCCTCTTGCTTAATTTTGGATGCTCTCAAACACTGTAAATTCAAGAGTTTACTTTTGAGGCCACTCAGGCCATCACTGTATTAACATTTCAGTTAACATCCTGTGTGACAAAGAGTAAGAGGGGGGGACAGTGTGCCTGACATGTACACTACAAATGTTATTAAAATGGAACTCTGAGGAGCTGCTTTTCTCCAAAATGTCTTTCCAAATGAGTCTTTCCACCGAGTCATCATTTGACATATGATGTGGACTTTTCAGTACATTTGAATAGATTCTGAGATTCTTGGTAGAAAAAAGGAAAAACTATTATGGCCCACTGGAATGATGCAAAAAACTTGTGTTAGTGTAGGTATTGAAGAACAGGTAAAATCTGATCTCTTGGAAAGACTCCTTTTGGACAAACTCTTAATAGTCATAGAGAAATGATACATGAAATGGAGGAAGTTATTAAAGAGCTTCCACATACAGAGAAACTTGTTAAAAGAAGGTGATTATTGATTTTGTGATTAGTGGGGAGCATTCAGACTAAATGACTCCTGTGAGTATAGTCAGATAGATTAATGTCTTTATGCCATCAGTTGCACCTGCCATTAAATGAGTTACTAATTAATGGAAGGCTACTTTTTGAAACCAGCACTGGAGAAGATTACATGGAAACATAAAAGACAGGAACATTATTATTATTTTATAAAGTAAAAATAAAGTATTTACAAAAAGTACATAGCTGTGGTGTGTGGGTATATTTCTGTGTTTTATAGAGTATTCAGACTTTTTTAATGCTATTTTCTGGGTAGCTAATACAGTACAAAGGAGACAGTTACAAAGACAGGTGCAACTTCTAATAAAAGATAAAGTTGATGAATAATGTGAGCAGGTGAGAAAAAATGGAAATTATCTAGAAATGGAAACATAGTTCACCTGCAGCAGGTAAATAGGGCAGGAAGCCCTGCCATGAACTAGGGCTGCTCCCCAAACTGGTTTTGGGGTACCTCAGAGTGCTGCTCCAGCCAGGGAAGAGCCAGATCCAGTGGAAACAGCCAAGCATGGAAGTGCTGTGGGCATGCTCAAGAAGATGTATGGTGTGCTCACTGAGCTGGAAGTAGTAGGCTTTACATTAGTCAATACATTGCTTCCAGCTTGTGATGGATGGCTTCACACTATGCATCAAAATGGTACAGGAAAAAAAACACCTCAGGAAGGATAATTTACAAGATGCTGTTAAGAAAAAGAATCAAGGGATATGTTAAATTAAGCCATATCAGTGAGAAAATGTATTAAAGCTCAGTAAGATATTTGTCAGCCCTTTTCTCCCATCATGAGGTAAATGACAAGATAGTGGCAAAAGATGAGATCTATTTTAATGAAATGTTCTCTTGAGACAACCTTAGTGCTGTAGATTATGGAATACAAGGAGGAAAGGCCAAGTTCCTCACCATTTAACTTGGACTCACTTTAGGTTAATGTTGAACAGATATTCCTGATGTAGAATTTCACCAAACTTCTAAAACGTTAGATATCAAATTACGCTAGATATGTTTTATGCAGTATTTACACCATTTTAATGCAAATAATTATAAAATGTGAGCTCCTCAGGAAGCAGCTGCAAAATTTGTGTTTCGACAAGTCTATCAAATTTCCACTTGAGGGTACTTTCCAGGTAGGAATAAATACAATCAATAATGACTTGAAGCGATGACAATACAGCCTTCAGGGGATAGTATTTTCTTCAAACAGCAAGATTTTAAGACTGGTCGTTATAGAGAGGCTAAAGAATTAGTCTTTCACTTGCTATTGAGTGGGACTCACGCACTTCATTTCCTCTAAGTGGTTTGCAACTTGTAGCATAGAAAATTAAAAGAATCACCTTCAGGGTTTTGTGTGCCCTCAAAAGAAATGCAAATGGATGCAGTCAGCATCCACAGAAAAGTTGCTTTTTTATATGCGGACTTGGTTTATACTGTTTGGGAAATAATTGCCTCCAGATGACCCACCTGATTTTCTATATGTTAATAAACTCATTATTGCACCAAGAGAGAATATTTTTTAATGCATGCATTTTGCTGAATCTCAGTGGCCCCTCAGGTTTTTGCTTCTCTTGCATTTCAGGAATGTTTATCTTTGGCTTACTTGTTCCAAAAATAGCCATGTTCCTTTGCCTTGCAATGCTGACTATTTCTTCTTTACCCTCCTTGTTTTATTATTGTGCTTACATGAACTAAATATTCAATCTGAGATACATTTTCTACTAGCCCCAAATCTTCAGGGCTAAGATGTATCATTTGGTATTCAACCATATGTGGAAAAAGTGTAGGAAATTATGAGGGTAATGGTCTATAACCATATAAGCAGCTACCCTTTTAAAAGACCAAATGAATCTACTGTTGCAAAGAACTTTTTTAGTATCTTCCTGTAAAATAATATTTTGAGTAATCTTTTGAATTCAGAATTGAGGTAATACTGGAGTTTTGTTGCCATAAAAGACTCAGAAATCAACTGCAGCTAGACCTATGCCCCACAATGTGTTTTACTTGTAATCTAGATGTGCATGGAAATCAGACTAGATTTCGAAACCTGAAAGGAGGAGAAGGAGGAGAAGTCTTGTACTTCCAGGCACTTTTTGTATTGCCAGTGCTGATGGTGTTTTTGATACTGCTCAGGTACATAACCAAGGGAAGTAAAGCATGTCTCATTCAGAAAACAATTGCATTTGAAGAGTGTTTCTCTTGTTTTTGTCAGCAATAGCTGAGAAAGGCTGGAAAAAGTGTCCAACATATTAACTAATATCATAATAAATAGGGAGCCTGGATAGAGCTTCAGAAACTAGTAATTGCTATTAATGAGGTGCCTACATTCCGTGCCTTGTAACTGTCTTGAATCAATGAGTAGTTTCTAATCCAGAACATGTGCTGCCTTGAAGGGAATTCTAGTAAAACAAGGAAACAAGGTACAAATTTAGAAAGGCTTTTTTTTCCTTTTCTCCCCAAGTCAAATTACCCATCTCAAAGTAAACTAAAGAAATTAGAAATGTAATAGAAGTTCTGAGTAATGCAGCATGGTTTTCATTCTACTTCCTTCTTTTTATCTGTTGCTCTTCACCCATTGAGATTTAATTATCCTTTTTATTATCTTCCTTCTTCTCTTCAGCCCATCGGTCATCTATTTATCATTACTGTGTTCAACTCTTATGTTAATGGCCTGCCCATGTGAAATAAAACTGTAGTGTCAGCACCTACTTGTGTTTAACAGCCATGGTTTAGGTGTTCCATAAACCGAAGGACTGCCCAATCACTTTGAGGCAGGCTTAGTCTCTCATTGTAGTGAACAAGACTGAAGAAACTTGATTGCAGGACTTAAACATTTAAATATCCATGGGACAAAACACTGCCGACTCCTTAATTCTTTTTTTATCTACTACAGAAAGGATTAAAAATAAGTATATGGGTAGTATTTAAAGCCAAGCAAGCTCCCAGTGGAATTAAGTCACAATATTTTTACAGTGAAGATGACTAATCACCAAGGCAAAAAAATCAAATAGTGAATTCTTCATGTACTGTCTCCAGTTTAACTTCGGATCTTTTTCTAGGAGATCAGTTAGAAATTTTTCATCTTAGTATGTGCTTTCTAAGCAAAATATAAAATCATGAGACATAAGATTAGTTTGAGCAAATGACTTAATCAAGTAATCTGGTCCTAAACTCTTTAGTAGCTATTAAAGTATATGAATTCTGAATTGATCACTATGTTTTTTTGTGTCTTCATTAGCTTTTGTTCTATCTTAACATGTATCTTCCAATGAGCTATGTAGGCTTTTTCTCTTTTCTTGGAATTCAGTTATGGTCAATGGCTGTTTTCACAGTATAACTATTAACTTCTTCATTACCTCATATGAAAATCCACACTCTTGCCAATAACCTCTGGATGGGGCTTGCAACAGCACAAATTTTAAACAGTATAGGGGAGTTTTTCTGGCAGCATGTTCAATTTCTTCTAATACTGCTGCTGTCCTCTGAGGATCCTCTTTGAGGAGACTAAGTTTTTTGATATTGGTGATGGCAAGAGATATCCAAGGTACTCATGCCATTTCCTTGGGTGATTTTTCAACAATGGAATTAAGGAATATTTGTGAAGATCTTAACAGTCAAAAAGAGTAGCAGTCAAGAGTATTTCAACTAGTTGAGACTTGGGGAGTTGGCAGCTAAATTATTCTTTTTCATGCAATTCTGTAAAGGTCCATGCATGCCGCAATTCTGCATGCTGTAGTTTTCAGATGCTGATTTATTAGGGCTTCCTGGATATGACACATGGCTCTTTCTCAAGAGCTGCTTCTGGAACACAGCCTGCAAAGAATTAGCCAGTTCATTTGCCAGGAATTTAAAGCAGACAATGATCAAACAGAAAGACTGGACAGAAAGTTGCAAACTTTTCCCCAACTGTTCATCCATTTTTTCAGAATATTTTAAACTGTAGTGTAATGAAAACCATAGGGAGACCCATAGAATTGTATAAATAACGTGCATGACTAATAAAATAAACCCTTAGAAATCCCTGTGCAGACATTCAGGCATTGGAAGAAGGAAGCTAAAAATAGACTCATACCTTCACAGTCAAAATAATCAAGTGTATGTTCTTGCATAAGAATAATAGAAAGCAATCTGTAAAGAAGCCAGGGGAGGGATCCCGTCCTGTGAATGAGGATATTTATGCACAGGCTAAATGCAGTAAAGGAAGGAGTTGGGGAACAAGGTATGAACTCTGATGAACTATTTGAAGGGTCACAATAAGGTTTCTTCAGACAGGGCATACATGTGGTTTGGATACCTCTGATTTTTGTCATGACTGTTGCTACGTATTTTCTAAAGCATCCTGGAACATTCTGCAGCAGCTCTTCCTTGCCTTTTGTGTTCAATATGATAATGTTGCAAGGAGACTGTGAACTGTTTCTATTAGCAGGTCCTGTAGCATGCTTATTATAGTAATGGAAATTACTCATGAAATGCAGTCAGTGGTGGAGTATAAATGGCTGTGCGAGAATGAGTTAATCTCCTGCTTTTGTTAGATGTTTCCATGTATGGGAGGCCTTGGTAATTAATGCTCTTTCCCCTGATCTGCAGATACTATCATCATTCCTATATATGATTGATATCTCTGCCTTCACAGTTTTGGAACCTGACACTGACAGTAATAAACAGATTAAAGTCACTGATAATAATTTCAGAAGAGGCTCCAGAAATTTTAGATGGAGCCACCTGTGTTTCACTTTGCGCCCATTGCCTCTTTTCCTGTCACTGGGCACCACTGAAAGGAGCCTGGCTCCACCTTCTTTACACCCTTTAAGTATCTATACACACTGATGAGATTTCCATGAGGTCTGCTACTGCTCTTTTATTTCATCTATGCACTAATATCGCTGTACACTGTTCAGGTGTATGTTCATTCTCATAAGCTGTAATAGAAAATGTTTGTTTCCATACTGTGACCAAACTAAGTAGTTTAGCAGAGTGTGAAGTGAGATGATATTACAATATGTTGGCATAAATATATACATTCCTGAAAGCAGTTTAAAAATTACCTTTACTAGGCAGAAGTTTATAATGTTTATTATTTCAAAGTGTTTTAAATTTTATCTATAGTATGTCCACTCATATACTTGAAGATGTCAGTATCTTATTTTAAGAGGCAACCAAAAGGTATTTCCCCATGTATTCTGAGCCCTTAAAAGATCACAGTCCATTGTTTTCTGTTTTGTAAGTAGTTAATATACAAAATTTCCTCTTGTATACATAGGCATAGTATCTGAAATCTAGAATTTAACAAGGTATCCAGATATCACAGTGGGCTATAGCATAGCATGAACTGCCCTAAAAAACACAGGTGAGAATTATTGAAATCAGGATGGAAACATATGTTTAGAAAACATAAAAAATCATCTTGAGTTTAATAAAAATGGAGTTAAAATCAATGCCTAGTAAATCAGGCAATACCTCTGTGCTTTCCTAGGGAATGTAGGACCCTCCTTTACCTTCATTTTGTAAAGATTTGAATATTGGCAACAAATGGAGAAATAACTTGATGGACCTTGACAACTGATCTTTTCTACAGTTTTTGGTCTAAAAGAAAGAATTTTGTTATCTATATCTGCTTTCCTTCAGACTGAGATGAATTGTCAGGGATATGCCACAGCTATTCACCACATCTCTTCTAAGACATAACTACAAGGTCTTTTAACACCAAACGGAATTCATAAGTATCATATATATGTGTTATGAAAGATTTCTTTATACACTGCAGCACCATTCTCAAGATAAAAAAAAAAAATATCAATTTTAAAAGACAGAAATTTTTTTTTTAAATTCCTCTTACCTGAAGGACAAATTATTTCTAAATCAGAACTTTCCAAGGGCCAAATGCCATGTTCTAAGATGTATGCTTTGATGACTGTGTGTGTGACTAGAGAGAGGAGGAGAAGGTGATGGAACAAATAATCTATTGGATTATTGTTTCATATCCTTAAATAAAAATATGTTGTCACTGCAAAGAACTGTATATGCTACTCTGTGTGTGAATTGTCCTTTTGATGCTTTTCTGATACTATGTTGATTAATTGCACTTGCTTATCTTGAAGCTATCATAATTTGTTATTCGTTGAATTTGGAAAATGTGCTCAGCGCTCTATGGGCAAAAATTAAGTTTTTTGGATTAAAAAGTGGATTAAAAAGTACATGAGTTATTTACTCAATTGCTGACTAAACACACTGAGGGAAAGGTCTTTTTATGAGACAATTCCATTAAGAAAGAGGGAGATGAAGTGATGCCTCCACCTTTGTAATTTTAACAAGACAGTTTTTTGCATTCATTGACCATGCATTCTCTAGAGATAACTGCTCTTGCCTCCTCTTCCTTCCAAACAAGCAATATTGCATTCAAAATACTCCAGCAACTTTTCAACACCCACCTCTCTAGGCTGTGATTTTGCCTTTTTCCAGCATTTTAAGAAGTTTGTTGAGGCAGTTTCTTTGTCCAAAAGCTTGTTCTTACAGTTGTAGCCATGAGAAGAGTTTCCAGGGGGGTCAGACTTCTGTAAGTTACATCCCTACAAATCTCATAAGACTGTCGAGTACTGGTTATGTGATATCTGTTAGCAGTAGATGCAGTTGTCATCTGGCCATTACCTGCCTTGAGCTCGGAAGGATTTTACTTGTCTTCAGCTTTCTCCTAGGTAATGTAGTCATCTTTTAGGGAAGAGTTCCATCCTAGCTGTGGTAAATTGTATCAGTGGATTTTTCATCTTCAGTAAGGGAGTAGAGTGAGTGAAGAGAATGTAAGGTTAGGCTTTCCTTTCCCATTTAAGTACTTCACAACTTGTGTAGGGCATCAAATGCTACCAGAAAGGCAAATGGACAGCAGAACTTAGTTGGTATGTATTATAATTATATACATGAATGCAAGATACATATATTTAGCTTCTTGGCATATCATTCTGTAGGCATGCACATCTCTTTCTCAATTGAACGAATTTGAATTTTTAAATTAACGTCTATTAATGCAACCTGCTGTGTAGGTATTCCAATTTATCTAAAAAGCTCTATTGTACTGCTAAATTGTTAAAAGCTCAGCAAATAGCAAAAGAAAAATCCTCTCCAATGGACAGGTAGTTATTTTTTAGCAGAATTATCCATGCAATCAGCTTTTCAACCTATTCAGGAGATTTCTTTATGCTAACATCTTTCCATTAGTGCCAGGTGAATACTGTCAATACCAAAGGCAAATTGTGTCTCAAACAATAGGCACAGATATGCCTTATTAGCAATTACAACAGGAAAAGTGACATAAGCCTTATTTTATTGTTATAATATCATTAAAAAGTACCTATACTTTCTGACTGAGAACACTTATGTCATGAGGGCAGTAAAACACAGTTTTTATTCTTCCATTCCAATGTGATTTTGCCAGGAAATACATGAGAGCCTTGAAAAATGGAGACATTTAGTTGGATAGAAACATCTACATTTTCAAACATTCTATTATATGAATAATTGCTGAGGTTGGGGTGAAACTGTGAAGTTATTTGAAAATGTGAGAATCTAGTAGTACAGTCTAACAAGCAAACAAATGTGTGCTGTTACTTAATAAGTGATATAGTTCTGCATTACATGTTTTCTTCATTGCATTCATGATGCAAATCACCCCAAAGAAGTTTTTATGTATCTTTAATGTATTTTTTATGTACTCAATGGGTACAGCAGAGGGAAAATTAATAGAACTGAGGAAAGTTTGCAATTATGAACCCAATTTTGAACTCATTTAGGTCAGTACAGTTTTGAAGTCTAGCAGCAGATGAAAGAAGATAATACCATTTAAGTCAGTGCAAAGTTTCACTGGACTCTACCTAGACACCAAATGCAATAGAAAGATCACTTTTCTCAATGCCGAGTGACTTGTACCAGGTTCTCTCAAGGAATTTACTCCATATTTATTTCATTTAATTAAGAACTTACCATTCCTTGTAATGAATAGTTCCTAATGTGAGTGGAAAGTGGCACTTCCCCTGATTCATTGGTGGACTGGACTTAGAAGCTATCACTTCTTACTGCTTGAGAAGTACTATATTAACTATTTGATTAGTATTTCATGGCAATGCTAGAATTACAGTTAATTACGTATGAAATTTCCTGTTCAAAGTACTTACAGATATTAGAAATGCCAGTCTTTCTGTGACAGAAGATAAACAAATGAATGATCTTCTGCATTTTCCATACTGTATCCTTTGTTTCCCTATCTGAATGACCTAAGATTTTACTGCCCTTTCCTCTGTTTGGTTAGGATAGAGAATGTCAGACTTGTTATACTTCCATATTTCCAGGAAAATGAGGAGGCTAAAAGAGAGCTATAGGCCATTTTTTTCTTTTATTTCAATCATTATTTGTGTGTGTGTCCAAATCTTTGCCTGACTTTTGGGAAATGTATCTCTATGAAATTGTAGGAATTGATAACCTTTACTCATGAGACTGAATTACAAGACTTTGTAATACGACTTTGGCCATAAAAAAAGCTCCTTCCATAGTTCCCTGCCAGTGAATATCAGCCCTGACCTCTAACATCACCAGTTTTCATGTCCTGGGCTACTTACAAACTGAGGCTGCCAATTAAATTAAGACTTAATAAAATTAATCTCGTTTGAAACACACGCTTCCAATAGAAATAGAAGGCTTTAATAACAGTCAGTGCAATAATGATGGCACAAGCCAAATGTTTTTATAGTTACATCTGTGCACAGATACTCAACTCAGTGCAGCTGAGTGAAAATGGGGTTACAACAGAGGGGGATCTTATTTTCTGTAAGTCAAATTTTTTTGGGGCATATAGTGTATGCACTATTAAGTCAGCCATGTATTAGTTGCTGTGGTAGGTATGTAACAGTCCAGGCATGTTCTGCATTTAGCCATTTATTGAGTCTGGTATTTACAACATTTTATCTTTTGTGCTTCACAATTTTCGAATGTTTACATGATGGACTACCATGCAGCTAACAGGAAAACTGAGATGCTTCAAGAACAGCATCCAAAAGAGAGGTTTTTTGTAAGACCAAAATCCTAGAATTCCTTTTTGATACTCTGGGGAATTAACAAGCAAACATTATTGCTTTCCCTTTTTGCTAAAGTCATAACAATGCAGTCAATTCATGGTAAGAAAAAGAAAATATGGACATTCCATCTTTGGGGAATAAAACGGATTTTAAATTCCTTTTACAATTCAAGCTGGTGCTGTTTATATGATTCAGATTGCAGGTAAATTTTGCATTTGAAAGGGTGCCATAATTAAGGTATTATAAACAAATTCTATCTTTGCACAGGCAGAGCCTATTTGTTTGGCCTTTAACAGGCATGCAGTATAATCAGTATAGTATAATAAAATTGTATAATAAAGTATGTAATCTGGCTCCTGATGAGACTTCTCAGAAATCACAGATAATACAGGATCATACGTAAACATACACATAACATTTCATTGCCAAGGAGCCTATAGCTCTACTCCAGAATATAAAAAATATCTTCTGAATAATTTTTCCTGTAGGCTTAGGCCAAGAAGATTGTATATACCTTCTTTTATGGGGTTCCTCACACTCCACACATTAGAATGGATGCTACATGCTAGCATATTTTCTCACAGTATTGGAAGAGTAAAGAAATCTTAGGTCACTTTTTAGGTGTCATATCTTTGCAAAACCAAGATAACATTGCTTACACTCTGAAGCCCCCAAGGTGGAAAGCTGGTATTATTCTTGGTGGATTCCTTGCCCGTGCCTGCTTCACTCACTTCAGCAGCCCAGGTGTTCAGCCCCTACAATGAAGTAATGAAATCCTTACAGCAGTTACAAAGCACTTTTGGAATACCATCAGTGCAAGTGTGTCTGAGCCACTTCTATTTCTTGCAAACAGCTGTATTGCAAATTAATTGGTTAGGAATGTGCTAGGACCAGTGAGAGGTGTGTCTTGCCTTTCTGAACCATGGGCTTAACGATGAGTGGAGCAGCAGCAGCAAGTATATTGCAACTGATCCTTGCAACAGCATCCTTTATCACAATCCTAGACTGATAAACTTTTCTAACAAACATTGCTTGCCTTTAAAGATTTTAACTTGATGTTTTGGTAGCATGGGAAGTAAGAATGACAGAAGGTCATTTGGTAATTGATATGACTTACGTGGATCTCAGCACTTCAATTAACATTGTTATTGTACAAATCAAATGAAGTTGATGTGTTCAGCCACACAAGCAGCCCTGGACAACCGCCATGGAGACAATGCTGGAGATTTATACAATGTTGAAATGAGAAGAAAGTGAGTCAAAACACTGGGGTTTTTTGAACACATTATTAGTCAATTCACTAGTTGGATTATATTCAATCTAGATGAAAGGAATCAATGGTACATTTAATTAGAAGGTTATTGCTTTTGCAAGAGGACTTGCAGAAGGAATTACAATTCTCAAAAGGTGTGTTCAAAGTGTTCTTCATAAGTCACAACATGCCTCTTTTATACTGAAGTCATACAAATGAAGGCATTTCCTTCAAATGTAAGTAATTTCATATCTGTGCAGCTAAGTAAGGGATTTGATTTTCAGAAGTGCTGGGTGCTGACTTCTTTTTAAGATTACAGGTCTTCACTGCCTGTGTATAGCAGGCCATTTATATGAGTGCCTAAATATAGATTTTGATTCTTGACTTTAGGCTGCCAAGATTAACAATTTTGGCTTTGATAAGTAAAACAGACTTTCTAAGCTAAAAATATGGCAGCGAACTTGGCTCTAGCTAGACAAAAATTGACTGTATTACAGGAACAAAATGTATATCTTTTGCTTCCATTCTACAAATTCTAAGTGCTGTGAGAAAAATCCTGGTAGAAGTGGGAGAGTGAATTCTGAAACTAAACTCTAGGCATTTGTATGGTTTACATTGTTCATTAACCTCAGAGTTAATCCTCCTATAGAGAGCTAAAAATCCTGGACTTTTATCTAGACACATAAACACTGACATTTGTATGTTTCTTTCACCACATTGACTATTCTACTAAAAAATGTTTTGATGGACTATCAAATAGAAATTTGTTCATATGTATATACACCTCAAAAACATAATAATCAGAGACTAACATACAGTCAAATACATAGCTTTATAAACTATATTCTTGCCAATTTTATCACTCCTTATACCTGGTATGTTACTCGAAGTTAAAAACTCAAACAAACATTTCAAGACTAGAGCTACAGCTGTTGTAGATCCGTGCGCTGCATGCACTTCAAAGAAGGGAATGTGCTGATATAATCAGGCTGAGCATTTGGCCTCTAGACATGAGTTTACATTACATTCAGCACTGAGACTGAGATCTACAGGTGGTAGAAGTCAAAGTAGGTCAAATGCAAGTTAGTGGAGCAGCACTGATTTGTGGCAGCTGAGGAGCAAGAAGTAGATTGTGATGACAAAGATTTTTCTCATTACCTTTCCTAAGCGTTTTCTTATTTTAAACAGGCAAACAACTCCATGTACTGAAGTAGAACAGTATAGATTTGCAGTTTCACTTTTAGTGATGGTTTCTTTAGCACTACTGTATGGCTGTGACTTTACAGTTGTAGGTGAGAGATCTGGCTCTGCTGAAGAAACAGGTTTTCTCAGTGTAGAACAGAGTGTAGAAGCACTGCAAAATTGTTTGATCCTGAAGGAAGAAGAGTGGTGGAATTTCTTCCTATAATATAAGAGACATTGTTGATGTCTCTTTTTTGTTGATATGGAGTTATGGTTTCAAAGTGCTGGATCTCTGACTGATGTAAATGAGGGTCAGTCTGTTGAAAATTAAAGTGTTCTGTTCATTCAAGTTTACTGTAAAGTTGATTTCAAATGTGCTTGTTTTAGTGCTTTATGTGAGACTAATATAAAGGTAAAGTATATAGTCTTAGAAGGAATAAGATAACTACAGGGAGGTAGGAAAAAAGAACTAAAAACTTAAATTAGATTTATGTTATTTTTACTTTTATAATAAAGAAAAAATTGAATTGGGTGCTTTAATACCTGACTGTTTTATTAGTCTAGATAAAAGTCCAGGATTTATAGCTCTCTATAGGGGGATTAACTCTGAGGCTAACGAACAATGTAAACCATGAGAAGCTTCATAGCCTTCTGGCAGGTGGAGTAATTTGGAAAATAGAATGTGATTAAATTGTACATAATTTGTATCTAGAATTACCTTTGATTTGTCTGAAAGTACAGTACTGACTGGTGTGTTTATACACAAACTGTATAAACAAACTGTGACCAGTTGCACTGTGAGGTGTTCAGGAGAACAGTATGTAGGATTGGAGAGCCAGTTCCCAAGATGTAGAAGCCTGACCTTGCCTTAAGAAATATTTTCAGATTTTATTAAAGTTTATGTGACTGCGGAAAGTGTGCGAGAAACTTATTTTTACAAACTACTGAAACAACACAATTCAAAAGTATGCTGCAAAAATACGGGATCTTTGCAGCTGACTCATCTCTTTATTGCAAATAAGTGCATGAGGGCATATTCAGGGAATTTCCATAGCTATATCATCTAGCCCTGCAAGCAAGGCGGTACCTGTGTGCCAGTGCACACCCCACAATGATCCTGAGCATTGGAAGGCATTGGTAAAGTGCAGGAAGCCTCTCACAAACAGAAGAGTCTTTGCTCTACCTGATCATTGGCCTTACATTAGTTTTTTAAAAAAATGTTGAATATGAAGTTTGGGTCTGGCCTGAATACAGAGCTTTTTAGTGTAGAGACCAAGAACCAAAAGAGAGATGTGATTCTGCAGTACCTGGTACATTTATGTATAAAATCCCATGTGTTAGGACTTGGGTAGGTTGAAAGGCTTTATTACTTTGTACTTTAATGCAGAGACTTGGTATTATGGCTACAAATGTTCTTGTATTTGCTCTTTGTTTAAGCTGATGGCTGCGGCATATACAGCCCAAGTGAATAAGCAACTGCCTGTTAATCCTGAATCCATGTGCACATATTTATTTATTTAATAAATGCAGAAGAAGAATTTCAGGAAAAGTTTGAGAGACTTTGAAGATCTGGCTTTGGGGTAAGTGTTAAAGACACTTGATTCTTGAACATAAAACCTTTCTCATATACTTTTGGCAATTTAGATGGCTTGACTGTTTAAAATCTCTTTGCTTCTGTGAGTGGTAGGGCCCATTGCACAGAGAGAAGACTGGTCATGCCTCCTGCTACCAGGACAGCCACAACCACTCTTCTGTGAAGTTTCAGCAAAATTTTCTTCATTAGTATTAATTTTTGGACTTAGAGAAGAGCTTGACTTCTCCACATGCTTGAAGGGGAAGGAAAAAAGCAGCATCTCTGCTCTGTTTAGTTCTAGGCAGTCATCCTTTCTCACACTTTTGGGGAACATCTTTGCATATTTGTCTGTTTACTGCCTCTCAGATAGGGAGGTCTTAAATTTAACCTCTTCTGTTTGTTATGGGCTAGTAGTTCTTAAATCTGACAGCTGTGAATGAAGCCTTAGTTCTAATACCTATCCACCTAGCTTTCTTACACAAGTTTTGTGGCTTTTCTCGTTCTGCATTAAACTATATTGATCCTTTCTAGAGAGAAGATATGTGCTATTGATTCAACTATCTCTTTCTGAGGTGTACAAGTACTGAATGTGTTTAATATAGCTATTCTTTTCTCTTTATAAAATATTTCAGTGTGGATGAGATGTTCATTGAACTCTTTTGAATTAACTGTATGTTGCAAGTCCTACCTGTGACTGCTAACTCTTTTATTTTTATTTTTTTCCCAAAATGCATCTTTTTCATCTCTTTTGATCTTGTGACTTTCTTTACAATTAGTTTTCAGTAGAACCACAGATGAGGGTAAGCTAGTTTGCCCTTTGTAAAGTGATCCTCTTCTCTATAATTGTTACTCTCAAGTAGGATAAATATTCTATTTTTGTTGATCTCTAAAAGGCCTCAAATTAATTGATACAAGCAAGGAGATATAAATGTGCGGAGGACAGGAATAGCAAGAGCTTCTTTCCTGAGTAAGAGTGTGAGAAGAAATCATAATTGGACCCACCATCATTCCAGGTCATAGAAATCCAGAAGAAAGTCTGTTTTGTGCCATTTGTGTCGCTTAATACAAATCTCATCAAAACACAAAGTCAAGCCCAATAACCTACAGCAACAAAAGAGAGATACGACATCCATTAATTACTGATATACCTTTTAACAAGCAAAACCCCAAAAGTCTTGGCTTATCACAGATCCACAATATATTGTAGCCTATTTGATTTCTACCAAGGAAAAGATTTTTCTGCAAAAGTTGCTCTGAGTTGATCAGACTCTTGGTTGTGTTGCTGACATTGTACCAATATACATTAAATCCTGAATATTTTCTTCTCATTCTACCTAATCTGTTTTTTTTTTACTACTTGAAAAAAAAATTCTGTGATTGGGAAATAATCTTTTAGCTCTTTAAGATGATATGTCAAGTTTAAGTTATCATTAATGGCATTTTTAATTGTCGCTGATTGGAGAAATAAACCATTTCCCCCAAAATCTCAAGTTTATTGAGATTTGCGAGATGAAAAGATGAAAAGCTTTGAGCTTCTCTGAGTTCATATAACCCATTTTTTGTCTTTAGTATGGGTAGCTTCTCTGGTTTTATGGCAGCTGATTGTGACTTACAGTGGGTATCCTTGGTTAAGTAGTTTAAAAAAAATTGTAATAAATTGAGTAGCTTCCTATTAATTCTGGATCACAGGCGTAGCTTCCTTGTGTCTTAGTACCTGATAAGTACAAAGAAACTTTGTCTTGCTTATGCCAAACCACAATACCTTTCATGAGCTGGGGTGAGGCAGATAGGAGCAGGTAGGTATAATGATTCAATTGATATGAGGCAATTTAAGATAAAAGAACCTGATTCAGCACATACACAGCGATGTTCGTGTTTTAATACAGAAATGCTGGTTGGTGGGAAGAAGGGAAAGGGGTCTTCTTATCATTTTAGAATAACACACCACATGGGGTGAATTTTCTAGGCTGTATTAATGCACAGCAGCTCTGCTCTTCTACTTTTACACCAGAGAGATTGAGTTGTGCAAAGCAGAGAAGGGTGAGGCTTAGGGGTGAAGACAAAAGTCCTCCCACCTGCCTTCTCTGAAACCAGAGCTGCAGCAACTTGCTGCCTTTTCTTAAATTCTTAGAGCATTTGGACATTTGGGATTTTCACTCACTTTGTCAGACCTATCTCATAAAAGTTTTTCCCCAGAAGTATAGCTAACACAATTATCTCCCTTAATTTTTGCATTAGTCATGGAACGCTAATTAGGAAAAGTCTTTCAGTGTCAGCCTTTTGTTCCATGCAAGTCAACAGGCTGGGACAGGGACACAGAGATGGTAGGAGCTTGCACATGAGCTGCAACTAATTTGAGTGTGTACAAGAGCTCTCATTACAGATTAGTTAATTGTATTTTCCTGGGAGAGTAGATGAGAAATTGGCAACCTTTCCCTAGAAAGAATCTATCTCAAGAGTTCCAACTTTTTTGGTGTTGTCTGGTTCAGCCTACTCCAGAGGCAGCAGCAGCTTTTGTATCAAGGGCCAACTTCTCAAAATTTGGACATGCTTCCACTACAAACCTGGCAGCAGTGGCATGGAGAGGTCTATTCCTCTGGAGAAGGACAGGTTTGTACCTTGGGAAGGCAGAGAGGGGTTGGTCTTCTAGCTGTAGAAGAATTGCTTTTCCTGAAAAAAGATCATGTGACTGTAGGGCTTGTTCTGTTTTCAGAAACATCAAAAGCAGCCTGTACTACTTTTCCAGTGGTTCTCTGATATGTGTCAGGTACTGGATCCAGAGCTGGTTTTAATGGAGCTCCAAACAAATGAGGGCCAAGTTTAATTTTATAATATAACAATCTCCATGTCTGGGGTGAGGAAAGAAGTGACCTCAGCCCCCAGGCTGAAGGCTTTCTTTGGAAAAGTAAATTTTGGAATATCCTCTTCATAACATGCTTTGTTTCATCTTTGTAGATACCACAGTAGGAGTTAGAACCATGCTTTCAAATAATGCCTATAAGAAATGTATTTAATTCTGCTCCTGGCCTTCCCCCACTGTCATCAAACAAAATTCAAACCAAAAGAAACAATTAAGGTAATGAAAATCTTGAGTACTTTTGCTGTCATATTCTGATTTCAGAAGCAAAACCCCCATAGTTTGTCACAATCTGATTTCAGAGATGACATATTCCAGCTTCCTCCAAGTTACCCTGAGACACCTGAACAGACCCAGTTGAAAAGGTGATGCTCAGGTGGTCCCACAGGAGCACTTGTGGGGCTCCAGGGTGTGAGGTAAGTTGTTGTGGCTCAGTGGTGGGGTCAGAGCCTGCCCTTTGGGGCTGGAGTTCTTGTGGGCAATCTGGAAGCTTGTTCTGAAAACCTGCAAATTTGAGAGTAATTCAGTGGTGTTACTTATTCGCCTACTCCAATTAAAAAGAAAAAAGGCAAATAAGATAAAAATTCAATTGTTCAGTCGGTTTACAATTGAATGAATTCATTGAGGGGTCAGTAATGTGTTACTACACAGGCTTTTCTACTCACAAGCCTCATGTTAATTGCCTAGTCAAACTGTTTAAAAATTCTCGCTGCCTGACCTGTTCATCATATCAATCTCTCAAACTGATTCTTGCCTGCTTATGTGCTCCCAGAGTGCTCATTTATTGCTTCCCTGATTGCACACTTTTTTTTGCTGAGACTTAATTTCTACTGCGTCTCTTAAAATAGACACACAGAGAATATGCAACTCATTTTGTAGTGTAAAAGTCTAAAATAGAAACCCTGAAAACCTTGGGGCTTAGTCCAAATTTGACTTTAAACAATACATATTTTTACTTTACAGGAAGTAATTTGTCTTTAGTCTGTGTCTAAAGCAGGTTTTTTTGTGGATTTTTTTTTTTTTTTTTTTTTTTTTTTTTGTTTGTTTGTTTTTTTTACATGAAATTATAAATATTTGACTTAGAAGTTGCCAGATGGGAAGGGAGATTTATTTTCTTTTTGCTTTAAATCTTTCACTAAGTAATATAATGATTTTATCTTTATGATTCTATAGTAGTGATTAATGGAGGCTGCTATAGTAGGATGAAGGGTGGCTTTTCTATAGTGTCTTTGTATCCAAAACTGTGTATTTGATAAAAGAAACCCAAAACAAAATCCAAAACCCTAAATTTTTTTGAAACTATCTGCTGATGAGCTACTTCTGTTTTGTATGAGCCATACCAGATGAACATTCATACACTTTCTAGGACACCACCTTTCTAGGACACCATATTTCTTCTAAAACTACTGCTGTAAATTTGGAAAAACAAAAATAAATCAATTATGCTGGGTTAAAAGGTGTAGTGAGATTGTAACTGGGGCTGAAGTGTAAAACCATCCAGGTATCTTCTGTAGAGATTTTAATGCTGTGTGTGTGTGTGTGTG
Source organism: Pardalotus punctatus (assembly GCA_013400915.1). Classification (NCBI taxonomy): domain Eukaryota; kingdom Metazoa; phylum Chordata; class Aves; order Passeriformes; family Pardalotidae; genus Pardalotus; species Pardalotus punctatus. Next base: position 157,501 of record VZTX01013228.1, read on the forward strand.
GTTTGTTGTGGGGTGCTTTTTATTGTTTGCTTGGGTTTTGGTTTTTTTCCCTTTTTCTTAAATCTAGAAGATTTAGACCCCACTTTTTCATTCTGCCATGGGTGTTCCTGTTCACAGAAAATCTCAAGCAACATGTTGGTTACAACGGTCTGTAGTGGATCTGTCTTTTAAAAGCTTTAATTTAATTTGTATTCATTTCCTACAATTATCATGCTGTAAATTCTCCATGCAGCACACAATTTTTGATTGCATTCACCTTATTGGTTCACTGAGCAGGATGATAGGAAATTGTGCATCACACTAGTTGTTCAAGGTACAGCTGCCTGCCAGTCTGTTAATCAAGATTCAGCCTCCTTGTAGCTTTATAATTTAAAAGCAGACACTAAAAGTATTTCATCCCTGTTTTTAGTCATTAAGACTTCTGAAGCAGCAAATCCAACTGGCTGAAGAAGTCTGATCATATTCCTTAGAATAATGTGACATGCTATCTGGGTATTGGATAGATGTACATCATGTTGAATCAACCACTGTACCTTTCAGAGAACATAGTGACCTCCTGTGAGAGATGTTTCCTTTGCAGTTGATTTTACTAAGTGGAAAATGCCTGTTTTAAATGGTGGATGTTTTGTACTACCCATCTCTTAGTCTCATGCAGCATGGAAAATTACTGTAAAAAAAAATTAATAGAAAAGAGTTATTTTGTAATAATAGCTCCTCCCCCTCCTTCCATTGCTGGAGGATCACAGCAGCCTTTTCTGAATTACTGATGGTGCTATTTGTGTGGCTCTTCAACAATACAATGTCAAACTGCTCAGCCTCAATGAGCTGTCAGTACTCTGTGGGATTTGGCAGAGAAGTGAGTGCTTCCAGCTGATAGGCTGAGAGGAGGAGGTGGCTTTCAGCTTCCCTAGGCATCTCCTTGGTAGATCTGCTTCCTTAGTTGTAGTATAAATGCAAGATGAAATGGCATTCCCTGCTCCAAAAGCTTCAGTAATGAATTATGGCACCGTATGTGCTTGTAAACTGCTGTTAGTCAAATTTACAGTTGGGGCAAATGGATGTTTCGATAAACTTGTAATTTTCTGTGATTACTCATTAGACAAAATAGAGTCGGGGGAGAAACCAAGTCTTTTACAGGATACATACTCTATATGTATCCTGTATACATATGCTGTAAATGAAGGCCAGTGGCCCATACAATAACCTAAGGAATTAAAAGTGACTAATTTAAAAAATACCTCTGGTAAACACAACATAACTTTTTTCCAATGTTGACTGCTTTGATTCAAATAAGGAATTAATGTGTCTCTAGAAGTATAATATTGGGCACATTTTATAAAACATGATAGCCATTGGTTCTGTATAGCTTAACAAGCAAAAAATTTAATTATTTAAAATACAGTTACTTGTAATATATCCTCAGACATCCGGAACATATCAAGAAGATGCAGAGACCCTATGAGAGAAGAAGCCAGCTGTAGATCAGAGGTAGAGGTGTTGTCTATATGCATTTATAACTCACTCTGATGCTTGACCGTAGATTTCATTTATTTAATTTTAAGCCATGAGTTATATGCTTGTGAATTTCAGAGAAAGCAGCACTACAGAGAGCAGTGTTCAGAGTGACAGTCCCAAATTAGGATCAAAATCACACTGTGCTGGGTGTTGTACAATGGCATAAACACTGTAGCTGGTCCACAGATTTTGCAGTCTACATGATGGCGATCACATTTGCTGGTAATAAACAGCAGCAGGGTGGGAGGGAAAGGAAAAAGAAATAGATGAGGAAATTGAGTGCCATTGTGTATTTGATGGTGAGGATCATTAACTGAAAACAAATAGCTTGTTTGCACAGTGTGAGTGCCATGCTTGTGAACTTTATAGAGAATGACTGAGAGAGTTGAAGAGCAGTGAGGAGATGAACTGGGTGTCTGTGAAATATAGCCTGGCCTCGTAATCTTGAGTTTTCATCACAAGCACCCTGTCTAAAGCTCAGGATGCACAGCAAGAGGACTTCCAGGAAGCTCAGTAATGTTTGCCTCGAATTTTGGCACAGAAGAACATCAATAGCAGTCAGTCCATTTATAGCAGTAGATCTTACCAGGAGTAAAACCAGGAGGATCAGTCCATGTGCCCTGTTCTCAAAGCTTTAATGTGTAGTACCATGCAAGAATGGCAAAATACATATATATGTGCACTTAACATGTGACTTCGGCATCTGTTTCATATTTCAGAATTTATGTTATGGTATTTTATTTTTAAAAAGTTTCTCCACATCCTTATGTCATCCATGAACTCAGAAGCCTGCCGGGAGGTTTTTAGTTGTTTTTAAATGATTTCAAAAAATGAGAGTTTGAATTAAAAATGAGCGTATAAGCTGCCATCTTTCTTGATTATTGTAAGGTCTGTAAAATTTTCTTAATGGATGTGAAAAGACAGGTGGCATTGCTAATAATGCACAACTGTAACTATATCACAGCAAGCAGTTGACCAGAAGGAAAAAAAGCTCAGTACTTTCAGTGCCAAAGTAGGTGGAATAACTTGTGCTTTACAGCATCCAGACACGTGCAATCACTTGGGACTTGTCTAACTTCATGAATTTTCTCACATCTGTCAGATGAATCAGGAATCCAAATGCAAAAATGTGTCATTCATATCCACCATGTGTGTCTCTGAATGATTCATGTTTCTCTTGTGGGGGTATGCTTGCAAAATCATTGTGTAGTTGCTGAAGCAGAGAGAAGAATTGTTTTTCTAAGGTTGCCTCAGTAGGGAAACTAATCTAATATGGCAGGGTTATGATTATACTACTAATAATAATAATGCTATTTCTACTCATATTGTAACAGCTAGCCATTCCCAGTTATGGAGCATGACACATCTGCTTCCAGCCCAAGTATAACACAGGCGTGCAGATGGAGGACACATGAAAACTGAGTGGCATTGGGTGACATGAAAGGATCTTTGGGTGAGGACATTGAAAGTGTAATCTTTTCAACTTGTTAATAGCTGTTGTGACATAATGCACTTCAAGGAGATATTTGAAGGACTATAACAGGATACCGTTCAGATGTTTTCAGAAGACATGTTTTGCACAGCACAGGAGAAAGCACAAGAATGCTTCTTTTCATATTTAATAGGTGGTCTTTACCTGTTGTAATCACACTACTCATACCAGTTGCATGCTCATAATCCTTGTGAATCTTCCACATAACCTTGATGTTTAAGAGATGGGGATCTACAGTGAGGGCCCATGCATTTTCACAGGAGTACAGCTCTGAAATGCTCATGTAAAGGTTTAAAACATTATTATTTCTTGTTGTACAGCCTGCCTATTCTTTGTCAAAATGTCACTCCTTGGTGTTCTCTTGACATAAATTTAATCAACCAGTAGGATTAGTAAATCAATATTACATTCTATACAATCTATTACTGATTCTATATGACAAATGTTCTTAAGGGAATTGACAATGTTAGGGAAAGGGTAATAATCCTAATATTTCAGATAGGCCATGGTTAGTGATACTAGCCACCAGACAGTGTCTGTTTGCCAATCTGATTTTCAGTATTTCTTTATTGAATATTCCTCAGTTGCACTGTAATCAGCATGGACCGGTTGGTATTAAACACCTGGTACCTCTACTGGTGTCTCAGCTGCATTTAATATAATGTAGTAAACTATGAGTGAATTTATAGTAATAGCTATAAAATTAAAAATTCCCCAAAGGAGATCTGATCAGTCAGGCAGGTCCACAGTGAAATTTGGCAAATGTTTTCAAAAGAAGCTAAGATAAAGGAGTTGTTTTTGTTTGTCTTTTACCTCAGAAACCTACATCTTCTGTGGCTGTTTTCTATGGCGTGAGTTTGAGTACCCAATTTGGGGCTGATCAAGGAGTGCAGACAGGAGGATGGGTGCGGATCAGGGAAGACAGAGGTTGTCTGCCAAGCATGGTTGCTTTTCTGTCACCCAGCCCTGAGCAGGGACACACCATGTACAGTATTCCTGGCAAATTAGGATTCAGAGATCAAATAGATAAACCTCCTTTTGAAAGCCAGATATCTCAAGCAGCAACATATATCACTGTCCTCTTTTGAACACGTAGGCCACGGTCTGGCTTATGTTTGGTGAGATAATGTTTCCCTGAGCCCTTAATTCTGAGCAACATAATTTAACATGTAGACCTTGTTTTCCTATTTCCCTATCCCAATGATAATTCTGGCACCTGGACTGTCTCTATTGTTTTTCCTGCATGAATATTTATGCCTATTCATTTAAATATCTTCAGTGCTTTTATAGGAACAAAAATCTTAATATAGTGCTGAAAGAATTGTAACAATGCCCAATGGAAGCTTGCTCTGCTACATAAGCAAGGCTTCCCATTTCTCTTTTAGATACTTTTGGAAAGTAGTTCAGGAATGATGGAACAGTGCTGCAGTTCAGTCAGCAGAATGGAATTCTGCATGCCAGCCAGCTGAGACCAGCTTCATGGCAAAAGTTATCTACAATTCACAGTGCAGTAAAGTACTAGGAACAAACTGTCTAACATGGGGGACCTCAAGTAATCTGGCTTTCTTGTACATCAGGTGATTAAAAAAAAACCCAAACATCAGCTCTGGAGATCATGAACTGTTTAAAATCTCTGTGGTACACAGAGGAAGCAAAATGAACAAAAATCCTCCTAAGAAAATCTTTTCAAGTGTGAACTTTTCCTTAAGTTTAGAAAGGTGCAGTGCAAAGTTCAGAAGCTAGTGTCTTTGTTTCTTTTTTATCTGTCATCTATCTATCTATCTATCTAGCTATCTATTTTTAAGTATAACCTAGCACTTCTGCCCTGTAAATTCTGAATAACAGCACTGTCTACTTCAGTAGGGCATTAGCTGCCAGAAGCTGCCATCCCTTAGGGTGTGCTGTATGTGATGCAGAAGCCCTGATGAGCCAGACAGTGGCATAGCTTTTGGATTTAAATTTGAGTCCCATCTGGAAATGACTTCCTGCATTAAGTTAATCAGACACAACTGAGTGGAGCTGAACTCTGGTATTGCTTAGAGGTTGGGGTCCTGTCTGGCTGGAAACAGATGGGGGCCGTTTACTTAGAAGATGGACAATGTGTCCTGATCATATTGTTTTCCTTTATTTTTAACGTTTTTTTCTTTTGTGGGAGCTTAGGATTTTAGCCTACATTCATGACTATCTCTGAAAAACAGACAAGGACTCCAGTTGAGTTGTGCACTGTTTAAGCGTAGAAAATGTGTAATTTCTGCTTGGTTGCGCAGGCTTTATTCTGCTGTGACCCTCAGAACCTGATGTATGGAACCTTATGTATAATTTCTTTTTATTAACCCAGACATTAAAAACCCAACAACCCCCCACACCCAACAAAGAAACAAAATTGCAAAAAGTGATATTTCTCAATTTTAAAGTAGATGGTTAAGGCTAAACCCTGAATTTCAGTAGTATCAGACTGACAAGCCAATCCTATGACTTAATTTTTAAATTGTGAAGTAGTACAAGAATGAAACCAGGAATGCTCTCAGATGTCCACCAGAAATTGGGCAGAGGCCTCACAAATTTCTAGGTTGCATTGCACAGAGTTATCTTGTTTGTTGGTTGTTTTTTGGTTTGGTTAGGTTTGCTTTGTTTGTTTTCCCCCAGCTTTTTCCGTGTAAGTATGTTCACTTCCAGGAGATAAGGTTGTGTTCTGAGGCCAAACCATTAGTCATCCTTACTGGATGTATTGAACTTAGCCTTTATTCCTTATCTTAGCTGCATTATGCTTTCAACAGTGCGTGTCATCATGTCAATGAGACAGTAGTTAAGCTTTTCAAAGTGGCTTGAAGTAATTTTTACTAGCATTGCTCATAATGGATATTAGATTCTTAATGAAACAGGAATACCTCAGACCGGATGAAATTCCACCCAGACACTCAGATAACATCTGACAATCAGTTTATACCTCAGAGGGAAAGATAAGTAAGCAATCTCTCCTATGGATGCAGTTGAAGGAAAAGATACCTCTTCCACCAATCTTCAGACCTCATGGAGATTTCATCCAAGATCAAAAAAATGAAACTTCTATCACTCACAGCAAGCAGTGAGAGACTCCTTATCCTAATGACTCAGTCACTAATGGATTTCTCAGACAGGAGCAGTTTTTGAATACCAGCAGAAAGACTGCTTCGTTGAGAATACCAAAACAAATACCGTACGGATTTGGTTTGACTCTTGCTGATAGTTACTGCCAGCTGGGGAGCTGTTTCACTAACATAACATGATTGCATGACAGTAGTGTAGAGGAGGTCCAGTTGTCATGCTGCAGTGTTGTTAAATGTCTCTCTGACTGTAGTCAAGTTTCTACTAACATTTCTACCTTATGAGTTGCTTCATATTGTTTCTTTCTGTCAAATCCCATTTCCTTCTCATCCTACTTCTCAGGCAAGCTAGGCCCAGGTATATAATTGGAATTTCTTCAACAAATAAGCACATGATTTGGGAGGCTAATAACTGATTTTGAGACTTTCTCCAAGGGCCATCCTGGTCGTTTTGTTGGAATCAGCTTGCACTCTGTGAATGTCCAGGTGCTGCCTGTCTGTTGGTTATGCTTTGTGTGTGTGAGTTAGCGTGGCAGTGAGAATAAACTTTAGAAGCTCCTTGCTGAAGGTAATGCTGTCACCTGCTGTCTTCGAGCTGGGTCTGTCAGTTTGTTGCATGAGGTTTTTGTTCCACTTCAGTCTAGCTGACATCTAGACAGGATGGTTCTACCCAGGCTGTATGGTTGCATCTCCTCTGCCTCCAAACAGTCTTGTGTTTTTCACTTATTCTTTGTAAAGCTGGTTCATTTTTCAGAAACAGATTAGAGACCAATCAGCCAGTCAAGCTTACGGTCAACTTGTCTCAGTGCAGCAATGACAATCAATGGGAATGCTAGAGGTAGTAACATCTTTGTGTCTCAGAGCCATGCCGAGCAGAGCATGAACAGTCTTGTTTGAAAGTACAAGGTAGAGGAAAAAACTTCACAGTTGGTCTGTGCTAAGTCAGACACAACTAATAGGGCTTCCAGAATTTGCATTCGTGTTTAGATGAAAAATCCAACTAGTAAGGTGTCTAGCAGTTGTCAGGCTTGTGTTGATTTTTTTTTTCCAAATAAATTCAGTCACCCAGAAGTCTGAATAATTTTTATTCCTTTCTTTGTTTAGTTTATATCACTTATGATTTAGATGATTTTCTTTTATAATGTTTTATTATATTTTCAGAACAGTTAAAAGAAAAATAATTATAAGTACATTAAAAGTTGTTAATCAATTAGTCATACTGTAATATCGCTGAATAGAATATGAAATACACCCAAAAAGGCATGTTAAAATGCCCAAAATTATATTAATTATTAACTTTGTAAGGCAAGCATTTAAGAGTTAGGAAATTTGGGAATTAAAATCACCTCATCCTTCTTCATTCATCCCCATGTTGTAGTTGTGTTAAAATGAAGTCTTCAATCACTGGGCCTTGTGCTTTTCTGCCAAGGACCCATAGCTCATTTGGTGCACAGCACTAACAGAATTTGCCCATTGACTTCAGTGAATTCAGAGACAAACAGAACTCAGTTGTCCAAAGCTTAGTTTTCTCTGTGTTCAGTGTATTTTTAAAAGTTTTGATGCATTCTGATAACCAGAGAATGTGCAAAATATTACCCCACACTGGAAGCTGTGTGCCTGAAATGCAGAGAGAATGATATCATTATTGATGGAGATTTGTAGGGTCTGAATTCTCCATATGCACCTACACATATTCTGTATGTGCAGCTCCAGGGACTACTCGCAGAGGGTCTCAAAATAAGACTCATGCTATGGCAAAGTAAAAAATGTATCTGTTTGGAGAATTACATGATGTAGAACAGCTGTGGCACAGGCAAGAACAGAGTCTGGTGTAGGAGCTCTCATCTCACTCAGTGATGCAGTCATTTTCTGTCTTCCCAAAACACGCTGCCTCCTCTGCCCCACACCGTTCAAATTCTGTGCCAGACAGGTGGATTCCTTGCCATACTCTGAAATCTTTGTTTACCTCTCATGCCACAGCACATTGTTCCCAGTACAGAAGATGGTAAAGACACCACGGGAGTATGTCGAGACCGAGAATTAAAGACTTTCTTGTGATTTGTATATATAGGAACAGGGAAGGGGCAATTAAGATTGCTGTTGACTAGATGGGCTTTGTGGATCTGGCGAATGCTGGATGTCCAGGCTTTCAAGTAGGCAAGACTTACTCCCCTCTGCACACTTTTTGTAGAATTTCTTTTTTTTGTGGCACATTTTAGTTTAGCATGTCAATACACTATAATTAGAATAATTCTCAATTATGTTCACTAACAGTTTTGTGCACAAACTTCAGACTTGTGCACAGTATTCTTTTGGAGGGGATAAAAAATTCTCTCCAAAGACACAAATTAAGTAAAAATATTTTAACCATTTTTTTGTATAAACGCATAATACTTACAAACGGAAAGAGCCAAATCCTATGACCAGGAAATGAGACTGAGTAGAACATTCATTTTAATCATCCAGATGGAGGAGGAGGAGAAGGACAATTCATCTATTAAAAATAATTTTCATTTTCTCAAGTATCTTATGCTAATTATTCTTGGATGGAATCTTAGTGCTAAAATGCAAATGAATGCAAAGAAACTTAAAGCCTTTCCTAATCCACAACTGAATTTTGGTTGAAGCCGAATCCCCTGACAATCAGAGATTTTTATTCTTATTATAGCTTCTATTTTTGTTTTTATTTAGGACCTATATTTCAAGGCAACTTCTTGCCAAATTTCTGCCAGGGTTGCATTGTATACGTTGCAGTGTGTAGAAGTCCTACATTTTGTAATGTAAAAATAATGGTTAAAAAAACTTCATGATTTCTTAAGAACTTCCTTAGACAATTCTGCTCAAAAATTTGTCCTCCCCCACTTCTATCTACTCCATTAGGTGATATTAACAGGAAGGTAATTATGTGGATCTCTGTGGGATCCACTGGACTGAAATATGAGAAATGAATGTTGGCAACAGTTTTCTACCTTCCCTTGAAAAGGAAAGTTCATCACTGTTTTTACAGCTGTTGCCAGATTTTAATCCAGCTATTATAAATAGATTTTTCTTATTTAAGTATTGTTTCAGAAGAAATCCAGATTTCTGGAATGTTCATTTTGTCCTAGCTGATGTGATCTCAGCATTAGTAAGGAAATAGATCTACTGTCGTTGAGAAGGTGAATAAAGGTGGGTCTTTGTCAACATATCCGAACATGCTGTCTCTGGCATTGTTTGCATCTGGGTTCAGGTTATTCAAGGAGTGTGAATAAGGGTTCCTATATGACCACTACTGGGTTTGAGAGAGGATCATGAACATACACTTTTCTTATCCAAGAAACATTCATTCCCAAAGGTCCCAGGAAAGATTTATGCGCTTGCAGTGGAGTACTCTGAAAATTCTGAACTAAGCTGAATTATTTTTCAAAATCTTTCCCATTCAAGGAAGCACACAATCTGATCATTCTGGGACTGAAAATGTTGGAAGAATGTATTAAAAACTCTCTATAGGTTTAACTGAACACTGGATCTCAGCCTCCATTCAGGGCAACTCTTCAATTATAGAGTAGTCTGCTGGGATCATTAGTGGCCATCAATGCAATGGTTCTTTCTGAACCATATATGTCCTCAGCCAAATCCTAGCATCCAGACCATGTTTTTCAAGGCATTTGTAGCTGAACTGTCAGGAAGACTCAGTTTTTTCTAGCTGTTGAAAAACAGTTTTATGCTTTCCAAGCAGAACAGTGATTAATAAGAATTTTATTATAAACATTAATGGAGTGAACTTTTCTTTGTACAACTCTTTGAAGTCCGCTTCTGACCTATGAACAACACAAATACAGAGACAGTTTTTACTTGGTTCATTTTAAAGCTGTGCAACACTTCAGGTACTGGCCTTAAAATAGAGTCCAGAAGTCTGAATATTTACACCTTTAAATTTCCATTTAGACCATTCACTGGGAATGTTTTCCATTGCGATAGCTTTGAGGATGGCCTTAAATCTCCCAGAGCTAGTTTGAAAGGAAACTGCTCTACAATTTGTGCACACAGAGCAAGATGGATGAGGAAGGATCATTACTTTTTCATTAGTAAAGCTAGATGGTGATGTGAGCAATATTTGATAATGATGTTCTTATCTGCTGTTTCAAATGTGCAGTTATCATCTTCTGAATTTAGACAACATCCTCTTCTCATCTTTTTTTGTATTCTTTCAGGTAGATGGAGTTTTAAGAAGCAGGCAAAAGGGTTGTAACATAGAAGGTAAAAGTTAAGATTAAGCTGTGTAGGGTATGCGGCAGAGTGCATATGTTCATACAAGCATACAAGAGAGGGAATCTACTTACAGACAGACTGTACTGCAAAAAAAAGCAGAAAGATAATGTAGTTCCATCTCACATAGTAATGTACAAATAAAAATAATTTTTTAAATGAGATAACTGAAGCAAAAATATTGAGGAATTTGGACCCAATTCTGAAGCAGGGAAGAACCAAGCCAAAGCTTTTGCCAAATTTACCTCATTGAGATCTTGCCTGAATTTTAGGCCTGTTCTGCTTCATGTCTGCTCAGAAATTTAGACATTGGTCTAGAAGAAATAAAAATATTAGATGGAAACTGAGTAATGCCTCATCTTGTCATGGGTTGTGTTTAAATCAGATTTAAGATTCTCAGTCTTTCTCTGGAGATCCTTCTTATCTGTAGAATGTCCTTTAGTTGTAAATCAAACTGAACTCAAAACAGCAAGGCTCTAAGAGCTATTCATAAAAGAGTTTAATGCAGGTATTTCAACAAGTACATTGCCCTATCGTGCTGTCCTGGATGCATAATGTGCATTGACTGAAATATGGCGGTTGATATTTCCTTTTGAGCTGTATTATTCCTGTTATTGGTATTGACATTACCTTTCTGTATCAAAATTCTGATGTGCAGATTTTAGTACATATGATTCTCAGAAAGCAAATCTTAGCAATTGTCTTCAAGAGATGATTTTATGACCAAGTTATAATCTTGTGTTATGAACCCTAACCCTAAACTTTATTCTTTCTTTGTATGTTTTTGTTTGCTATGGTTCAACAGCTTTGACTTTTGTAGTAACTATTGTGTAAAGAAAAATAAAATAACCCCACAATTTAAATTTTTTTTCTTTGGGGGGGGGGTGGGTAGGGCTAGGCAGGGTGGGTATGTGTCTGTGAGGACCTCAGATACCATAGAAATAGCAATACTACTCAAGAAATACTTTCTACTCAAGCAGGTCAATAGATATGTCAGAACATCTGATCAGGTGACGAGTCAGATAACATTTTTAACATTAATCAGCAACCCAGAAAATAAAGCATTTTATATGACTTTTTATCTATTATTGTTGAAGAGTGGTAAGGTTAGAGTTGTAAACAACAGTTTACTACATGTTCTGCAAGTAAACAAGAGGGAGGCAGCAGAAGAGGGGTAAAAGGGGAGATAAATTCAGTGAACAAATAACTTCCTATGCATTAATTGCCCAGTTCTTCAAAATGGCATCATATCATAACTCCATTGAATTAACTCTTGGCAATTCATACTGGAAGGAAGGGAGTGCTGTCTCACAGAGAATTGATGCAATTTGTGCAGTTGTCATCTCCAGCATGTCATCTCCACATTACCACAGGAGTACCTCTGTCGTGACCTCAATCTTCCTCCTTTCTGTTCCAGATCTGTATGTCTTCTTGCCACTGCCTAATTAGGTGATACGATTTGATAAAACACAGATGCCCATTAGGGACCAGGCTGAAATTATCAGTTGCTTTATTTGCAACCTACTTTGAATTCAGGTCTCAAGAATTGGGAAGTGGACAATTGGATTAACCCGTATTTTAATAAACCCTTGATAATTTATCTTTAAATTGCGCATCCTTCCCTACCTCTCTCTCCAACCACTCCCCACAGCCCCTCACCCTCCACTGTAAAATTTGCTGGGACCATATTTGCATCACAGTACAGTCCAATGAAAATTAATTGGTAGCACTGCAAGCTTTCCCTTTCAGGCTATTGCAATTTGGATATTTTTGCAGAGAGAAGCAGCCCATAGTTTATCCATTATTTAGCACTTTCTAGTACTCAAAACTAACATCAGGCATTTGCCCTCCAGGTGTTCCCATCAGGTGTCCTTATAGTAGGGTAACCAAGAAAGTCTAATTTGTTTTACCAAACTGGATGCTGGTGTGCATAACATTACAGACTTCCCACTATTATCTCTGGGTGAGATGGAATTCAACAGCTAACAAGAGTAGTTAAGCATCTACCATTAAGAGTGAAGAGAAATCCTTTCATAATTTTAAATAGCTTTGCATTTCTAAAATGCTTAGGGATCACTTAAACTCCACAGATGCTTTTGAAAGAGGCACGGTTCGCTGCACAGTCAGTCATAATGTTGCCTGGTCTGAGTACAGAAGAGATATGCAGCTGACGTAGCTTTGGAAGGTCACAGTTGCTGTATTTACTGGAGCTTATTATTAGCTGGAAACTCTATTTTTGCTATCAAGTGCACTTGTCAGATCCAGGCTTGCTGTCAGAGGGCAGTGAAGAAGTGATATTCCCTGAGAAGCTGTCCTTCTTATGACCGTTCAATAGTATCCCTAAATGAAGATTTAATGTATTTTGAATGGAAAACAGAATCTGTGTTCCATCCATTTTGAGTCAGGGAAAAACAAAAGCATAAGCGGCACTCAGCCTTTTCTCCATGGATGTGTTTCTGCAGAGCAGCAGGACTTTGGCAGCAGAGCTCTCTTCATAAAGCAAGCCATTTTCAGGATGCTTGGTAGGGTTATTTTTTTTCTTTCTCTTTTGGAAGAAGAAATAACCCAAACAGTGTGTTCTGGGAGGTACTTACTTTAGTGATTCCTGAAATTCTCCCCTTTACTTTCCAGCTTTAATTTTATTATCTAAGTATAATTTTCTTTCTGTCCCATGTGTTGTGCATCTGCTCTACAGGTTTCAGCCAGGAGAATAACCATATGGGGACATGAAAATCTCCACTGCATTGATGCCAGAAGACAAGTTTATGTTCTTTCCAAATGGCTTCAAAGGCTGCTTGTATATTTTCCCTTTACATCCCTTCCAGTGACTTAAATCTGTGGTGGTGTCTAAAACACACAAGAAAAGAAAAGGCCTGTCAGATTATGAACTGAAAAATACTCCTCATAGTGCTGGAATTTGGATGATCAATGAGTTTTACTTTAAAGCACTTATACCATTGAGTGTTTTCTGCTTCCTTCTTTGTCAGATAGCAATTACTGCACAAGGACAAACTCTCCTTCTGACTGATCCCAGTACTTTTCCTCATTTTCGCTCATGACAGATTCCTTCCCCAAACCTGCATAGAGGCAATATTCTCTGTAGGAGTGAAAATCATTCTGTTAAAATTTCTCCAGTGTCTGGTGCTCTCATTAGGTAAATGCCTCACCTGCTGCACTATCTTTATCATTCCAGTGCTGGTTAGAACTGGTGTGAAAATACTGTGTAGTCATTGCTAAAAAAGACAGTCAGCATCAACACAGCTTGATCTAAGTTGATACTGAGTTACTGACTTGTCCTGGGAAGGGGTAGTTACCTCATGTTGGACAAGCAATTGTTGTGCATAATTGCTTGTCATAAAATGAAAGGTTAAAGAAAATTGTGCCATCGTGGACAGAATGGCATTTATAAAAAGTAATAATAATCAAAAATCCTGGCTGTGTTTGTGCAAAAATAGCCAAGTACTGATTGCTTTCTAAAGAATTCAAACTGTGTGTTAGATACTTGTTTTTATAAATAGCAATTTGAAAACACATGCAAACTTCTGGCAGATGTGGGCTTCACCTAAAAGTCTGACCTTAAAGAAATTTGGTGTACGGAATTCATTTTCATGCAGTAAAATCCATTTTACTTGGAATGAATTCATTGCTAGAGGGAAAAAAAGCAGTGCCCACCATTCTTTTCTCTGACACAAGGCCAGGAACACTGGTTTAGCATGGCTGAACCTTCATGGCTACAGCGCAGTTCTACAGCATCGTGCTGGTTCCCATGCCAGCTAGGACTATTGAACCTTGGTGTTGATGTTGCTCTCTGCAGGATGACAATGGCTTTGAGATATATCTGCAAATAGAAACTTTACTGTAGAAATTTATTTGGATCAGGTTGGAATTGTCACTTTTTAGCTCCCTAGGACTCAGCTTCCTTGTAGTATTTTTCCAAAGCTTGATCTGTCCTGCTCACCAGGCATGCAGAACTCTGACTCTGTAAAGAGGAAGAGTCAGTATTCCAAAGTCACTTTAAGGAGTTGGTTCCTTTCCCATTGCTTCACAAATTCCTATGCCATGTTCCTGCAATTTTTGTTCTTCTGGAGTTCTGTCTCCAGATCCCACTGACTTGCATATTTCCTGGTGTCATTTCTTATTTGCCAGATGTGAGGCACAGACATTATGGTCTGGTAACACTGAGTATCATCAAAATCTATGAAAATAAACACTTGTTCTGAAAGCCAATGCTCTTCTGCAGCCCAGAAAGCTCAGGAGGCAGCAAAAGGAACAAATGGCTACCCACAGTGTCAGCTTCTTATTGTGTGCTAGTGTTTCCCTCTTCAAGAGGCAGCAGCCAGCACACCTTCTCATAGAGTTACAGGCAGGGCTCTGTGGCTGTGGTGGGCTACATGTCCAGGGTATCAGTAGAGATACAGCTTAATCTTTGTCCAGGAAATAGTATCAGGCAAGTGGCAATCTGTAAAATATTCAACTCATCCAACCTTAGAAATGCATATAACCATAATGTATTTCTATGGAAATCCTGTCATTTCTGCTTTTGTTTGTCTATGATACAGCTCAGTCCATAACAGGGAACATATGTTGCTTGTGAATCATAAATAATCAATTCAGGACTGGATGTGGTCTTAGCAGCAGGAAATTTGTGCTGGTCAATGCCTGTGAAAGGATGAGTATTCTCCTACTTCTGCATGTTCCCTTCCTTCCTCCTCCTGTGCTGAATGTCAGCTGAGGCTGGGGAGTGAATTGTTGAAGTATGGTTATTAATTAAGAATGGGGGAGTCATTCTAGATCAGATGTGCACAGCTCTTCATAATCCCTACATTTGTTGTGCTCTCTATTAGCTTTCACAATGACACTTGGCATTTCCTTAATTGTTAAAGATGTTTTAAATTGATCTTTCTGAACTGATTTTCTCTGCTGTCACATCTGCCACTTCATGTCAGACTTTGAACATCCCTGTTCTGGCTCACCCTCAGTATCCTTACAGTACTTGATATGTTTTCTCTGGGAAACATCTGCCAGATTCCAGAATAATTTCCTGTTATTTCTAAATGCCAGGGTTAATACTGGATGTGGTTGGTTTTAGTACTGGCCTCATTATTGTAGCCATCCCTTAGAGGCTCCATTTCCTTTTTCCTTAAATTTGGTTATTTACACTAGTGAAAATACATCTCATTCTTATGGTGTTGAATTAGCAGTGTAAATATCACCTTTGATTCTTTTTGGCATTGTCTGTCTATTTTCCTGTTCACTAAGGAATGATTCCTTGGCTCTCCCCTCCCTTTGATCTTGAATGCTGCATTTCTCATTAACATTATCAGAACTTTAATTATAAAGCATCACTTGCTATGCATGAGTGGCAGAACCTGGCCTTAAAGTAATACATTTTGTCTTTTATCTTTTTATTTCTTTTTTATATAGGTCTACTTAGAATTGGCTTCAGAAAGATTATATACAAAGGAAATTCACATTGAATTATAGTTTGATCAGTATTCCAAATGCCAGTTATTAGACCTTAAGCAGACTATAACTGTGAACTGCATTCATCAAATAGGCTGTGCATACCTGTGCTGGAGAGGACAGGGAGAGAACAATCAGTTATATTAATCTGTTCTTTAAAGTTGACAGAAATAATCTTTAATATTCTTCCTTTATGTACATTTCCTCCTGGTTATCTTGACTAAAGAAAACAGTTTGTAGCACAGAAGAATTTTCATAAGCTGATTTTCAATAATTTGAAAAGATTAGTGATAAGATGACACAAGCTGCAGGCAAAAATGCTAATCGTGAAATTATGCGTTGCAGAATATCACCTTGTTTTGAATTACACAAGGTCTGTATTCCAATAGACACCTAGGCTGGAAATTCTTCTTTTTCCTACAGTACTGCTTCCAGTCTGCAGAATGGAGCCACTGAGGAGGGAATAGCATGGCATATACTGATGTCAAATGAAATTTGTTTAAAACTGCTGAGAACTTAGCCTTTCTAAGGACTAATTCAGATATTTAAGCCAGTTGAAACCCAAGTGTACATGTGACTTTTTTTGCATAATTGCTTAAGAGGCACAAGTAATAACAACTTCATTAGTTATAATTTCTACAGCTTTATAAAGAATATTTAAATCAAGCCACCAGTTGTGCTCGAAATGCAATTATATCTAAGTAACAGCTGCTGTTTTAAATTAACCTCTGCTTCCAGTCAACATGTAAAACTGCAGTATGAAAAAAGTGTAAATTTAGTGGGAGTATCCTAAAGTCAATAGCAAACAAAAAAAATCCATTTTGTTGAAAGATACTCCTTTTTTGAAAAAAAAAAAAACAACGCACAATAACTTTTAAATCTCTCTACTACTGTGAATTATTTGCATTTGTTTGCTTAAAAAACATTTGCTATACTGTTCCATATGCACATGGCTGTTGAATATAACTTTATAAAACCACTTTTAATGGAATTTCTATCACTTTTATTTATCTTAATTTCAAATGGGTGCTTCAGTATAGGTATTTGACAGATGTTTTGCTGGGCTGCTGCTGAACCTTGATATATGCCCCATCTTCTTTGAATGGTCCTCCTTTTTTTAGTTTTCATTTTTCTCAGAGAAACAAAATGAAAGAACTTGGCAGGGCAATTCAACTTGACATTCTGAGGCATTGCATGAGTCATTGGAGGAGACTGGAAGATATTCTTGCCAGCAATTCAGCCTTTTTACAAGGTTCTTGTTTAGAAGTAATGGACAACCTTTCCATTGCAATCCCTTCCTCATGCTTTAATTCACCAGTAGTGCCAGAATGATGGACTTTCCCATCATAAATACAGCAACAAGTGTAATTATTTTGAATATTTCTAAGAAGGTTTTTTAAAAATCTGTTGTCTATTCATGATTAGTTAATTATTTTCATGGATGAAAAAAATATGTGCTGTTTCATGGGGGTAACACAGTGAATCAAAGTAATTAAAGTAACTAAGAGTGTTGGAAGTTTATTCATGATACTTCTTACTGAGTTCCCTCTGGATAGGACAACTGAGAAACAATGCATGAGCAAAAATTTTCTAACATATATTCCATTTCTTCTCAGCTCTACCTTCCATTGCTATTGTGTTATACAAATCACTCTGCAGTTAGTGCTGTCTTGTAGTTTGAAAGATGTAATAGGAATTTGGGTTTAAGATTTCCCCATCAGCTTAAAATAGAATAGAAACTATTGTGAGTTAACCTCAAATTTGAGCCATCCAAAACTTCAAGCTAGATCTCACTAGTCTTCAGAAAATAACCTTTTTATTTTAAATGGAATCCCAGGTATCTTTCTCCCACTGCTATGCCTTTAGCTGCTGCAGTGAAACAAAAATGTATATGGGGATCCAAAACCAAATAAAAACAAAACCCACAAAAACCTAAACTCAAATTGATTTATCTTAGCCTTGTGAAGAATCTATGAAGTGGCAAAAACAATGTCATGATTTTTGGACTACCCAAGAGTAAGGAGTAATATGAAAATTCCTTTAAAAAGCATTAATGCTTTTCCTTTACCAAGGTTCTTTTTTGTAAAGGATATTGAGATGAAGCTTTCAGTTAGGTGATGCCCAGAGGGAAGGTTTGTTTTCTTTTGAATTTTAGATTAGTTACCAAAAGTAAATGTTCCTCTTCTGCCATCTACAATGTCAAGATAAGCATATATTGTAGTTATGGTTTCTAAGATGTTGGCTGTGACTGTTCTACCAGTGAGGCTGTCATCAATTTTGTTACTTCTAATTGATACTTATTGTATATTTTTAATTTAGTAGTTTTATGTGGTGTGTGACAAACCCAATGGTTATTTTTATCTAGTTCTGGAGACATGGTTTCTAGAGCAGCTTTTTGTGCAACATACGTGCTCAGCAGCATGGTCACCTATGGACAGTCTGCAGTCTCTGTGAGGGTGTGTAGGTTTTGGCTTGGCCTGGGTTAATTTTCTTCATAATAGCTGGCATGTTTTGGCCAGAGCTGTTTTCAGAGCTGTGCTGCTGAGCCGTGCTTGCTCAGTGTCAAGGCCTTTTCTGCTTCTTATACTACCCCACCACTGAGTGCACTGGGGGGTGCAGGAGAAGTTGAGATGGGACTCAGCCAGGACAGCTGACCCCAAATGACCAAAGAGATATTCCATACCATATGGCATCAGCTCAATATATAAAGAGTGTGGAAGAAGGAGGAAGGGGAAGGTAGTCAGAGTGAAGGTGTTTATCTTCCCAAGTAACTGTTACATGGGATGAAGCCATGCTTTCCTGGGGATGGCTGAACACCTTCCTCCCCGTGGGAAGCAGTGAATTAATTTCTCGTTTTGCTTTGCTTGTGTTTTTACTTTCTCTATTAATCTCTCTTTATCTCCACTCACAAGTTTTCCCATTTTTAGTTTTCCTATTTGCAGTTCTCCAGTTCTCTCCCTCAACTGACTGTGAGGAGAGTGAGCAAATGGCTGTTTGGGACTTGGTTGCCAGCT
This sequence comes from Pardalotus punctatus, assembly GCA_013400915.1. Lineage (NCBI taxonomy): Eukaryota > Metazoa > Chordata > Aves > Passeriformes > Pardalotidae > Pardalotus > Pardalotus punctatus. The sequence continues at coordinate 176,316 of VZTX01013228.1, forward strand.
TGGGTTAAACCACATAGTGAGACTGAGTCTGAGAGGCTAAACAGACACGCTCCTCAGAGGACACTTGAACTGTCTCTGAGCCCACATTTGGAAGTTCATTGGCTTCATGATCCATCAGCCTGGTTTCAGAAACAGCCATATGCTGGTACCAAGCCATGTGGGTAGACATACCTAATGCAATTTATTTTAAATCATAACCCTGAGATTGTTCTGTGGATCAATGTCTCAAAATATTAGAGGCTGACATGAATCCAAATGGCTGAATATAGAGGTCTGTGGTATGGATGTTATTGCTGCCAACAATTATAAACAGTCTGTTTTATTGCTTTTTGGGGGGAACAAAGCCCACATTCACTCAAGAAATGAGGGGTGTTGGCCATTTCTAATAAATGTTATATAGATTTTTGCCATTTGCAGTTTTACTAGAGCAAATTGATACAACCTTCCTGCCAATTTGTTACCACTCCTCTAGTTGTGAAAAACAGATGAGCAAATATAGCACGCATGTGACAGAGTGAGAAACAGGTTCTACTTCAACAGTTTTGCTTGAGTTTTATGCCTTATAACCTGCCTGGTAAGCTGCATGCTTGATTGAAAAGGAAATGGTGTGTTCAGTCGATGTCAGGCCAGTGTCAACATGATGATCATGTTAGTGCAGATTTAGATGCAAAAATCAAGTATTGGTTTGGGGAAGGAGACATTATTGTTTAGAGGTACTGCCAAGCATGGGAACTTAAGCAGCTCGTCAGTAGCTGAGTGGCAGTAGATGTCTACGCCAGTGAACTGTAATACAGTCAAGATCTGCTGGAGGTACTAATATACCATCTTTGTTTTGGTAATTTAGCTGAAAACCAGAAAAGAGAGTTAATGTAAGCCAGGGTGAAATACTTACTCCTTCACATTCAGAAAGAAATGCTGTGGTAGGAGAGTCCAGCTAAACTGTTTCCCTAGTGAGTTAAGCTGCCTTCTGTCTCTGCTGAAACTAGTGTAAAAAAAGATGGAGCTTCTGATAATGTACTATTTGAGTTGATTATTTTTCCCCTTTACAATTAAGCTGCAGGAAAAACAGCTGATGTTAAGGATGTGTGGTAAAGAGAACACGTGAGGAGACAAGGTCTGACTAAAGCTCTGCCTAAGCACTATTCTTCCTCCAGTGGTGACAAATGGTGAATGACCAGGGAAATGTGCAACAAGTTAAACACATGGAAATATTTCTGCTCTACATCTCAGGTTCTGCTGATCTGAGGCTCGAGGGCAGAAATTGCATCAATCCAGCAGTGGTTTTTCACCTTCTGAAGTCTGTTTTTTCTAATTCCAAAAACCTTTTCGTGATTTTGTTAGGGCTTATTTTCTTTCTCGGTAAATTTTGAGGTTTTCCTCCAACGTACAAGTAGACACTACATCATGGAAGGTGCTTTCATGGCATTATAGTATTTCTTTTTTATCTGTTTGACTTAAGGCCTAATTTTGCTCAGTCTACCATTCCTGTATTGCGGGTTATTGATAAAATATGCCAGTATTGTATAGGCTATTGGCAATGATATTACTTCCTGCTGCTCAATTTCCTTTACCGTGTTTTCCAGTTTGTTCAACAGTGTAAAAACAGAGTTTAAAACATTTAATTGAAAAACTTGATATTTCATTCCTCCTTGATGAAGTTTCTTTCTTGCAGGGGAAAACCCAATAATTATTCATGTTGGAGAGAATTTACCTCAAATGGTATTCTTCAAAGCAGTCTTTTTTGCACACTGGTAAATTCATTTTTTTAAGGCCAGGAGAAATAATTATTTACATCCAGTCTTAATTACTATGTAGGGCAGGGCACACAACTCCTGGGAGTTTTTCTTTCAGCAAGACCCCTGACATGTCTGTCAGAAGAACACCTCATTTTAATTAGGTGCTAAGAATAAAACTATCAAAACGATCAAAGAGAGTACCACCCTGGCCATTCATTTGTCAAGTTATTGCCTAAGTTCATGTAATTTGTCCCAGCAAATGATCTCAATGGAGTCAGTGACAAAATTCTAGACAGGTTAAATAGCCAACACTGAACCCATTGTTCCAAGTCCAGTTTAGAAAAAATAAGATGAGACTGACTTGTCCATTCAACATGGCAATGTGTAGTTTGAAATTATTATTATTTTCACTTTGAACTGTGTCAGTAGTTTTGTATTGTAGTTCAGAGTCATATGACATTATGCTGTTCAAATGTGTCATGTGGGCAAATGGGGCTTGTGCTAAGGTTTTCACCATGCTGCAAATTTGTCTTGCAAAATTTCTTTCAAAAATCTGATGCAGAAAAAAACCCAAAATGTATGAAATTAGATGTAAAAAAATGGTAAATTCTAGTATAGAAATATTTAGAATACCTCAATGGACCTGTATATTTATAATGTCTGTGTATTAACAAGTAAAGAAATACATTAAGAGAAAATTTGAGGAGTGAAATGATTGTGGCTGAAGAACTGATGTTTGAACTGTGTTTATTTCTTCTGAATTTACCTCAGACTAGCTCCATTCTGTTCCCTGAACAGATATTAACAGCCAAACAGAGCACATATACTGGGTTTGATTCTCCTGAGAGATTTCCTGTTTTCCTACTCTGACACCAGTTTGCAAATAGGGAAAGTCAATGAACTACTGAAAACCACACTCCAGAACCAAAGTAATAATATCAGCAATTTCTGCATTCCTCTTACTGGACTTTTCCATAACAGATATCACAGCTGCTGAGTTTACTTGTTCTCCTACAACTTCCTTATGGCAGTGGCTGATTAGTTGCAGTAGAGAATGATTTTGGAGTCTTGATTTAGGGTCTTCACCTAAAAAGTAACAGTGCCATTTGAATTTCCTGGATTGTTTCATATGGGTATTTGAAAATCAAATCTAACCCTGTATATATTTTCAGTAGTGCTCATCAGGAAAGCCTGAAATGAAAAATTGGTGGACAGTTTTCCTATTGATTCATGAGACTGATAATTCTATTCTTCTTCCTTGACTGCAATAAAGCAATGTGACTTAGCAGAAACTGAAGTAAGCCTTTTCAGACAGCCTCCCCGGCAAAGGCTGCCATGTGAACCATGACATTAGCATTGCGGAATGACAGCTTCTCACCAACACCCCACCTGAGCCTTACCCACTCACTGCAGATACAAAACAAGTACACACGGGTGTGACATGATTTGCAGTTGGGGATGGGCAAAGGTTTTCTCTAAACAGTAAATCTTTAGTACTCCTAAAGCTCTTCAATCATTTATGTTTAATATAGCAACAGTATCTGTTGTCGAACGGAAAATATAATGGCAATATGTCCAGTAAATAAGGGATGATAAATCCCATTTAAATTCTCTATGCAGCCTAGAAGGAATGTGGATCTTAATTTTCCAGCTTGAAGGCTAGCAAGCACACAAAGAAAGCTCTGAGAATTTGCTGTGAACTCTGTCTTATTTCTGTGAAGGCACATTCCCAGGAGCAGAGAACCGAGGTATGTCTGACTCCAAGGAAGATGCCATAACTGTGAGGTTAGAGTGTTGCTTTCTTGCTCTCTTGTGCTATTTTTAGAAACAGTCTTTTGGAAGAAATAGAATGGCCCCTGCTGAGTAGGGTAGATGGGTACTTCAGAGTGACCTCAAAATACTGTAAATATTCTTAAACACCCCTTGGCAAAACCAATGATCTTGGATATTTAGCTGGAAGGGAGAGACAGCCCCAGACTGTTGGTGTGATCTTAGCCTAGAGTGCATTTGCACTTGGATTCCTTAACACCTGAGCTTCCTTGGAAAAGGAACCTTGCATGAACTTTGTCTCAATCAAGAATATCTGCTCTTTTTTATTTTAAGGGACTGCTGTTAATGTTGGGGTGGGGTTTTTTGTACCCTGAAGTGAAAACTGTTACTAATTTTAAAGTACTGTCCCATATTTCATTAATTTTCAGCATTAATAAAGCTGAATCAGTTAATCAAAGCCCCATAGACTGCTCTGTCAGTGTAGATCAATCCTGTTTTCAGTGCAGCAGTTGTTTGAAACCTGAGTTTTAAGAAAAAGTGATCACACAAAAAATCCCTTTGTGTTTTAAGAAGACAGTATAAGGATCCTGTCTGAAGTTTAATTCAGAGATGTAACTTTATGTTTCAGGCTTTGACTATTAAATAAAAATTATTTAAGTATCCATTCCTGCATTTGTTGCCCAATAAGAATATACTATGCAAAGAAAAAGTATTCTCGACAATTTAATTACTATGTAAACATGCTGTGCTTCCCACATGTTTTATTAGAAAGACTTAGGTCTCAGTGCACGTGCTAGCTAACCACTGCCCTTTGAAAGACGTCAACATTTATGGATGTAGACCTTCCTGGAGCAGTGTGGAAAGCAACCAACCACAGCAGAAATTACAGAGGTTACTGCATTCTGTTATGCTGAGAAGATTGTTTAGGAGAGGGGTTTGGAACCAAATGGTAGTGATAGAGAAGTGGTGATTATGTCTGTGAGATTCTCTTGAATGTCTCCTTGAGAAAGAACCTCTTTGTGTGTTCCAGGGGAGTATTCTCAGAACTGAAGGTGCTCTTAGAGAAAGGACAGGGTGAAAAATCCTCTGACTGCAGTGAGAAAAGTGCTTGGGGATGAGGAAACTGTCCAGTGTTAAAGAATGGTGGGAGGATAGAAGTACTGTGGATATTCACTGTTAGAGATAGTTATTTGTGATGAGAGTTAAGTGAATATTTGCTGAAGATTGTGTAATTTCCCCACATGGTCTTGTTTATTTGAGATGCTTTTTCAAAACTGAAATGTGTTTTAAAAACTTTACAATTTAGATTTACCTTGCATGTAGTCTTAATGTTGCCTTGAAGAAGCATAGCTAGGATTAATTCATGTGCTCATCCTCTCATATCTAACAGTCTTTTTTTGGTGTGAGTATACAGCATCAAGGAATAAAGGAAAAGGTCTTTAATTCCTGCCATTTTTTGTATGTGTGTTTTCTGGTTAATTTAACTATCTCCCATGTGGAATGTGACTGTGCAATGATTTTGACGGTAATGTTCCATCAACAAATCAAAGAATGACAGAATAGTGTTGACTTCTAGAACACTCCTCTGCAGCCATTTCGCCTTGGAGTTGTGAGGAGTTCCTTTTTCAGCCAAGAGAAGTTTCTTCCACACCTGCATGACTTCCTACATGTTTAAAAAGATTGTTCTTTTATTTGAGAAGGCTGTCATAACTGCACACCAAAAATAGTTCTTTGCATTCTGAGTAGAGAAATAATTTAGCCTGGATCAGTGAACATAGCAATAATAGCCATAAAACCTTACTGCAGTTTTTGCAGAAGAGGTTTCTTAAACAGCCAGAATGGTCTGTCAGATGCAACAAAGCATGCAAATGGACTGGGTTATAAAAATAATTCTAACATATAATTTTATGAACACAATCCTTGAAATTCTTTTTCATCACTGTGAAGATACAGAAAATTACAAAGCACAATTGTTTACTGCTACAGAAGTAACAGAAGCACACTAAACCATCACCCAAAATCATTCCCATAGATCACTTGTTTGGGATAACAAATTATGCTGTTCTATTTTGCAACAAATGAAGCATTTTGGTAGAGCAAAAGTTTCATGTACTGCTAGTATCTTACAGCCACATAAAAAAGACAAAATGGAGAAAGGGCAAATTATTTTCTGTAGCTCTGGATTCCTCAATAAAAAAAAAAATATTGTAAAAATGTTGCTGATACATACAGCTTAAATGAAACAATCAGTTGTCATCATGGTGGTTTTCAAGAACACTTTAAAAGTAAAAAGCCTACTACAGGCAAAAGGTTTAAACTTGGAGATGTATTTTCATTTATGACTGGAAATGACAGTGCAACTATAGAGATATTGCTTTATTAACTAATAGTTTAAAAGGAGAATAAATATATGTGTCCACCAATTTTCCACTTCATAAGCTGTGTAATATAACAGAGAATCATATGGCTAGTTATTATGGTTCCTCTTTTGCTGAGAGTTATAGATATTTAATTTTCTAAAGATCAAATGAATGAAAATTTTGGACCTCATGTTCACAAGATGATGATTTCTATAGTCTTCAGCTGCATAAATCCTCAAATAGTCTCCATTTTATTAGAAATAACACTGGAGATTTAGTACATTAGGTAAGATGTGTTTTTAAAGCTCTTTAAAAAAGATAAAGAACTTTATATATATAATTTTCAGTGAGACATTTCCTTCATCATACTGTGTTGTATGTTTTAAACTACATTTCTAAAGTTAAAACCTCTAAGTGCAGCATATGTTGAGCTTTATAATTTAATGGTTTTTCACTGAAGATTAAATTCTGCTAAAAATACACTGACTTTAAAAAAATTATGAATGTAAACTTAAAAACCGTCCTAGTAAAAGAAATACATACATAAAGTTAAATTTTTCTAGAAGATTTCACAGTGCATTAAGTTGAACAGTCACTGTGATTCTGTGAAACACATGGTTTAAGATAAAAAGATGATTTATGAGGAAATTAAGATATATCACAGAAAGATATCTGTAATTTCTTTGTATGAAAGGTAGTATCCTCTGAGAGATTCATGCATTTTTGTTTGCACAAACCTCAGGTGTTTTAAGAAATAGTTTATTTTTTCTGTTATTCCATTTTAGTAATCTGATTTAGTTTCTTAATAGTTGTGGAAGAAAAAGTTACGTGTTTTTCTTCTAGTGTAAACAGTCTTGGACAGGTGGAAAAACTTTTGAATGATAGTTCTCTTTGTGCTAAAATCTAAACTTAATGTTAATTGCACTTGTAGAAATGGTAATGAATTGGTTTAAAAGTAACAACAAAACAAGAACGAGGTTGTGTTTCTGCATTTTAAAGCTGGTCATATAAAGGTATCTTAAACACTGCATTTAAATTTGTGATAATTTTTACTCTGAGGAATTAATAATGGAAGAAAAGTATATGATATACCAAGGCCTTCTCCCTCAACAATGCTGGAAATGCATCTGTCCTAATATTGCTCTTATTTTAAGTGACTTTCACCTCTTTCCAAGGAAGATGGTTGCTGTATCTCAATGGTTTCTGGGAGAACTGTCCATGGTTTTAAAGGCACTTCCATTTGAAATTCAGAATACTTTGTTTGCCTAGTAAAAGTTTTATATAAGGCCCAATTTTTACATTTTCTCTCCCTAATTCTTCTGTGATCCTAAGCTCCCCTGGCAGCATGAGGACTGACTGAACTACACCAAGAGAGGACATTGCAGGTGTCTTGGAGCAATTTATCTTAATGGGCAGTACATTCAGATTATTGCCTAACAACCTGGTGGTGATGAGCTCAGTCATCTTCTGACCTTGCAGAACTCAGGAAGGAAGTATTGCATAGGCAAAACTGCTACTTTGACATTGTATATCTAATAATCATAAGCTGTGAGATATTTTAGAGACTATTCTCTCCAAATAACATTTGTCACTGGCAGTTTTGGCTGGCAAGCAGAATAGAAATAAAATTAACTGGGAAAAATCATCTCTCATCAAAGAAATGGGGAAAGCAGAAAATATTTCTCTTTTTTTTCCACTGTCACTTTGCTGTTTGGGAAAGGATGCTTTATTCCTTATGGATTCTCCAATTATTTGAAGAGCTGTAAGCCTCATCCAGATGGAGTTCCATGTGATGCTGAATAAACAAAGTTGGCTATGGCAGCTGTGCTTTGCAGTACTGTATAACTACAGGCCATGTTCAATGACACACAGGCTTGTCTTCAACACTGAAGCCTATGAAGATTAACTGCTACCTGCAACAGAGTGCTGGACCTAAATGTATGTAGACATCCTACACAAGTGTCTGCCTACTCTGTTCACTAGTCTATTGATAGTATCTTACTAATAACCTTGTTTGAAAAATATGAATTATAGGGGTCAATACGCTTCTGTCACTACAAAATGTAAAGCAGCATTCAGTGTTGTATACAGACAGGCTTCAGTCTGCTTATGCTCATAGCAAGCAAGATTAAATTCTGGTAAGTTTTTATTTAAAGATATAAAAAGTTCCGGGTTGGGGGAATCCACTCAGACTTGCAAAACATTAAGAAAAAAAACACATGTTAACAGCCATTATTATTCCCTTCATGTGAGCTTAGAGTGTTTGTAGAGAGACCAGTTTTCTTTTTAGTTTGTTTTTAGAAAGTCTTGTCTGACAGTCTTTTAGAGGGTACTGAGGATGATAACTATTGGAGGAAAAGATAACTATTGCTGAAAAAATAAGGTACTAGGGATCCAAACTATTATGGTTGCTTTTGCTGAAGACAAAGCAACATGCATGCAGGAGAGAGGGGGGAAAAACAAACAGCAAAGACTGAAAATGTAGTTTCTGTTTCTGACTCATGCTGCAAATCTTAAAGACAGGCAGAGAACCTGGTCTCCTCACCCATTGTGAAGTCTGTCTAATATCAACATGCTTAAGACTGTGCTTTTAGCTGCCTGTCTAATATGAGAAGGCTCACAGCAGTATCACAAAAACAAATAAGAAAAGCAGCTGTAGTAGACTAAATGGAAGGATAGGAGAGTCAAAAGAGAGAGAGAGAGAGGGAGACAAAAAAATCAAGTAAAAGGAAAGAAAGTGTGCTAAAGCTTTCCATTTAGCTGGTTCATATGACTTATGTACCTGAAGAAACCAAAAGCCTTTTTTTTAATCTCTAGTCAGACCATCTCTCATCAAGGAGGTGATACTGATGATACTGATCCTGGATGCTTCTTCTAGCCTACCCACTTTGGAATAGAAAAAAAGGTCTAAAATTAGCAGAGCAGCTTTACTTTTCATCAATTTATTTACCATTATGAACTAAGCTCTAGGATAAAAATTTTAGTTAATTTATTTCTATAGTTATACATCTCATGTTCGCTAGTTATGAGCATAAGGTAGTTTAATTTGATTTGAGTGAGCCTTTTTTTGAGTTGTGCTAAATGTTTTCTCTACTATGATCTTTTGATGACATTTCTAACCAGTTTAATCTAACAAGTGAAGTTGAACTTTCATTATTTGGACAAACATTATGCAGCCCTTGCCTTAGGGAATGTAATTCTACCACCTAACAATACGGATAATTTGCATTAATAGGGCACTTTCATTTTGGGGTTTTCAATAAAATTAAAAAACACTAAGTAAACCATTAACATCTCACTATCTTTTTGAGAGTATGCTAGTGCTGTTTTTCTCCCTCCCTCTCTCTTTTTCTTGTATGAAGTAACCAGTACTCAAGGAGATGATGCAACTTTCTGAAGATCATTCAAGATGTTGGTGGCAGAGCCTGGAGCTCTTGGCTCATGTCCTTGTAATTCAGGCAATAAATTAATCTCCCTTGGGGTACTGTAACTAAAAGACAAATGTTTTTAGGCAATGTTAGTAAGACTTAATTTTAATTTAAAAAATCCTTTATTTTATTTTCTCCTGGGCTCAGAAGCATAACTATATAATCTTTCATGAGTAGGTACTTTAAAACCGATCTTCTTTTAAAAGGACATAATCTTGTTTCATAGTTGCAATTTTAAGTAAACAAATCTAAAATAGTCACAAGGCAACATGACCAGCTGCTCAGTGTTTCTGTTGGGTGCTGCGCTGTTGTACTAGATACCATTAGCATTTTGCTAGCAAGTGTGATTGAATACAAAATGAAAAGTTTCTGTGCAGCAAATGCTTGTATTTTTTATAATTATAAAGACTTGCCACACCAATATTTTCCTTATTTTTCCCCCAACAGCTCACTAAGAGAATTTGGGATCCATGGAAGTGATATGGCAATACAGCTTTCAATTATATATCTTTCCAGAAGTTAAAACCTCTGTGGATTAGATTTTTGTAAATACATAGGTGGAGTTTGTTCCTTAATAATATTCAATGGACTGACTAAAATACAAACAAATAAGAGAGAAAACGTTCATATTAATATTATCATATTAATTTTTTTTTGTATGACTACACACTGAGGAGCAAGAAATTGCTTCACTAAAATTAATGGCAGGTACTTCAGTTAACCCAAACAACCAAACACCAGAAAACTATCAAGAATAGAGTGACCTCAAAGAAAACTATGTTAATCTGTTATCATTTAAGAGATTTCCTCTCTTTCTACTCCCTATCCCTGAATATAATATAGAAATAGGTGGGATATATATTTTAGTTAAGAAAACATTTCTGCCTGTGCTAAACAGTATCACACATTTGTTTTGTAATGGCTAGTGATGTGCTGCTTTCTAGCCTTTAGCTGATTGTGATCCATCAGATTCACAGGTGGATTTTGCTGAAAATATGTTTGTTGCTGTGCTGCAGAGTCTCTGCTCCCTCTCTTGTATCTTGCACATCTTGGAGAAAGTCACTGAAGGTGTTGCAACTGCTGCTCAGCACAATGTCCTTCCTGAGTCAGTGAGACTTCCCCAGCGAGTGAGGCTGATGGCCTGTCTGCAAGGCAGAGGTACACATGCAGCTGAGTAGCGTGGTAGACAGGGAGACATAAGACACTGACAAAGAACCATTTTGTGCAGATAGCTGAGGTTTTGTCTTGTCTTTCTTCCCCAAGTGGAGTGTGTGAAAAGTGCAGAAACGTGCTGATTCACTGGTATGTGTTTTAGCTGCATCAGGAGGTAATGTCTACATTTATATTAACAGTAGGGCATCACAATGTGGAGCAGTAAAATTATAAAAAAAAATGGCATTTTCTTAGATGCTGATTTAGTGTATTAATTATTAGCAGAGCAGCCATCTGATTGCAGCACTGCACTGAAGGCATTTTTTTTTAACCTGTGTTCTTGCCCAGTAATACTGAAGGGATGTCAGAGCAACTCTGTTACTTAACACTGACATCCTGATAAGAAAAAAAGCCCTGGTGAGTCTGATCTGATCTTCAGTGTGTGGGAAGAACTTCGGCCAGTCTGGAAGGAATTGCTGTATACCAAGAATAACTTTAATTTTTTAAAGTTTTTGCAAAGAAATTATACTTCTTTTGTGGGTAATTTCCTGTTACTCTAATCTCTGTGTTTCACAGACTTCTGTAAGCATGTATGGAACAGAACCCTACTGTATTCATTTCACAAACTCAGATACTGAGACCAGAGAAAGGTCTCAGTACATTTCTAAATGTTACTTTAAGTCCAGACTAGATTTCCTAGTTCAACACCCTCTCCCCATTTGCCTGTTGTCACAGAAGGTGTTGTGAAAAACAGACACTTCTATACATGTTTCACAGTATTTAAATGTCTTTGCAGGTATTTCCAGAACTGTGTAAATTTTTATTTGGGCATGTTCCTCTGTCAACCATGCTTGCAGACACTGCCAACCAGGATGTATCTCATGGAAATCTTCCTGGCATTAGTGATATAAATAAAAATGCTCTCCCTCTCTTCACAATTCCATACATAAAAAACTCCTCAAGGATTTGGGAGCACTCCCTATGATGTATAAAATGAATCAAACATATTTTAGAAGCGAAGAATCAGATCAACTGTGTCCTTCAACCGCTTTGCCAACTGGTCTACGTGTGTTCCTGAAAACATGCCTCAGTTAAAGCAGACTCATGCAAGAATTTTGAAATTGTGCCATTTCCACATGTTCATTTCCCATCTGAGAAGCAACAATAAGATTTGACACAGCAGAATTTCAAAGAGTGCTGAGCAAATCTCATTTTTTATATGGAACCCAGTGTCGCCCCCTCCCAAACAGTAAGGTCTAACAGTAAGGATGACAATTCATTTGCCTCTGTGAGAGATGTGGAAGGTAACTGCAAATAATGTGAAGGGTTGTGGGGTCATTTTCTTTTCAGTTCTGTTCTTTTTGGTATCTGTGTATCTGGTGGGTACATACAATACATATGTGCACTATACATACTCAACTCTTAGCTCACTGGTGTAACCCTGACTTCACTTATGGCTTTCCTTTCCGTGCTGACATTGCTGTGTCTGGCACTACGTGGGCACGTGGATATATATTCATGAACAAAGAACATGTATGAAAGCTAAAGCTCAAATGACTTGCCAAAGAGACTCTATTTCATGAAACAGGTTGCAGACAATCCTCTATTCTCTATAAAACTGGAATAATTTTTAGAGTTTTTACCAGGCAAAACTATGGTCAAATATTTGATGGAATTTTGGGGAGCATTTTTTGCAGACATGCAGTACTAATGGAAATTTCTAGCTGGATCTGCCGCCATTCAACCTTCCTCCCCAGTTTTTTCACTCTTGGTGCATCTTTAGATTTTACTGGAGTTTGAAACCAAACCAAGTCTCAGACTGTAGACTTTAAATGGAAGGTAAAACAATCCAAATCTATGCAAAAATTCACACTATGTTGCTTTAACCAGAGCTTTAGTGGACACTGTTGTACAATAACACTTTTTATCAAGACTTGCAAAATGCATACTGCCACTTTTTATCAATACTCCTCCAGCAAAATGGGTTCTATAGATATGTCTGTCCCAACCACTAGGTTATCTGTTCATTATGTCTAATATATTTATGGAAGATGAATTTAAGACATAAGGGTGAAAGTAAGGTTAAATTTTCAACCATGATTGCTTTTCCTGTCTTGCACAATTACTTCATTGCAAAACCATATCTGTTCCTTAACACTCTGCTTCCTATTCTGCTTTTCTGTAATGGCTTAACTGGTGATTGGATCACAGCAGAAAGGATTTTCTCTCCTTGTCTCTGTTATCCAGGTGTAATTTTGTGAACTTGGAATGTTACTTTATAAAATCTGCAAGCTTTATGATCTATACCTAGTGTCAATATTGAACGCACTTAGAAAATAGATTTAGAAATTAAGACATTTCTTCCAATTACTTCAGACTAATTTGGTTTTCTTTAAATACATTCTGTCTCCATGAAATATACATAAATTTTAGTTTATGTTTGTTGACTGTCTAAAAAGTATATGCCCTCTATAGATGACCTACCACTTGTATTTCACACCCAATATCCATATTTTTACCTTTATCTTAGGGTGTCAATCTGTTATCTAGGGCAAGAAGACTCCTTCAGCCTCAAAGCTGAAAAAGAAAGATTCATGGAAAATGTCACTATGATATGTAATATCATTAGAATTTGATTATTTCTTTTTTATCAGGTGCATGTTGTTATAACACTGAATCTCAACTGCAGCTGTTCTTCAGACAGGGTTTTGTGCGGGAGTGGAAAGGGACTCAGAACTCTGGGTCTGTGTAGCAACATTTAAAGAGCTGCTGAACGTTACTTTTTGTCTTTCATTTCTCACAAACTTCCTCCCTCTATTCCTTTTGACAATGTCTGGTTCTTAAATACCCCTTTGAAATAACAGGAGTTAGGCAAAAAGTAGTAAGTGGTAATTCCATACCTATCCTCCAGTTTAAATAAATGTCAATGCAAATGTAGACACCATTCTGCACTGACATAGTTAAAAAGGAGGAGGTTTGAGTGCTTTTTTTTCTTTGTACCAACAATTCCATCTATATTACAGGAAGAGCAATGTAATTTCAAAATTCAATATGAAGACCTATTTCATTTTGGATAATAAAAAAGCAAAATTACAGAATAACATTTTCTAACAGATAATTTACACAGTAAGTTTTATTTTACATTCCAGTATGCTTTTCATAAAAATTCCAAAATTTATATCTAGGATGTATTGTACATCCCATTCTGCAGAACAACATCTCAGAACATTTATTTTTAGTGTGCAGTAGCTTCTGAGAGTTTAGGGTTATTGCTATGGTAGTATAGTTTATCAAAAGGAATATTAAAAGTAGAGGAAAGGAGTGCAATCACTCTGCGGTGGGAGCACAAAGTCATATGGTTCAGTTTAGAGAAACATGTTAAACATTGACATTCTGGCAGTAATGGAGTTTAACAGCCATCATGGTGAGTCAGTGCTCAGTAAATTGAAAGAATGAGAAATACAGCTGAAAACTTATGACCTACATTTCTAGTGACTGGTGATTCGGAGCCTGGAGCCTTTGCATATTCAAGGTAAGACACAGTGAAGGGGACTAGGTCTCAAAAACAAGACCTCTGGAATATCTCCAGAGCTGAGTTACTCAAAATCAAGTCTCGCTTTTTCTAAAGAGCATCGCACTCTCACATCTGATTAATAAGTAGTGACGAAATAATATAATTAGAATGCATATACTGCTACTTTTGCTGACCTTTTTGACCTCATACAGTTAATTCATTTCTGTGGCAAAGTCTTACAATGTTGTTGAAAGAAATGCTAAAATAGCTTTTGATCAACCTCCATTGATCTATATGAATTTGCATCATGTGGGGATTTAGCTCTCAATGTCCATGAAACCTGGAGCACTCACTGTAATGTATTACCTGCCTATAACTTCTGCATGTATATCATATATATTCTTATATATACAAATGTGTGCTTAACATACAATCATAGGATGGCATGGGTTGGAAGGGACCCTAAAGATAGTCTAGCCCCAAAGCCTGTGCCACAGACAGGGACACCTCCTCCTGGACCAGGTTGCTCAATGCCCCATCCAACCTGGCCTTGAACACTGCTGGCTTCCTTGCCCTCTCTGGCTTCCTTTGACAGCCCCCTTTAGGTACTGGAAGGCTGCTATGAGGTCTCCACACAATCTTGTATTCTCCAGGCTGAACAGCCCCAACTTTCTCAGCCAGCCGACATCCTCTGTATTTAGTTTATAATCATCATTATTTATCTACTTTATGATCAACATTTAGTTTGTAATCATCTTGTTAACAGGCATGTAAAACAGTCAGACTGATACAAAGGGGTGTTTCATAGCAGGAGTTGAGCTCCAACCTCTGCAACAAACCAGCAGTGAGCCTAGTTGCCATCTGAGACAGGCCATCCCCAACCCATGGAGATGTTTCTGTTAGTGAACTTCAAATCTGGTTTTGCTCTAATGCACACCAAAGTATGTGTCCATGCACATAAAATGTAATGCTGTACAGGAACAGTGTGCATAAGCTGAATGCACTGAAAAATGAAGTAAGATTAGATATTAGAAAGAAGGAATAAGAGCAAACAGAAGAATACATTTTAAACCTGTTAGATCTTCAGGGTTGAAGGGGTAGTTGCAGTTGTCCCCAAACTATGTATTACAGTTCTCATCGTATTCATGTACATGTTGCATGTGAGCCTGGAGAACCCAGTTTATGTTTAAGCTTCTCTCTAAGCCCCCTATAATGGGCAAATAGGACCTCTATAACTATCCTAACTGTAATGGTTACATGGAATAACCGTATAATTTTGAGTAGAAATTTCTGTGTGATCCTAATTTGGATACTTCTAAGAAGACCAATCTGTTTCATTAATTCTCTATCTTCTACAACATTCAAACATGTTTTCTCCTCACTTCTGAACTGTGGGTATGTTTTCTAATAAAGCAGAAACCACACTTAGCTCCTAGAGTGGTAGTGACACCAAGATTCTCAGTGCTGGGCCGGACTGACTGCAAAGATCTTCTATTTGCTTTGGTCTTCCAATCTCTCCTCTCTCATGGGAGTTTCATGGTCATTCATGTAAGGGTTTCTACTCTGTTGTGTTTTGACATTTTCCTTTTGTGGTCACATATTCTCTGTCTGATGGCTCCTCTTTGTTTTCTCACAGCTCCGGAGAGATCCTTTTTGTAGGAGGTCCTGATTAAGGTGCCCTGGCCATTGGCTTGTTTAGACTTCTGGCTCCTTTCCTAGTACACATGCAATGTTCTTTGATGAAATGAGCCTTTTGATTGCAAAGCCTAAATATTTGGAAAATATATGAAATATAAGGATATTTATGGACATTAGTGAAATGAGCAGTTTAATTTGTAAATCATCTATATATAGGAAAGAGCAACTTGAATTTATGCAATAGCCATATGATTATGATCAGTGCATATTGATTGCTTTATTATTATTTGTGATTTTAAATTTGATTTAACTGCTTTTTTTCCCAAGTGGCTTCTACTGATGAAATCCCACGCACAAAAAAAAGTAATGTGTTCGATACATTTTTCTACCTTGACATGTTGAAATTAACTTTGTCTCTAAGTTTCCAAGCTTAATATCACTGAACAATTCTGTGTTCCCCGAAGAGCTGTTATTTTTTGTTTATTTGTTTTTAATTTAAATTGTTTACATTACTGGTTTTGACTATGACAACTTTAATATGTTTTTGTTTTGTTTTTTTTTAGTATTTCTCTGTTCCTTAAAAATACCTAAGTATCCATTTGCTCAGTAGCAGACAATTAAAATATCAGGCATGTGATAAAATGATATGGTGCAGTTGAGCAACCTGAGAAAATGTAAAATATATATTTATGTCTTTGTTCTGACTTTTAAATCACTAACACCTTGTCTTCCTCCTTAGGTTAATGCGTACCAAGTAATGCTAACTCTTGACACTTACACATTCTGTATCTTCTAAAACCAGGTTTAGTTTAACACCGACTAATCATTACATATTGGTTACTGTTTATCTCAGTTCTATTTATATAAATGAGCTACAAGTAAAAGACTGAGTATTTATATCTCTGGGCTATTCAGTGCTTCATGCTTAAATATTTAGTTTAAAAGAAAGTTGAACTGGAACAAGAATAAAGAAAGAAATGGAAAAAATAAAAATAAAAATGTAAGATGATGTTTTTTCTGCTCCTTGAAGTAAATTTATAATAATAGATGGTGGCAGTTGTTGAAGAATGTATTTAGTGTTTCAATGAATTCCTGAAAGGTATTAACCCAGCCTCAAAGTACATAAATTTCCCTTTTCATCTTCTCCATATTTTAGTTATCTGAAAAGCACCATACAGTACCTGTGCTATATTTTAAGAGTCATCTTCAAGTTATTCTCTTTCAGTTGTTCAGGCCACTGTCAAAAACAATTATCTGCTTTTTTTCCTCAAGATATCCAGTCTCTGTGGAGGCAAGGTATCCTTGAGCACATTTTGCCACATCAGAAGGCTGATTACGATCATGAATGATGGTCCTGATTCATTTTCTTTCCTTTCTCATTGGGTAGATCTGAAAGAGCCCAATATAGGTTTCCAGCTACACTAAAACTGCTGCTGCTGTGTTATTCCAGTGTAGGTGAGAGTCTACCTCTAGCTAAATCCAAAAGTGGGTCCTTGGGAGAGAAGTGCTCTAGTAGAAAGGGAGTGCAAGAGTTAGATTTTTCTGCTCAGTGCTGTCATTTGTTCACAATTTCACCTTGAGCAAGACCTTTAAACTACCCTCTGCTGCATGTGACTTATCTAAACAGTTGTTGAGGTTCTCAGTAGGTATAAATCTTACTTACCTCCCTGTTAAACAAAAAACAAAAACCAAAAAAAAACCCAACACCCCATGGGAGTCTTTTATCATTTTCTTTTTCTCCAAGCAAAAGTGAAAATAGATTGTCTTTTGGCCAAATTTGCCAGGGCAAAACTGAACCACAGAGGCAAATGAGTTGGAACCTTTGCTTGTTTCTGACACTTAGAGCAATGAGTTCCTTCTCAGAATTGATGAGAGACTCTCTGGAGATGAACAACCATTCTTCCTGGCAATTCTCAGCTTTAGCCTGTTAGGCCTTCTATTTGTTTACATATTGTTAAATGAAAGCGGTGTTGAGAGAGGATTAGAGAGCCTAGGGCACTGAAGTAGTCTTTCACTACTAGGTTATCTGTGTAAATCTGGCTGATTAAATAATCCACCAGGAGCTGACAATAACTAAAAACGGTGTAGAAGAGAAGCTTCATCAAGAATTTTCTACAACCTTTCACATGATGGCCATGAGCATTTCTCTAACAAGGTGATGTTACAGGGACAAAATCTCCTGGGTGCAGGACCTCCTTGAAGCCAGAATTTGAAGACGGTAATGCTGCAGCTGGGGAAGAGAGGATGCTGTCTCAGTGGTTGGGATTTCACTGCCATTTCATTGACATCCAAGAAGCATGGCACTTACCTGCCAAAAGGCTGTTGAATATAGAATGAATTTAACATCTCTCAATTGTGCAGTAGCTCTACTTATTAAGGAATTGAAACAATTTTTCTCTTTTTAAATTTCTGAGAACAAAAGTCAATATCATACTGCCTCCCATTATGAGCAGAATGAATCATTTACTGAGTGCTCCTTGATAGCACTTAGGCCATAGGACACACTTTTCTGAAAAATTGTGATGTCATGCCTGGGTAACAAAAGTGACAGAACAAATGAAAGGAAGAAAAAGAATCCTTTACAGACTTCTCCAAAGTAATTTATTTTTGGGTAAATTAGGTGTATACTGCTTTTACATTCTTTTCTTCCAGAATGTGAATGGAAATCACCCATGAGTGGAAGAGTTTTTCCACTATTATTCTAGAGAATTAAAGTAAACTTCTTGCATTTGTTATTGGCCTTATTTAAGCACCAAATGCACTTCCTGTTTGAAGAACAACATTGTATAGCCAAGTGACAGTGTACACCTGAACATGAGACTAATGTTTGGAAATGGTCAAGGGATGAGCAATGTATATAAATTAGCCAGCTTATACAAGTAGAAATTACCTCCTTTTCTTCTCGAATCTCAATAGACACTTGGGAATTAAACTTTGCACTGCTTCCCTTACTGGCAACAAAAGCATTTCAGCAGGAAGCAAATTTAGGAATACTCCCAAAACTGTAAGTGCCCGATTTGAATTTATTAGATATTTGAAGGGATTGTTTGCTGGTTCTCTATCTAGATTATTTTCCTCCAGGCACAGTAACAGAGAAACCCACTGATTCCTAGCATTTCGTGGAGCACAGCTGTAATTATTCAAGGGCACGCTTTCAAAAATGGAGAAAAGTGAAATCAGCAGACTCTGACATTTTGACCTGTTCCTCTAGATTGTTCTATGCTCTGCCCTGAAGCCTACAATCTTTAACAGTGCATCTTGGTAAAACACCTAATATTTATTCTTTAAATGTATTTATTGCCTCTACTCTATTATGATTGCCAGGCCAATTTAAAAAGAAATCATTGTTTGATGGAATTACAGATTCTTCAATTACCTGCAGAGTTTTTATCTGATTGGCCTTCTTGAGGAATATATGCCAGACAGATTGCATTGGGAGTTTAAAAAACCCATTTATTCCTTAGCACCTTCATAGCGCTATAAAAGTAATAAGAAAAGTTTCGCTTACTTGCATTCCATCCCCTCTAAATATGCTTCACAAGCTTTCTTAAATTTGTTCTGGCTGCTATTACGTTGATTTCTACATGGCCCTCTAACCCCTTTCCAGCATTCAAGAGAGGCAGCTGGTTGCCTTTTGATTTTGAGAGTGACTACCATTTCTCATTTCTTGTACTGAACCAAATGTTTCAAACTTCTTGTTGATTGCTATATGATGGCTTCTATGGCACCCAGCTGTAGTCAGTGCTTTAACTATGGAAATCTCATTCCTTTTAATGTGATTAGAGCTGTAATAATTTACAATAGTTTCAAAAGTTTGGTAAGAATGATATTGTTGGGGGCAAATAGTTTG
The DNA here is from genome assembly GCA_013400915.1 of Pardalotus punctatus. Lineage (NCBI taxonomy): Eukaryota > Metazoa > Chordata > Aves > Passeriformes > Pardalotidae > Pardalotus > Pardalotus punctatus. Next base: position 195,764 of record VZTX01013228.1, read on the forward strand.
CAGTTTAGAGTTACAATGCAAGAAGTAGAGAGAGTTGCAGAAATAGTTTCATCAGTTCCTTTCATGACTTAAATTTTTAACTGAAATCTGTGGGAAGATATGGTCATTATCTTCCAATCTGGTGTGTTGTGACTGTGCTAAATTTCATGTCCACCTTTTAAGTTAAGGAGCGTATTTTTTCCTCTGCTGAGAAAGGTACAGGTATATTGTCAGGGAAGTATTGGTTTCCTGAAATATATTGTTGATATAATTGTTTACTGCATCAAAATGACATCAGTGAAGTTATACCAGAGAGGAGAGAGACTTTAAAGACCCCAGAAAAGTGAATTTATTTACGTACTATGTGAGCTAGGAGTCTTTTGACCTTAGAGATGAAAAAAAGCATCACAAATTAGCATGTTGGCATTTGACATCAGAGAAAGATTATCTCATCAAAGATAAAATGCTTAATTTGTGTTTCTAAAGTAGGAAGTGAACCACAGACAATAAATCAGTCCATTTTCATATTTTCACACAACACTACTCATGAAAAAGTTGATTTACATTAATGTTTAAGTCATATCCTTCTCTAATTAGATGTTCATTTAACTCTGTTCATAGAATGTGAATTGAAATGAAAAGCAGAATGCTTTCCACAGAAAGATAAAATGAAGGTGATGCTGTAGACTGCAATAATCTGGTTATGAGTTTGTATAATTTTCCTCTCCATCCCTGGTTACTGGGAAAGCTGTTTTGCAAACACTCCAGTCAAGTATAAGAATGATTGAGTGTGTCAGCATTTTGCCATTAGCCTGTTCAGATACCTCCTCTCTCAAGAGCTGGTTCATAGAGCAGTTCCTCTTCCTCAAGCTCATTAGGTGAGGATTTGGAAATCTTTGTCCCTGGGTTGATTGCTGCCTGCTGATTTCTTCTTCCAGCTTTTCCTCTCCCTCTGCTCAAATTATTTTCAGACCTAGATAGTCACCAGTTTACCATCTTACTCCTATACTCACTGTCCGCACCATAGACTTGGTCCCTGTTGTAAGGGCAGCATATCCATAATGATCCATTTCTACTGTGCATTGTCATAATTATTTTGTCAAATCCTACCCAAGTCTAGATTGCATCCTGACTATCCATTTCATAATACCTCTCTTTTTCAGAAGGTGTACTCCAGTTCCCTGTCTTTTTAAAACCTGTGGCCTGATAGGATCCCATCTGGCTAAGACCTGTAGCTCCTCCCACAGCAAAAACCTCTGAGTGTGGTGATGCATCTCAAGACTGGATTTTCAGTTTCAGTGTAGTAGATTACTGACTAATTTTTATATAAGTTACTCTAGTAGTTTTGCAAACTGTTTCAACATCTGCTTTGAAGAGACTGCTGCTCTGCAAATATTGCCACTGTCCCATGGAATATATTAGGGGCTGGTATCATGGAAGCGTGCTCATTTACTTTTGCTGAATATCTGTCCCATGGGTGAAATTCTAGCAAGTATTAAGTACAGTTTGTTTTGGCAAATCAGTGGATTTTCTTTATAAAAGTCTTCTTTGTGCCCTTGGTAGGGAAATTCAATATGGCGATAGTCGGAATTCATTAGTTTCTATGTAAATCTGGAATCAATTCTGAAGATGAGAGTAAAGTTGTCTTGTATTAACTTCAGTGTTACACTGATGAGGATACCGCCTGCTGTCTGTCTTGGTGCTACATCTGGTCTGTCACCAGTTGTGTGCATTTTCAGGTGATGGGATTGCCCTTTTCCCAACTGCTTCCCTGACAGATAGGTTCTGTAGTTACTTTAAAATACTCCAAATCCCAGTGGACAGAATAATTAGTCTGATCATTGCAACAAGCTTTCCATTGACTGCTGGACCAGTCTGTGTTTAAGCTGCCATCCATCTCCTAGACCTTTCTTGCTGCCAGCATGTCAGCTGACATTATCCCTCCTACTCAACTGAACGAAACTGGACAATACTGGCCCCTTGCCAGCTCAGCATTTCATCATTAACTCACCTCCTAGAATCTAATTTTATTGCAGGTAACCATTTTATTCTGCCTCAGCCACTTCCATTTAAAACTCTTCAATCTTCTAAGCAATAACCTTTTTAATCTATGTGCTATAATGTTTTCTTAAGAATTTATGATTTTTTCATTTCTCCCTTCCTAGTTGTGAATTGCCATATTAGCCTATTTATAGAAATAGTCTGCAAATGCTCTTTAGAAGGTCCTCTCTTGACCCACTTCCTCTTCTACAGATAAAAAAACACAGAAAAAAAAAAGGACTTAAGCTTTAATGAACTTGCTGCTAAAGTAGATTAGCCATTTTCAGTTGGCAAGATTGATGCTGCTATCAATATTATTAAGTAACTAGGTATGAATTCCTCATTGTGTAAACACAAAGTAATAAGAACTATTAGAGCTCCAGGCAATCCATCTCATTCTTGCCTTTCTAGTGTTCTTCCTTAAGTGAAAAATAAATAATAAAACTGTGAGACTGTTGACTTCATTTTTACCAGGTTTTCTTGCTTGGTTTAGGTTCAAGAACCTAGAATTGCAAACTGCTCTGAGTTGTGGCTGTGTTTCAGAATTTTGGAAACAGAGTGTTGTATTATGGGTTATTGTGTTTTTCTATATTTCTCCTTGTTTGGGAGTGCTGTTTGTAAGGTTACCAATGGAAGAGGATTCTGGAGGCAGAGATAAGATAGACAAAATGAGCTGACTTTCAAGGAATAATTCATGGGAGGGGGTTAAAGTATTTGGCAAGGAGAAGAATTCTTTTTTGATGTTGATTGGTTCATCTTTTGTTGCTTCTTAGAGGAACATATTATGTGTACCAACAGCTTAATCTTCTGTTCTGTTTGCCCACAAACTGTCGGTCATACCAGCAACAGTCGTCTCCATTCTAAGCTTGGACACACCATTCATTTCTTATGAAATTAAGGTAAAGATCTATACTAGCAGTGATTTTTTTCAGTAATATGAAGAAATTTTGAGGTGTTATCTTGAGTTCCTATGTCTCTTGCCTGGATGAGAGAATTCAGGACCCTGAGCAATCTTGACAAAAGCAGGAAGGTGGAAAAAGCATTAAGTGAGGAGGTTAATGAGTCACAAATATGGGGAAGTTTGCAGTATTTTTATTTTTTGTTGTTTGGTTCATTTAATGTTTTTATTTTTCTTAAGTTCAAGTTTAGTTTTGATTATTTGACAGAGATGACATGTAATTGAGTTTTCCAAGGCAAATAATGTAATTTGGTGTTGTACTTCTTTGGAATTGAGTGAGTTTCTTTTCCTTCTAGGAGAAGAGATTAAGTCAGATTTCTAAGATGTCTTACTCCTATAAGTGAACACTTTTTGCTGAGACACTGAGAGTCAAGAGGCACTTGCTCCCCTGCCACTGTCCAGATAAGTTATCTTTTGTATTAGGAGAAAAAATAATTAAGATGTGACCAAATAATGTCAGCCATAATGCAGTTGCATTGAGATGCAGGAAGTGAAAAGTTTCCCTCACTGAACCTCCAGTGTTCCCACGTTGCAGGGAGGGGTTGCTGTGTCTGTCTGTGCTTTGTGCTTCAAGGCTATTGGCTGCGTGCCTCAGAGAAGGGAGCCAGAGTTGACGAAAAGTCTGAACATTTCAGAAGGGCTGGAGAGTGTCCAAGCATGGCCATGACCCTTTCACTGAGCACTAAACTGCTCTCTACAAGGAAGTGAAAGAATAGATATGGCATTATGTTGGCAATCAGTGCAGAACTGCTTGTGCCTGTCAGCATTTTCAGGGCCACCATGACTTCTAGTCTAAACAGAGGTTAGAATTTGATGAAACACTTTTCTTCATTCCTTCCTCATTTGGAGATTTTCAGGGATTCTAAATTTTTTATTCTGATATATCTTTTCTAGATCAGGAAGATAAGCCTTACTCTTCCTGAATTGTGAAGGTACAATTGTGAACTTCAAATTAGCTTTCCTGCCGTTTAACTGTGGGCATAAATGAGAGGATCTAGCCAAGTAATGACTTAATTAGCAAGAAAGTGGGAACCCAGCCTTGTTTTCTACCTTTCCATAGCTCTAGCTGCAATACTACATTGCCAGCTGAGTTGGCCTATTTACCAAATGAGCTACTATTTTGAACATACATTTCTTCCTTTACTATAGATAGAGTGTAAGAAAAAAGTTTCCTTATTAACATTTAGATCAACTACAGTATTCTGCTTTTTACTCTCAAATGTCATAATTCTCCATATCAATGTTGTGTTTGGTTAGACCTGCTGATGTGGCAGTGTCTTTGTGCTCTGCTTCTGTTTGATGTTCAGAGCATGCTGTAACTGTAGCCATACAAAGCCTGAAGCAGAATTTAAAAGATGTGCAGGAGTGTGGCACAACCCTTCAAGTGTTTTAAAATCTGTTGCCTGTGAGAATGAACTAAATGATGATGCATTTGCTGGTAGTTGGGGCAAGAGATTCTGTATATGATTGTCTTGGTTTGAAGACAGGTGTCTGCTAAGGAAGGTGTAAACCTCTCTTAGAACCCACAAATGTGAACCCCCTTCCCTCTGAATTATTGTAACTTTGGAATCAAGGGCTTTCAGGCAAAGATATGGGGAAAGGAATAACAGTTCCTTACTAGTATCTATGGCAAGGCAAACAATCAATAACAACAGTAGCAATAACAAACAAACAAACAAAAACCAGAAGATGCGGTGACAGAAATCTCTGAGCTGCCAAATGCTTTTCCTGCTTGAGGGAGTTCCGGTCCCAGCCGGCAGGGGCGCTGTCGGGCTCCCGGCCGGGCAGGGCGGGTGCGATGACTCCCGCGCAGCTGCAGGGGGCGCTGTGGCGCGGTCGGGTCTGTGGGGTGTGGGTTACGGCGAGGGACCGAGAGGCAGCGGGCGCCGCGGTGGGACGGGCAGGGCAGCAACGAGCGCGCAGTAGACGTGCAGCCAGAACTCAGAGCAGGGAGCAGGGGTG